>CM055097.1:11202038-11397827 GCA_029204225.1 Diphasiastrum complanatum | reverse complement strand
TTGACAAAGAGGGCTTTGTCACTTCCACCATGCTCGAGTTTGTTCATCCTGGAGAGTTTATAGCTTTGTCTAGATTCTTCAGAAATAAGAATTCCTTGGAGACTTTCTAGATTAGGCAATTCCTCCTTAATAGCAAAAGACTGAACAAGATTATCATAGTCATCTCTCAAGACATTCAGTATGACTTGAACTAGCTCATCTTGGCTAATAGTAACACAACATAGAAAAGCTCTCTATGTAAATCTTTAACTCTCAGAACATAGTTAGATGCACTCTCTTCACTTCTTTGGAAACTTTGAAAAATCTGATTCCTAAGAGTGAGTATTCTAGAAGTATTCTTTGCTTCATAGATGGTCTTTAGTGCATCCCAAGCTTCTTTGGCTGTAGTGCAAGATCCTATCTCTCTCAGAATTTCATTAGATACATTCATCTTAATGAAATGTAGAGCCATTCTAGCTCTTTTCTTGTACTTAAGAATTTTAGCCTGTGCTTGAGGCTCCTCCTCAACACCAAGCAAAATATCCATAGCATCCTGGAGTATCAAAATAGACTCCATTTTGAACTTCCAAATTGAGTAATTAGAAGTGTTTAGTCTTTCATTGGCTTCTAGAAGATATCCTCCTGAGATGCCATTTTAATGAAGACTTCTTAGTTATTGAACTGAGATATGTTTGAGCTTGTTCCAATTAGACTTAAAGTTGCTGCTCTCTTTCACTATAGGTATTTTCAAGATGTACTACCTTCCTATGTGAAACACTTGCAGCTATATTTGAGATGACTCTCAAATATTCCACAAAACAAGTTATCTAGATCAGACACACAAAGTGGATTGAGACACTTTGGCTAGTTTGAATCCTACTTTTGGCATGTGTGAAATGCTTCAAAAGAAAACACAATTGACTCTCAGAAGGCTCAAAAGGTGTTCATTACTTCAAACTCAGTCTTGATGTTCAGTTTCTTGTGTAGGATGCTCAAAACAATGGATTCAGAACAAGCAAGATTGAATCAAATCAAAATGCTGTCACTCGGATTTTGGACCTATCCCTATCATCTTTAAAAGCTTATAACTCTTGCTAGACACATCAGATTGATTTGGTTTCATCTTAATCTCAAGTAGATTGATAGATCAAGTAATCTGACAACCAATCCCTCTTGAGGATCAGATTAGGATCCACTCTTGGTCCTTTTTGTATTTTTTTCACATGGTATCAGAGCCAAGTACAAGAGGTTTTTTTGAAATTGATAGGGGTTAATCCAAATCAAAGCCAAAATTAGCAGTTTTTAGGAAACTAGTCAAATTTTGTGTAGCGAGTTGGATTTGATAGCTATCCTCAAATTTTTTGGTCCAGATCTTTTGTGGGCTGTAGGAACTCTTTTCACACATGTGAGGTCGTACATCTCCTGTTTTGACTCTATGAAAAGTACAGATCATAAGCTTTCCATCAAGCTATAACACTGCTATCTTTGGATCTATAAGCAAGGAGAATTTGACTCACATACCCAATTTGAGTAATTTTTGGTGCAAAATCAAGTATTTTCTATAGTAAATCTAATTCCTTGATTAGTTCTTGGATTAGATCAGCCAAAAGAAGCTTGAATTAGGTGCATTATTGATCTTCTCTGATTTTTTGAGTGTATGTTGAGGTTGAAGAGAGAAATTGCTAAATCATAGATTAAGGAGTGATTTTGCAAGTTTGAGACTAGAATCTAAATTTCCATCATTCTAGATTGGTTCATGAGTGATAGGATTGAGTCTATAAGCTTTCTAAATTGCTAGAAAACTTTAGGTTCAGATCTCTTAGAGAAACCATTAGAGTTTCTAGTGCTTTTTCACATTCAAAAATGGCATCAATGGGTGTTTTTTGCTTGAAGCTAGTGAAAGACTTACATTCACTAATTATGCTACTTGTATAGTTCGAATGGAGTCCTTGCTTGTACTTCATGATCTTTATGACATAGTACTTGAGGTGGAAGTAGAACCTCAAGGAGGAGTTGAATTGGCTAAGTACAAAAAGAGATGTAGAGTTGCATTACATTGCATAAAAATGAATGTAAGTAATGAACTTTTCAAAGAAATCTCATCTTGTACCACATCCAAAGAGGCATGTGATTCATTAAAAGCCATTTATGGATCCAAGAACACTTCAAGGATACTCATGCTTAGGAATCAAATTCTTCAAAGCATGAAAGGAAGTAGTGAAAGTGCCCAAAATTATGTCTTTAGGATCAAATCTTTGAATAAAGAGTTGTCTTCTATAGATGATAAAATCAAAGATGATGAATTAGTTCAAATCATTTTGAATGGATTTGGAGATGATTATTCCAATCTTGTTCAAACCTTTGCTATTCAAGATTCACTTCCTAGTATTGAAAAACTTCAAAGTGTGCTTGTTAGTGAGGAGAGTAGAATGCTTCATATCAAAAGTAGGATGAGTTCCTTATCTTTGAATGATGGTGATGAAAAAGCTAACTTTTCTTTGAAAGGCAAGAAGAAGAAGTTTCCATCCAAGAAGACTCAAGACATGGAGATGGAGAACAAAGATGGAGCATCAAGTTCCAAAGGCAAGAGCAAGAAGAACAAGAAGAAGCTAAAGTGTTTTTTTTTGGTGGAAAAAATGGACTTGTCAACATTTGGGAAAATAGGTTGTCACAAATGATGATTGGGCTCTCTAAACAATCCAGCAAGTGAAGATCCCTTGATCATCCTCTTGATCCATACCATCTCCTTTTGTGCAATGTGTAAGAGCTTTGTACTCGGCCTCACTAGATGACAATGAGATAGTGGCTTGTTTCATCGACATCCATGATATAGCTCCATCACCTATGAAAATACAATGTGCACTTATGGATTTCCTGTCAACATACTTCAAATCTGAAAATCCAAACAAGCTAGGTGATCATCCCTCATACAATATGCCAAAATCTCGAGTTCCAATGATGTACCTCAAAACTCATTTTCCTAGCTTCCAATGCTCCTCATTAGGATCTTGCATGAATTGACTCAATATTTTCAACATATTTAGATCTAGTCTAGTAATGGTTAGATAGATGAGTAAATCAGCTAGCTTCTTATAGTGAGTAATGTCCTTAAAGGATCTTTCACTACCTCTTATAGTTAGCTTTATATGAGACTCCATAGGTGTATCACAAGCTTTTGCATCTACCATATATAATCTTTTTAGAATAGAATTAGCATACTTCTCTTGACAAATGAGAGTAGATTCAGAAGATCTAATCACTTCTATTCCAAAAATGTAACGCAAGTTACCAAGATCATGCACCTCAAATTCCTTATTAAGATCAATCTTGATATCCTGCACATCTTGATTGTTCCCACCACTCAAGATGATATCATCCACATAGATTAGCAAGATGGTAACATCATTTCTAGCAAACCTATAATAAAGTGAATGATTATACTCACTTATAACAAAGACTTGAGAGAGTAAAAAAGTGTTAAGCTTGGCAGACCAACTCCTTGGTGCTTGCTTAAGGCCATACAAACTCTTTTGTAGTAGGCACACATGATTTGGCTTTGTAGAAGAAATGTAGATCTCTGGTTGCTCCATGTACACTTCCTCCTCAAGATCACCATTCAAAAAAGCATTTTTAATGTCCAATTGCCATAGATTCCGTCCATAAAGAGTAGCAGTGAGATAATGACTCGAATGCTTACCATCTTTGCCATGAGTGCAAGGGTCTCATCATAGTCAATCCCTTGTTCTTGAGCATATCCTTTTGCCACTAACCTTGCCTTGTACTTGTTGATAGATCCATCTTGGTTTGTCTTCACCTTGAAGATCCATTTGCATCCAAAGCTTTCTTGTCCTTAGATAACTCCACCAATCTCCATGTTCCATTCTTCATAAGAGCTTGATACTCAAGATTCGTTGCTTGGATCCACTTCTCTTCTTTCCTTGCTTCATCTACACTTGTAGGTTCATCAAAAGAGGTTAGGAAAGCAAAATAATTTCCAAAAACTACTTGCTTACCCTTTTCATCATATGTGAGTCTTGAAGGCATTTGGCTTTCCCTTGATGTTCTCCTTGGCTTTTGACTTGATGAAGGTCCATCATCATCACCATCTAAAGTAGGATCATTTACATCAACATAAAAAATGTTAGATCCATCCACATCACCATCAATAGTAGTTGAAGGCACTTTTGGAATGTTTCCCTTATCAAAAATGACATCTCTATCAACAATCACTTTGTTAGTAGAAGGAATGCAAACCTTGTAGACTTTACTCACCTCACTATAAACAACAAAAATAACTTTCCTTGAAGATGGATCCTCCTTGGTCATATCATCAAGAGTAATATTGACATAGCATGTGCATCCAAAAGTTCTTAGAAAGTTGACACTCGGCCTCCTCTAGAATAGCATCTCAAAAGGTGTCCTTCCATCCAAAATAGCACTCAGCCACCTATTGCACAAGAAATTGGCACACAACAAAGCTTGATCCCAAAATGGTTTATCAAGATTAGCACTTAACCTCATGGCTTTGGCACTTTCACATAAAGTCCTATTCTTCCTTTCAGCCACTCCATTTTGTTGTGGGGTCCTTGGTGTTGTATACTCCCTCTTGATCCCATGCTCATCACAAAAGGCCTTGAACTTGGTAGATATATACTCACCACCATTGTGACTCCTTAAGCACTTGATTCTTGTGAAAAATTGGTCATCCCTTGCATTCTTGAACTTAACAAAGACATCATACACTTCATCTTTGCTCTTTAGTAGATAGATCCAACAAAATCTACTAAAAGTATCAATGAAAGTTATATACATCTTAGCTCCACTATTGCTAATTCCATAAATATCCAATTGTACAACTTGAAAAGACTTTGTAGATCTAGTATAAGGAAGTCTATGTGACTTTGACAAAGTACAATACTCACAAACATGATTGATACTTTTTAAGGAACTTAGAAGACCTGTCACAACTTGCTTTCTAGCCATTACCTCCAATGACTTGAAGTTGAGGTGTCCCATCCTTTTATGCCAAACATCTTGAATAGGTATTTGCTCTCTTGCAACACTTCGTTAGCAATAACACATGCATATAGTTTGAACAACTTCCTTTGGTTTTTCCCTAAACACCTTCCCATTAGACGAGGGAAGTAATCGAAGTGATGATCTTAGCATTTATTCCCAATAGCAAAAGCAAACAACAAACTTTACAAGAGAAGTTTCGTACACCTCTTCTGGATGATGCACAACTCGCTTTAGCTAAAGCTATCTTTTTCACTGGTTCATCATTGTACATGGTTATTCATGACAAATGGAAAAGTGCGTGGCATAAAATCGCAGAATATGGACCTAGATTTTGCCCTCCCTCGTATCATCAAATGAGAAATAACTTCTTGACAAATGTTATGCAAATTTCAAACAAGGAGTTGAGACATTGATTTTAAACCACATTGGATCATCAGGATGTACCATCATAAGTGATGGATGGTCAAATGTGCAACGACCTCCGTTGATAAAAAACATCATGATGGTTTGTCCTCATGGTGAATGCTTCATAAAAGTTGTGGATAGTGCCGGTGAACTCAAAACAGGCACTTAGATAAAACTTGTTGAGTGACGTCATAGATGAGATTGGGTCACCTAACGTTGTCCAGGTGGTGATGGACAATGCTAAGAACTGTTGAGCTACTTGTAGAATACTGGAGGCTCATTATCCACACATCTATAGCTCGGGGTGCAACACACAGCTTGAATCTTGTGCTGCACGATTGGTACAAAAACGAGGATACCCAGAGATTCAAAAGTATTATAGATGATTGTCAAAAAATTGTCAAGTTTGTAATGAAACGTCAAAGAGTTCTTGACATTTTTTGACAACGCATGGTATGCATGCTGAAACTACCCGGTGAAACAATATTTTGCACACACTTGAATCACTACTCCAAAATAAAAACGAAATCATGGAGACTTTTGTCTGTACATCATTATCTTCTTGGGAGGAAGGTCAAGTGATGAGAATGAAATTGAAAGTCGATGCTTTGAGTACAAAGCTTTTAGACTCTCATTTTTGGGACGAAGCATATCAAGTCGTGATGCATGTACTTTATGGTGTGCGTCAATCTCAAATCTATCAAAAGTGTGGATCGCTTGGTAAACTATATAAGAGAGCTTAAAGGATCCACGTGAGTTACCACAGTCTGTGGACCTTTCAACAAGGCAAAGCGAGAAACATTGGGCAAGTACCTACACCTCTCCACAATACGGCTTTTCTTCATATGGTGACTTTCAATGTGAACTTATTGCATAAATAGCTGGCACAATTTATGGCCTCTCCCTAAAAGTTCTTTGGCAAGGATGCTTCAAGCCTTAAGGCTTTGGAACATTCACACAAGAATCTATTCTTCCTCTCAGCCACCCCATTTTGAGAAGGGCAAAAGGCACAAGAGAACTCCCTTTTGATGCCTTCTTGCTCACAATAGTCATGGAATTTGTTGGAGATGTACTCTCCACCTCCATCACTCCTCAAAGTTTTGATCTTCAATGAGAATTGATTCTCAACATGATTTGAATAAGAAGAAATAATCATACACCATGGATTTTGAAAAAAGAAGATATAATCATGTGTATCTTGTGTGATCATCAATAAAAGTTAGAAAACGAGTGGCTCCTCCCTTGCTTGTGCTTGATGAGAAATGTACCTCCGAGCGAATCAACTCCAAGGGATGTGTCCTCTTGATGGAAGATCTTGTATATAGATTCTTGTGTGATTTTGCAATAGCACAAGCATCACATGGCTTGATCTCCTTGGAAAGTGTCTTTGGAAAGCCAATAGCCTTGGCTTCTTTGATCATAGATAGCATGGATTTGTTATTGGGATGTCCCAATCTCCTATTCCATAACTCCATCTTGGAAAGCTTGGTCACACATAAGCAAAATCACAAAAAAATTGCACTTTCTCTTGGATCCAGTTTGTAAATGCCTCCAAATATAGATCCATGTGCAAGGATCTCATCATCCTTCTTGGTCACACAAGTATCAATACGGAATTTCACATCAAGGCCACTATCAAGAAGTTGGCCTATCAATATGGAATTTCACATCAAGGCCACTATCAAGAAGTTGGCCAACACTTATAAGGTTCTTTGTATGCTTAGGGACAAAAAGACCCTTCTTGAGAGAGAACTTTAGAAGATGCAAGCTTCAAGGAAATATTTTCTGTTCCTTCAATTTTTCACTCTTGATCATTTGCACTGTATATAGACTTCTTGGCTCCTTCATAAGGCAAGATAGATGAGAAGGAATTTTTGGAGCTACACATATGAGATGATGCTCCACTATCAATATACCAAGATCCATCCTTCTTGAAGGGTGATGAGGAGAAGCTTGAAACCATAAGAGATCCTTCTCCATCACTTGTAATAGAATCTTCTTTCTCATTAGAGATGTTGGCTTGTTTGAATTGGTTGTTCTTCTCAAAATAATTAGTGGCATAGTGGCCTTTCTTGCTAGAAAAGAAACATTTAATATTCTTCTTCTTCATCTTAGATGTAGAAGCTTGAGAGGAATCCTCCTCCTCTCCATCTTGTGCTTTGTCTTTTGCTTTGTCTTTAGAGAAATGTTGGTGATGCTTCTTGCTCCTCCCTTTGTGCTTGTCTTTGACAAATAGTGCTTTGCCATCACCATTATGATTGAGGGGTAATTCATCCATCCTCAAAAGCTTGTTCTCATGCCTTGATTCTTCAGCTATAAGAACTCCTTGCAAGGCCTCCAAGCTTGGTAAATCCTCCTTGATAGCATAGGATTGGACAAGATTTTCATATTCATCTCTCAAGCCATTGAGAATGACTTGGACTAGCTCACTTTGATTGATAAAATCTCCAATACAAGCAAGCTCCCTATGAATGTCTTTGAATCTCAATACATAATTAGTAGCACTCCCTCACTCTTTTGAGAACTTTGAAATATTTGATTTCTAACAGTGAGGAGCCTGGAGGTATTCTTGGCCTCATAGATAGCTTTGAGTGCATCCCAAGCTTACTTGGCCAAGGTACAAACACCAATCTCTCTCAAAATCTCATCAAAGACATTCATCTTGATATAATGTAGAGCCATCCTAGTGCTTCTCGAAGGACTTGTGTCTCCTCCTCAAGCCCAAGTACAATGTCCATCACATCTTGGAGTATCAAGATTGACTCCATTCTTACCTTCTAAATAGAATAGTTGGAGGTAGATAGCCTTTCACCTGATTCCAATAGGAGGGAACCCATGGAAGCCATAAAAATTAGTGAATGTTGCTTCTCTCTCACTCAGTAGGATCCAATAAAGGTGTACTACCAACTCCTATGTAAGATCTTGCAATGAAATGTGAGATCAAGCTCACTAGCTTTTCTAATCTCTTTCAAACTAGATCAACCTCTCACTCTAAAGTGGAGTATAGGAAAAGTTTGGGTCAAACTCTCTTTGGCATGTGTAAAACACTCAAAGAATTCACAAATCACGCTAATATAGTGGAATTGTAAGAAACAATATGGCTATGATCTCAAAAAGATGACTAGATCTCAAATAGATGTGATTGGCAAGCTTTATCTTGAATTTTTGGATCAATCAAGCAAGATAGAGATCAAACTAAATGTGTCCGACTAGGTTGGGTGCCCTACCCACCTTGATTGAATTGGCTATAACTTTTGATTGGAAGATCCAAATGATTTGAAACCAATTGCTACACAATTTTGAATCTGCAAAGAGTGCACAATTACAATTTTAAATTGATGATTTGCTATGATGGGAAATTTAACTAATGCAATTTTGTTGAATGCGTGGGAGAAATCTTTTCTGTCTAGCCAATACATTTAAGAATTTGCTAGCAAGAGTGCGTTCAAGAAGGAGATCTTCAATTGCTGGTATCTCATCCTCAGAAAGAGTAAATGAATTTTTTGAATAGATTGATCTAAGAAGGTGATGTAAATGTACCAATTCAAACTATCAAACGCAAGAGGCCAGCACAATGGAGTGTTGATAATCATGAGAATGTGTCTCATTTTATAAATATAGAATATGTGCAAACGATGTCCACAAAGAGTAAATACAATCTTCCAAGTTGCACTCAATTTAGAATTTCATATACACCTACCGATGCGTCGGGACAAGTTAGTCTACAATCATGTGTTCATGTACTTGAAAGAGAATTGAAGAATAATTGGTGGGCTATTTGATGTCTAAGAATTGGTGCTAGATCAAATGTCAATGTATGAAGGCTGCCAACAGAGGACATTGCAACAAGTTGATCAAATTGAGAGTGGCACCTAGTTTTCTTTAAACAAGAAACCATAAAAATGGATACATAGATTAGTTCATGTGGTTTTGTGTAAGCAATATAATCTGTACCTGAAATATCACTCCTAATGTCACTATGACATCTCCTAATGTCACTCCTAATGTTACTATGTCATCTCCAGTTGTTAATGGTGTTTGGTATGTGTAACAAGGAACAAATCTTCTACAATCTGAAGTAGACACATTGAATGAAGACAAATATATGTTTGAGACATCTAGTTTAGGCTCCCAAAATGTTTCATGACAGAAAAACAAAACCAAAGACCCCCCAAGCACCTTCCAATGTGAGTCGCAGCAATCTTGACCCGAATTTCACAACCAATCTAATTTCTAAACGTATAGATGAGACATAGATTTAGTGTGTCAAAATCTGCTAGAGATAGAATGGAAAAGAGATAGTCATTAGAAGGGCTTGTATGGGAGGTGATCCAAGTTCAGAACATGAAGAGTTGTATATCATTGTTGGACACTTAGTGGGTCCTGCCATTAAAAGTACTATAAGGATAATCTTACCAAGTGGCCCCACCACAATACATTGTACAATTACAGTAATAAGTGTGAGGGCCTGGCTTTATGCGTGTATAAGATACAACAACAAACAAACATCATTCCAAGTTGTGTATGGCCAAGATGTAGTGATGTCCCATCCCTTTGCATTTCCATAGTGCAACGATTGGATGATACAAGATTGCTCCACCTTTGTCATGAAGTGCCTACACAAGCTATTCAAAACAAACTTGTTAGTAGTCCATGCCCTTGCTATAGAAAAGACACATCGCAAGGCTTGGTATGATCGTCGTCTTCACAAGAAAGATCTCAAAAGAGACGATCAAAGGCAAACTCAAGTTCACTATGCAAGTACTGGTCACCACCAGCCATTCCAAACACTTTTTGAAGAGTTCCAAATAGGCTCATCATCAAATAAAGCCTCATATTGTACATAAGCGATATCTATTCATGCTTTTTCTAATGCATCCTATCACCAGCAATAAACGTGTCAACAGTCTTCTACCACAACAAACGTAGGCAGGTGCCATGGGACCATCACCTATTTAGGTGGGGGATAATGCTGGAAAATTAGTGGTGTCCCACCACTAAAAGTATTGTAAGGCTAAGCTTACCAAGTGGGCCTCACCACAATACACTATATAGTTAGAGTAATAAGTGTGAGGGCACTGGCTTCCTACATGTATAAGCCCAACCCAATGAGCATGCCAGTTAGTTCTAGGAATAAGTGACTAGGGGCTTAAAACTCTAAAATGACATTAAAGGCCCTAAGTCAAGTTGCCATTAAAAAGCTAAAAGGGCCCAAAGTTAGAACTCACATGAAACCTATTAGTTTCCTTTGTGATTTCTTAGCACCATTAGATTTAGTTTGTGTTAAGTTAAATGGCTTGGATTAAAATCCTTGCCATTTGAAGTAGCCAATTAGAGCTCAGGGATAGGGCCTTCTCCAAGAATAAAAAGATACCTCTTATTTTTCATGAGGAGATTCTGCCCAAATGTGATTCGAACATCCTTGTTTCCTTCCTTCTCTCTCTCTCTCTCTCTCTCTCTCTCTCTCTCTCTCTCTCTCTCTCTCTCTCTCTCTCTCTCTCTCTCTCTCTCTCTCTCTCTCTCTCTCTCTCTCTCTCTCTCTCTCTCTCTCTCTCTCTCTCTCTCTCTCTTGTTTGTCGTTTTCTCTTGCATTCTACTTCAACGTTTGCTGTCGCAACTACTCAGTGTTTGTGACTGGCTCTACTGATCTATCAATGCCTATTCAAACTCTTTTAGTAGCGACTCTCTCAATGTTTGCAATCTATAATGATTTGAGTTCCACCTCTTACTTGATAATAGGAGGCCTCTTTATTAAAAAACATAACTCAAGTTAAGATAACCTAATTTGCTAGCTCCCACATGGCTATCCATCTTTTGGGACTTACCATGGGGCTTACAACTGTATATTTTAGCCTAGCACTCTAATTCTCATGCTCTCAAACTTGGCTCTCAACTTCATCTCTGCTAGAAGCCCTTTTGAGTGGAGAGGCTTTGCATTGATGCCTCGGGGCATGGCATCAGCTAACATTATCCTCCCTCTATGGTGTTGCAGGTTCCACTGCATTGCTTCAGCTTCGACGTGTGATTCTTGGAAAGGCATGGATCAACGTTTGGCTACATAAAACCAAGAATTTATTGGCCTCGTTGTTGCTCTTCTTGTCAAAATTTCAAAGGTGCAGTAGCAGCTTATCAGGATAGCACTACGTATTCGAGAGTCTCTTGCTTGCTCTTTTCAGCTTTTCTTCTATCAAGAGATTTCTCGTAGCCAACCTTCTTCCTGATGGCTTCAAATGTGATGAATCTTGTCTTTGCGCCCAACGGAATAGGTCCTAGGTACAGCCTTATTCCAAGTATGAACTTATTTCCATACCACTTCTCGATCATCTGCACGTACTAACTGGAAGCAAATGCAGCTTGGAAATAAAGTCTAGCCATCATTAGATGTGCACCTTCTGATTGCAAAGGTTGATTTACGTCCAGTTTTATGGGTGGTAGCCCCTTATCCCAGTAGCACTCCAATGCCATGAGAAAGGCTATGGATAAACAATAATCTGCACTTTCTTGGACTACAATATTTGCACTTCCTCTATAGGCATAACCAAACTTTAGTAGCGCATCTAAATACTTTACCACATTTGAGCTTGAGTCAATTCCTGGAATAAAAGACCAATTGATCTGTCACTCAGCTGGTTTTGTTTTCTCCCAAGGGTCTCTTCTCTTAATTGGTGCATAGTAGGGGTCAACCCTTTTCCAGCTTGGTGCCCTTAGGTAGTCCTGAAGCTACTCATCATTATTTAGCATCATCACGATCCTTTGGGAGGGTTGTGGACGTAAGGTGTTTACGAGGCTGCTGAGCTTTGGATATTCTTCTGTAGTTACTTTATTTGCTCCTCCTCGTTCTCCTTTCTTATAGGTCTTTCGGAATTCGTCAGATTATTTTTTATCGTCGTATCATCTTTTGACCTTTTCTATGGATTTCTCAGGCAGCTTCCTTGAGGGCTTTGTCAAATAGTCATCCAAGGCTATGGCACTCTTCGTATCAAGAATACTTGGTGTTGGACCCTCGGACTTTGATTCAGTGAAGATGTCACTCTTTCCTTCTGGAGGAGATGAAGAAAGTCCCATAGTAGGCTGCACAATCTCATCAAGTGGACCTTGATTTGGAAAAATTAAAATTAGGTGGTGATGGAGGCGAAAACAGTTTACGAGTGGAGGATAGTGGGTTAGTTATGAGGCTATACTGAGTTGTTGGTGAAATGAACTATTTAAGAAAATGGTCCTCAATTTTAAGAGACGATGTAGGGAGTATGGTGTTAGAAGTGGATATGGTTGAACAAGCGAATGGAAGTGCTGAAGGTTGGTAGGATGAAAATGGTTCAGAAAAACAAGAAGGCGAGTGGGGCAACTGGGTATAAGTGGAGGAGTCCATGGCAGGTTTGCAGAGAGAGCCAACTATGGAACCTTGATATGGCATGCCAAAACCAACACCTCGTTGGTTGATGGATCGGCTTTGCTTAGGAGCTCCAGCATCATCATTATGGTCATCTTTTTTCTGCACTAATATGCCTGCGTCGAGTCTACAAGTCATATTCCACAAGAGGTCCATTTGTTGCTTTGACAGGAGAAGTTCCTCGTGGACCTTGTCAATGCTCTCTTTGAGTGCTGACAGCTTCTTGTTGCTTTCGTCTTCTAAAACTTGATGGTTACTCTTCAAGGCTTTGTGTTTATGGATTAAAGAGATATACTGTTCCATTTTTATCGTTGTTCCTGATATCTTCTGGCCTGATTGGTAGCTTGACTGTTGTCATCACATTGGTTAGTCTCTTATTTTCCTGAGTCATGAGATTTAACCGATGCTCGATATGGTCTTGCACCTCTCGGAGAGACTGGAGTTGATTTGAAAACTGGTTCTGCTCTTCCAATCTCTTGGCCCTTTCACTCTACAACTCTTCCATAACTATCAGCAACTCTGCATCTCTTAACTACAAAAAAAGTGATAAACTCAAAAAAAACATTGTACTGAAAAATGTATAAGAGATCGAAAAATCAATAAAAATGACTCGAACAAAAATGATGGATTGCAAAATTCTACATTTTTAAAAAAAATTCAAAGATTCGAAAACTTGAAAAGTATCGAAAAATTATGAGTCACTCGAAAAAAATTGTGGTTTTTTCGAATCGATAAAGACTCGAAAAATTGTGAGAACTCAGAGAAAGCTTGACTTTCTCGAGTCGATTCAAACTTGAAAAAATCTGAAAAATTTGAGATGACTCAAAAAAATCTTGATGTCTCGAAAAACTACAAATTTTTTTGAATCGATCTCATCTCGGAAAATTCTTAAAAATTAGAGTCGAGTATTGAAAAATTTTAAAGTATGTAGAAATTTACAAGGGACAAAGAAACAAAAAGTATCGAAAAGATTACAAAGGATCAAAAATTATCTTTCGAGCCCGTGCTTAAAAAATTCCTACCCAAATTTTTTACAATACCCTCTATTTGATACTTTTGGAAAATACAAAAGTATCAAATAGAGGGTATTGTAAAAAATAAGTCTAATCATTAGACATGAGGAAAGAAAAGAAAAATAGAAGAAAATGAGAAGAAATCCTAAAATGCACCTCAAACAGGATCTATGGTAAAGATGTCTTCATAGTATCATCGTAGACGGCTACCATTGACTAATGTGTCAAGGGGTATGCCTTCTAGCATCTCCAATTGCACGACACCATTTGTAAAAATCTTCTACACAACATAAGGACCTTGGCTACGGAATTTCAATTTGCTTGGATGGACTTTGGAAGATGTGTAAAGTAAAACTTTATCACCATCGTGAATATCCTTAGTCCGGACATGACGATCATGCGAGACCTTCTGTCGTCGTTTGTGGACTAACTGTGCATGGTAGGATAAAAGACGTGTTTCACACAGTTTTGTCAACGTGAAAAGTTGATTTTGAACTTGCTGTTGATAAGCATTATCATCACACAAGTCTTTGGCAAAAACTAAAGTGACGCATAATGATGGAATCAAAAATTCAACTGGTATAACAACCTCTTGGCCATATACCAGCTCAAAAGGTGTTTTCCAATCTGTGGCTCGCTTTGGCGTTGTACGATAGGCCCAAATAGCAGAGAATAATTTTGTTTCCCAGTCTGATCGATTGGTTTCTACTATCTTGGTTAAGATTTTACAAATCATTTTATTTGTAGACTCAACTAGTCCATTGCATCTAGGATAGTACGGGTTACTCTTTCGGTGGATAACGAAGTAATGAGTCAGTAAACTATTGATTACTTCATTAAGGAAGTGAGAACCTCGATCACTGACAAGCTCTATTGGACAACCAAATCTAGTGATGATGTTTTCATAGAGGAAGCGTACTACAGACTTTGCGTCGATTTTGCGTGTTGCTCTAGCCTCTATCCACTTTGTTGCATAATCGGTGGCAATCAAGATATATCATGATTTCGTGCCACGTGTTGCTAGACTAATAGGTCCAACAAAATAAATATCCCATTTGTGAAAGGCTTCGCTTTAAAGTATTGGAGTAAGGAGATTGTGATCAGCTTTTTTGGTAATCTTTGCACGTTGGCAAACGTCACAAACTTTTACATAACCGTAAGTGCCTTTGAAAAGGGTTGGCCACCAAAATCTAGCCAAAAGAATTGCCCTAACAGTAGCATCAGAAGAGAAATGTCCACCTCTAATACCCTCATGTGTCAAGGCAATAATCCGTTGGACTTCAAACTCATGGGCACAATGACATGTAATACCATCAATAGCTAACTTATATAGTTGTCCCGCAATAAGAGGATATGGTAAGGATTTCATAATAAGTTTGATTTTTTGCGGTTTGGTCAACTGAGGATCGATCTCCCCAGTGGCTAGATATCTAGTGATATCATCTGCCCATAAAGGAGTCGAATCTATATAAAATAGGCATGCATCTAGCAACTCAACATTTATTGCTCATCAGGTGCTTCAGTATTAGATAATAGTGAAAGATGATCAGCCAGAAAATGTTGTGATCCCTTTCGAATAACAACTCGAAAGTTGAATTCTAAAATAATCAACAACCATCATGCAATGCGTCCAGTTTTGCAAGGTTTATTCAATAGGTAAAGAAGGACATGATGGTCGGTATAGAATAGCATATAATGTTGAAACTGTTGAACAGCATAGACCATTGCTAGTGCTTCTCGATCTATTGTGAAATAGTTAACCTCAGTTGGAACAAGCTGACGGCTCAAATAACAGATTGGAAAATCCTTTCCATATTCTCCGGGTTGCGTTAAAACAACACCAATAGCATACTTACTAGCGTCCGTATGCACATGAAACTCCTTAGTATAATCGGGCACGCGAAGAATGGGTGCGGTAACTAAAGCTTGTTTAAGATCTTCATAGGCTTTAATCCTATCTTCTGTCCACCTTGGGTCAGTAACGATTTGATAAACTAACCGTGCTTTATCGGCAATTTTGCGACACAAAATACTAAACAAAATTTTGCGACACAACAGTGAAATCAAGCGAATAAAAGCGATAATAGTGCTAATAAAAATTGGCGACGAATTTTTTTTTAGGACAAATGGTTTTTTTTTTTTGAAAAAAAAACGACAAAAAACATCAAACAATTTGGGAAAAAATGCGTCAAAGAAGTTTTGCTGTACTTTTGTTGGAACAATTGTTTTGTGACACGAACAACTACAAAGAAAGCGACAAACTTTTTTTTGTTCTTCTCAGTGCGAAAAATGCGACAATAGTGCTAATTTTTTTTTTTGCGAAAAGCCACAAAAATTTTGCAAAAAATGCGATAGAAATTTCGCGAAAAAGACGACAGAAATGCGAAAAATTACGCGCGAAAACTACAAAAAATTATGAAAAAATGAAAACATCACGAAAAATAATGAAAACATCACCATGAAACATAATGAAAAATGCAACAAATGCGAAAAATTTTGCGACAACACAGCGACATTAATTTTTTTTTTTTGCGACAAAAACCGACGAGTTGTAGTTCTAATTTTTTTTGAAAAGATGATGAAAAATTCGTGAAAAATGAGACAAAAAAATTTAGGACAATTTTTTTGTTTTACTGTCCAATTTTTTTTTGAAACAACGACAGTTTTTTTGTTCTTTTTAGGTCGTCGGATGCAATCGTCAAAGAAAGTCTTTTTGTGCAATTCGTCGAATAAAATTCTCAGATCTAGTTTTATGGAAAAAATTCAAGGGAATAGACTCGGAAAAAATCCGAAAAATCCCGGAAATTCTGAAATTGCAAATCCGAAAATGATGGAACAACTATGAAAATTCGCGAAAATGAAATATCAAAAGAGCCGAAAATCCCAAAACTCGAAAATTCTCAAAAATTCGAGAAACTCGTAAAAATTGAAAAATTCCAAAAGAATCAGATGGAATTGTTGGCGGATGCAAAATGTGTATGGCGGATGTAAAAGTGGGTGGGGAATACAAAAATGATGCAAAATCGTGGGCTTGAGACCTAAGAGCTCGTCAAATACAACTCTAGGACAGTGTCAAAATGGAAAATTGTAAGGACAGTGTCGAATGCAAATTTATAATGCTTCTTGGTTTCCAAGGGGAGGCTCGAACCTGGGACCAAAGAAACTTTGGATGCCAAGCTAACCAGTTGAGCCAACCCCGTTGGGTGCTGCAAATTTATAATGACAGTGTCGGATGCGAAATGAGAAGGACAGTGTAGGATTTGTTACAATCGTAGATACAACTGGCGGCTGCAACGTCGGATGAAAAAATTCGTCGGACAGAAAATTTTGTGAAAAAGTTTTGGGCAACGGACGCAACTTTTCGAGCGGATGCAATTCCGAAGTCTGTTCGTCGGGTGTAAATGATGGATGTAAGTTCGTCCGCCTCCGAAAAAAGAATTGAGTAGCGGTGGAGAGCGGTGGGGCGGTGAGTTTCCGAAAAGTCTGGGGACAGTTCGCATAGATCTGAAGGATCACCAATGATGTTTTGAAGCCATCACGATCTAACAAACAAGAATCTAAAATACGTGCTTAGGAGAATGAGAAATGCAGGACAACAAACAAGCAACCAAAAGCGATGTAGAATTGAAAAATTGTCTTGTAAAAACGAAATCTGGATGAAAATCCAAGAAGATTGTCAAAAGCAACCGGCTCCAATGTTTTTCGTTTTCTCTCGCGTTCTACTTCAACGTTTGCTGCAGCAACTACTCAATGTTTGCGACTGGCTCTACTGATCTATCAGCGCCTATTCAAACTCTGTTAGTAGCGACTCTCTCAATGTTTGCTGTAATGTAACTTCACTCGTTCTACTTCTCAACGATTCTAGTCCTCTGTCAGAATCTACTCAGTGACAACTCTCCTTCTATCTACTGACAGAGGTTCAGCATGATAGGGATTCATGAGACTACAAATCAGTTTTAGCTACAGTTCAGTCTCAGAATCTAATTTTGTAGTATAAGAGTGTTATACCCGCCTGTCACTGGCACAACAATGACCTGATTCAGAACCTTATTTAACAATGGTAGCTCATCTTAGAAATAGGATCTGTCAGGAGCTCGTTTTCTACAGTTCTACAGTTAGGAGCTCGTTTTCTACAGTTCTACAGTTTTGTTTCAAATGGATTCATTATTGCTCACAGACTTCAGATTGTTGCTAAACTAAACTAAACAGGAATAGGGAATTAAACTAAATCTACCCCTATTGAAATCAGAGAATCAACATCAACTCAACAACTTCTTGACTTAAGCAATGAAATCCTACAAAGTGCTTCCTACAACTGTCACTCAACAGTTGTAAGAAGAACTTCTCAGGGAGTAGAAACCAGGAGACATCAGAAAATAGTGGAATGGTAAATCAATCTCATTAGAATAGGTGTAACTTATTAAGTCACAATTGTCAATGAGCCATCATGCACATGTGCAGATTTCTCTAGGAACATGCTGAAAAAAATACATACCTTACAAGCATTTGTATTTTGTTTACTTGCATGTCAAGGAGTTGGATGTAAATGAAAATATGTTCATGCTCCAACCCATTCTAAACCTGCAAGATCTGTTTTTTAATATATTTTTTTCCCTCAAAAGGTTTGGCCTAGAAGATCCTAAAGTTGGTTGTTCAAACCTCCATAGTCACTTTTTGGTACACATTGTTTGATGGATAATTAGTTTGAGAGGGGTAAATCTAATATGTCTATTTCACATGTTCAATATGTTTTTGATTGACATTTTCTAAGAATCTTACTATGAATGGGAGTGTGGTTTATGTGATTTTTTCAAACTAGCAATGTATTCTTTTCTTTTATTATTCATTGTTCATGGCTATCTAAAAATTCAATAAAAGAAAATTAGTAAATATCTACTCGCAATTTGTCAGCCCCCAATATTGGCATGCCATTCATTAAGATCATTATTAAAGCTATCAGTCGATGTATATTGAAAAATAAACTATTTTCTCAATGTACATTGTTTTTCTTTGATGCTAAGAATGTTTTTTGAATGAACATATGCCTCCCTCCAAAGTGTGATCAAGAAATTGATTGGTCACAAAAAACATGGCACAACCACTCATGGCAGAGCCACACAATCGTTCCCATGGACATTGCCACTCCATTGCACAAAAACTATCACACGAGCCTTGACAGGCCAAATCTGATTCCCATCCTGTGTGTGTAGCAATATGCATGGAAAATTGTCCATATTCGTAGTTGTGGTTTGTAAGCTAGGTCCTCCTATCCAATGCCCACCACTACTTTTATTTTTTTTTTCAAAAGTGATGTATACAAGGAAAGATATACATTGAAATCCTAAAGACCGCTCTTCCACCAAATTTCAGTTGTTAATGAGTATATCAATAACTAAATCAACTATATTTAGTTCCAAAAAGCTTATATATAGATTACAAATCGAACTATATATTCTATTGAATTATTAAAAAATGATAATGTTAAAAATTTCATGAAAAAGATTTTTTTTCTTGCATGAAAATTTCATGAAAGAATGAGATTTCAAATAAGTCATCATTAAACATTCTATAAGTGGACTAATTCGATTAAAAAAGATATCATAAAGGAGGACCTTTCAAAAAAAGAGTCTTTACAAAAGAGATTTATCATGAAAAATTAGTCTAGTCACTACAAAAACACTAATCAAGTGAAGACAATCTTGAAGGATTTGAATAGAAAATTGTCTTTTGCTACATAGTGAGTGGACAATTTGTGAGTTACCGTATTGACTAATAATATCATTGTATACATTAAATTACAATCCCATAAAGACTTTATAACTTCAAAGGACTCGTAGTATTGATTTTGCATGTTTTTTTTATTGCACATGACATTCTTGAGCAATGATTTTTCACAAAAAAAATGTATAGCAAATTGAAGCTAACATCTTTAATCATGTTATACAAAGTTAAATTATAAAAATGTTGTGAGATTACAGTTGTATATATCATAATAGAATATGGTGATCTACTTACAAGTCAATACCATGAACATGATGTGATTTTAACTTCTATAATACCATGAACAGATGTGATTTTAACTTCTATAGATACCAAAATCTACTCAAAATTCTTGAAAAGATGTTTCATTGTCATCAATATGAAACTAGTCTAAAGTGTATTAATTCAAGAGAAAAAATATTTGTAATTATTTTCAATGTCCACTCTAACACTTTGGATAGCATATGTATTAATTCTGATAATGATGATATATTTTAGCTCATAATATATATTATATTATGTATTTATGGCTACCATGTGAAATATATATGTAAGTAAATTATTATTTTTTGAACTTCACTTATGTATGTTTATTGTCTTCACATGTGTTTGTTGTTGCACACATTTCAAATATGATTCTTTTTTTTTCTTATCATTACAATATATGTGTTTTTGTTTCTTTCAAATGCTTACACTACAATAACAAAAAAATGACGATGTCAAAGATTTTAAATGATTGTGTATACTTTTTATTATGTTGTTTGACCATATATACTTTGGCACTCATACATTTTCATGTGTTTGACCTTTTTATTTTGATTGTATAATGTTCAGTTTTTTTTTAAAAAAACTAGTTATTTTAGGAAAATAGCATTGCGCAAAGATACAACGAAAACTTTCTTGACGATTGTAACTGTAATAAGTTCCTGAGAAGCTTCTATCAAGAAATTCATAGGTTAGTGCCTCAACAAGGGCTGGAGCCTTATATTTAATAAAGAAATTATCGTGGCCACAATGCATGTATTTTGGGAATATATATCTCAATACTAGGAATCATATATATCTAGTTGTTTACTTTTCCTATTACTTGTGGTATCAAATAAAGCACGGAGATAAATTCTTGAGGAAGAAGGCATCTTAATAAGTTGTAAAAGCTTAGATGAAGGTATGATTCCATATGTTGTTTTATTAAGAAAATAATCTATAAAAAACCAATTCAATTTGTTGTTTTTTGACTAATCGATGCCATAAGAGATTCCTATAGTCAATGTCAACCAATCTCTAGATAATGGTGGATGAGACTTTTGTTTTCCTACAATCATAGCCAATAATATATGACCAAAAAAATAACTTAATTAGTTATCTTAAGCAATATGTAAAACTTGCCATGTGAAGATAGACAAAAAATAAAATATGATAGTCTTTAATAGTTGAATTGTCATATTGCATGATCAAATAATGTTTACGTACAAGTACATCTACAAACCACTTGTATATAAGTTCGGTTGCAATGGTGAAAAAATAAAGTTGATCATAATTTTTCTAGTAGACGTTTGATATGCAAATCAAATTAGAATACAAAAAAGTTTACATTCTTGCAAAGTTTGAATATTCTTCTACTATTATATGATATTTCAGTTTTTTAAATTCAAATAATTATCTAGTTCAATATTAGTTATTGATAGCAAAGTTTTTTTATCAACAAACTTATTGACATGTTGTTTGTATAGCTTATCAATATATGTTACCATGACATCTATTAATGTTCTAAGTATGCTAAGACATTCTTGAATGTATTTGATATATTTTTATTTTAGTCATCATCATTTTATAATATATGCTAGCTTTATACAAAAATATTATATGTTGTATTCCAATAGATTGTATTGAAATCAATTCACCATCCATCTATCTTAATTCATAGACAGATTTGGCTTTTCGAAATAGAATTTTATGACTATTGTTAGAATATGACATGTGCAAGTAATTTTTTTTTTCAAACCATTACACAGAATATAATTTGGTTCATGACAAAGAAAAAATAACTTCATTGATGTAAGCATTGGAATACCAAAAGACATCACAAAAATATTATTAGAACATGGAATGACACATAGTTCAAATATTATACATCATAAAAATTATCAACATGTGATAATGTCATGGATATATAAAGTGTGCTTATGAAATATGTACATGTCAAATAAATACATATAATGGATTTAATAATGTACCTAAAAACATCAAATAATAAATTTTTAAAACTTTGTAGTGATTTTTAAAACTTTATAGTATAAAAATTAAAAACATAAATAAACAAAAACCTTACAAATGTAAAACATTGCAAATCTTATTTCAAACCATTTGTCACATATGGATTAACTTGCAAACTTTCTTTTCTTTTAGATTATTTTTTGTATTTTGTATGAGATAGAAATATAACTAGATTTAATATTGTTGTGTATTAATGATCTTATGATTTTTTTTCCAGATAAGTTGGCTTTGCAAAACATGTGTGTGTGTGTGTGTAAAGTGAAATATTATGAATATTGACTCTTTAATCAATCACTAGAATTATTCAAGCATTGGAGTTTGCATAATAATCAAATCATCAAAGACTAGCCTTAGATTTTAACTACAATCTTGCCAAGATTGCTAGATTGGCAATTGCTCCTAAATTCATTATGATCCGGCCTTGGAAAACGATGTCACTAGCTCTCAAAGTTGCATCCCAAAAGGTGTGAGTACAATAGGTCCTCATGATCAAAATGATAATGGATCAGCTTAGATATGAGAACTAACGATTTCCATCATTAAGTCCACCCCTACCATCCAAACCCCTATTCCAGGAATCATGCCTACCTTGGTCGGATTTAGGTGAGTCATAGAGGTAGTCACCAAATCCACAAAGTTTGTCTATAAATTAGGAGCTAGAGTTTGGGGCTCAACATAGCCACCACATACATGTGTAAATGCACACTATACGAAGTGCGAGATATAGCTTCCAAGCTACATTTTAGGAAGAAATTTTGCTCCCTCAAGATGGCGAATGGTGTTTTCCTACAGAATAACATCAATTAATTCAAGAACCTACTAAGGCAAATGGTCATTGTTGGATCTATCATAGACGATCAAAATGCAGTGATGCAACTGCTTACAAGCTTGCCAAGCTCATATGACAGCTGGGTGATGATCATCACGACACATCTAGAACTGACTCTTTCAAGAGTCATTACTATGTTGTTGCAGGAAGACACGCGGAGGAATGAAACATCAAGTTCGTCAATTGATTCTCATGCTTTATACACCAACAAGAGCACAACTAAGCACCAGAAGAAGAAAGGCCCGAAGCAATCAAAGTCAGACCAGAAATCAGCATAGCACAAGGAATAATCGAATCCTCAAACAAAAAAAAAAGTTGTTCTGTAGATACTGCAAGCAAAACAACCATGAAATTCAAGACTGCCAAATACTACAAGCAAAGAACAACAGCTAGGGGCAGTCAAGTCAAGTGGCAAATGCAGCTACAGAAGCTTCACATCCTATTCAAGAAGTGGATCATGATGCCTTCATGACCAACCATCAAGGAGCATCTAGCGACACTTCTTGGTTCCTGGATTTCGGAGCCACTCAGCACATGACCAGCCTCATTGGAGGATAATCGAGATCAAGAACAATAGATTGTCTAGACATTTTTTGTACAGCAACATGATTCAAGTGACCAAGTCTATAATGCCAAAGTAAACTTTTATTTGTATGAATAGAAGCACTGAGCGTCTGACTAGAGGCAAAAAAACAATGACTTAATTTATACAAGTATCCATGCCTATTTTCGAGTGCTAGGATCTTGCATGTCCTATCAACTACTTTGCACTGATCACATTCGAATTCTACTCTGTGTCCTAGATCTGTGATTTTGCTAACAGAGAGCAGATTTGTAAATAAATTTGGTATATATAGGACTTTAAAAAGTAGCTTAGACTGATCATTTGCAAAGCTTAATCTGACAGTACCTTCACCAATAGCTTGTGTGCTATTGTCACAAAGGTAAATATATTTCTTGGTACTATAAGGTGTATAGGACTTGAATAAAGTTGAGTTATCTATCTGTCAAGGCTGTCTAGTTGGTAAACAGACTAGGAAACCATTTAAATCAAGCCACTAGCATATTGCTAGAGGATTGCTAGACATTGTACATTCACACATTTGTGGCCCGATGAAAAATCCTTCGCTGAAGGATGCAAAATATTTTATAACTTTTATTGATGAATTCTCCAGAAGGACTATGGTGTAATTTATAAAGAAAAAATCAGAAGCCTTCAACTGCTTCAGAATCTTCAAGGAGCATGCTGAGAAGAAGACTGGAAGGACGATCAAGGCTCTAAGGTCAAACAATGGTGGAGAATATATCTCTATCGAGTTTAAGGAGTACTGCCAAAGCCATGGCATTGAGCATCAATTCATCACTCCTTACAGTCCTCAGTCTAATGGCTTAGCCGAGAGGAAGAACCATACCCTGGTTGAATCAGCCAAATGTATATTAGCGCATGCATCGCTGCCCAAGAGATTCTGGGCCAAAGCTGTCTCCATTGCAACTTACGTTCAGAACAGATCTTCGACCAAGGCCCTCTCAGGCAAGACATCCCACGAGGTGTGAACAGGCTCTAAGCCTTCTGTGAGGAACCTAAGAGTATTTGGATGCGTTGCCTACGCACAGATCCGAAAAGACATGAGAAAGAAATTGGACTTCCAAGGTCTCAAGATCATCCTGATTGGATATACTTCATCTGATAATACATACAAGCTGTATGATCCTGATATCCAAGAAATCTTGTATAGCTGGGATACAGTCTTTATCGAGGATCAGTTTCTCAAAATCAAAGGCAAGGATATTGCTTCAGGAGAACCTTCATCACCTGCCATTGACACGACTGTCCGAGCTTCTGGCTTAGGTGTGTCCATTGTTGACCCACTTTTTGATAGCGAATCAGACAAAGACGTTGTCGCTACCCAACAACAAGTCCCATGAGTGGTTCATCAGTCAAATCCTCTTAGAAGATCAAGCCGAGTGCGCACACAGCCCCTAAGGTATACTCCTGAGTCTGCATGCTTCTTGATACAGGAATCAACGACATTCGAGAAGGCACTCAGCCAACCAGACTCTGATCTTTGGAGAGAAGATATGGACAGAGAGCACTCCTCTTTGATCAAGAACCAGAGGTGGTCACTAGTCGAAGCTCCTATTGGCTGCAATATCATTGATTGCAAACAAGATCAAATACAATGCCAACGGAACAATTGATCGAAGGAAGGCAAGATTGATAGCGCAAGGATTCACTCTGATCTCCAATGTTGACTACAAAAAGACTTTCAGTCCAATAATCAAGCATTCGTCGATTCGAGCCCTCGTCTTATGCTACAGCTGTCGACCTCGAAGTACATCAACTTGATGTACAAATAGCTTATCTAAATGGAGTTATACAAGAAGACATCTACATGATTCAGCCCAAAGGATACATTCTAGAATGTATGAAAAATCATGTCTGTAAACTCCACAAGGCACTTTACGGCTTAAAACAGTCTGCCAGATCTTGGTTTCAAATGATCAATTACACATTCTTCATCGAACAAGGATTCCAACCAAGCACTATTGATTGCAACGTCTATTCCAAGTCAGTGCAGCAGTCCTTCATTATCATCACCTTATACGTGGATGATACGTTGCTCTTCAACAACAATACCAATTTGGTCAAGGATTCTAAGCAGATGCTGTTTTTAGAGTTCGACATGACTAATCTGGGTGAGGCTCACTTCTGTCTGGGCATTCAGATCCACATAGACAGAGCGAGACGACTAATTTACATCACTCAACAAAGGTATCTTCACAATGGTTCTTAATAGATACAATCTAATGAATTGCAAATTAGCTCACTCACCGATGGATCCATGCCTGCATTTGTCAAAGGACCAATGTCTCCAGACCAAGCAAGAAGAGGAGTAGATGAGAGAGTATCCTTATCGATCGATACTTGGATCTCCCATGTACGCAATGGTCTGTACAAGATCAAATATCTCTTTCGTAGTAAGCTCACTTAGCCAATATATGGCTAATCCTGGCATTGCCCATTGGAAGGCTCTCATAAGAGTCATGAGGTATATTCGAGCTACCATGGACCAGTGCATCTACTATGGAGATGTCAGCAACGACAATCTTCATCAGCTCAATGGATACTTTGATGTAAGCTGGGGAGGAGATGTAGACAATTGTAAGTCCACATCTAGATTTACATTCTTCTTCAATGGCAATCCTATCTCATCGAACAGTCATAAGCAAATCTCTATCGCACTTTCTTCTACAGAAGGAGTACATTGCTGCCTGAAAATCTATTAAGGAAACGTTTTGGTTGAAAAATTTACTATCAAATGTTAATCTGTATCTGTGTACAAAAAACTCGACTGTCTGCATAAATACAAGTAATTTTCCATGAAATAGGCGAAAAAGGCGACACTGTATTTTTTCATGTGATTTGTGACAGACGAAAAAGATGAATGCATATTGGCCAAAATTGCCCATTGAACTAGACAATGATAAATCTCAAACTAGTTGACAATTTCTCATAGAAAGATGATGCCACTTCTATCAAAGGTATATTTGTGGGATATGGTGAGAATAGCAAAGCGTATAGAGTCTCCAATCCCATCACTAAAAAAATCATAATGAGTAGGGATGTTATTTTCTATGGACACTCTTGTAGAGTGGATGATAATGCTACTAATCATCTTGATGTCAAAGACCATGCTAGGATGGAGGAGGAGCTTCAAAGTGATCAAGAACTTGAGGATCCATCTCAAGATCCACAGACTCCAAGAAGATCCATAAAGGCTCACTTATGTTGGCAGAGGTGAAAGAGAAGGCATTTCATCTTTCACTTCCTCCACTTTTCTTACTTCAATGCTTGATCAACCTGTGAAGTTTTTAGCACGTGTGAACTTCACCACACACCCTACAGGATCTTACTGAGGTGTTGTGATTGCACAAGATTGATCAAAGAACAAATTACTTGAAAAATCTAAGGCAAGAGCACAATGGCATACAACAGGCTGAAAAAACTAACTTCTCACTATGAGGATTCAATGTCAAAATAATTCTAAGTGCTCAGTATGGGAAAAACAGGCTGCTCTCAAGTAGAGAGAGAAAAATAACACTAGAATACTCGAGTAGAGAGAGAATGAGTCCAAAACACCAAAATCTCATTATTCACAATATGGCAAAACATGCTAAGGTTTTCCTACATCAAAGTGGCTCGAGTTCCTACAGTGGTGTTGGATGGAAAGTCCACTTAACTCAGTTAACTCAACTACTAAGGATCCACATGTGTAACTGCATGCATTGATATTGCATGTACTGCATGTCAGCTCATAAAATTTCCTAGACATGTGTAGATCATAGAAACCACTTTGCATGTTGCATGCACTGATTGCATGTGGCTTGCATGCATACTGAATGACATTACATGCTATCTAAACTTTTGCATGACATCAAATTTGAATATACTTAACTCAAACTTGACCTATTCTAGAAGGTTATGTGCTCAATTCACATACCTTTATGTACAATATAGTTTACAATGGAAATAATCATGGACATGGCCCCAAAACTCGAGATAGGAAGATATTTTTTACTAACCTTCACACTCCTCCTTAAAATATATGTTCCTATCCAACATAGACTTTGAAATTAGGCCAAGGTTAGACCTCATCTTGATAAATACATTCTTGAGTAATGGCTTAGTGAGAAGATCTGCAACACAATTTGAAGATCCAACATGCTCCAATAAGATCTCTCTCCCAATGACTTTTTCTCTTACAAAATGATGAGCTACCTCGACGTGTTTGCAAGAGCCTGAGCCGAGATGTTATCATTCTTGATAATTGGAAGATCTTCATCTCCATAACACTTTAGCTCCAAAAGTAGCCTTTTGATCCATAAAACCTCCTTTGTTGTGGTTGTAAGAGATTTGTACTCAGCTTCACAAGATGATAAGGATATAGTTTCTTGCTTCTTTGATAGCCAAGAAACTAAGTTTCCTCCAAGAAAAATCATGTAAGCACTTGTGGATTCTCTATCCAACTGTCTCCTGCAAAATCTGAGTCTGAAAAAGCAATCAAAGTCAGATCTTCTCCTTTGTAGAATAATCCATAATCCAAGGTAGAAGATATGTACCTCAAGATTCTTTTAGCCAACTTCTTGATCATCTTTCATAGGAACTTTTACAATGTGCTCCATAGGTGTATCTATGCCTTTACAGTTTTCCATTTGGAATTTCTTGAGCATGGAAAGTGCATATCTACTTTGACTAATAAAGGCCTGACCTTTCCAAAAATCTACTTCAAGGCCTAGAATATAGTGAAGAACTCCTAAGTCCTACATCTTAAACTCTCTACCAAGTGCATGCTTAGTTTCTTCAACTAGCTTCTCATTATTTTCACAAAGAATGATATCGATGAGAAGAATAACTACAAAGTTATCTACAAACTTATAGTACAAAGAGGGGTCATATTCACTAAGACAAAATCCGAGTGATATGAGATAGGAGTTGAGCCTTGTATACCAAGACCTTGGTGCCTGTTTTAGTCCATAGAGACTTTTGAACAAAAGACAAACTTTTGATTCTTCACCTTCTTTCACAAAACTTGGAGGCTGCTCCATGTAAATCTCCTCCTCAAGGTAACCATTGAGAAAGGCATTAGAAACATCAAGCTAGAACATTTTCCAATTGTGAAAACATGCAAGAGATATGAGTATTTTGATTGTTACCATTTTTGCAACTAGTGCAAAGGTTTCTTCATAGTCAAGACCTTTGATTTGTGAGTAGCCTTTGGCACAAAGTCTTGCTTTATGTTTGTTGATAGATCCATCATGATTATACTTGATTCTGAAAACCCACTTACATCCAATCACATGCATGTTGTTTGGTGGCTCCACAAGCTCCCATGGGTTGTTTGACATCAAGGCTTCAAACTCTTGGCTCATTGCTTCAACCCACTTCTCAGATTGAAGTGCTTCTTGGACATCCTTAGGCTCTTCATCTGATATGAAAAGTGCATGATAGGAGTTTCACCTTCCACTTGCCTTCCTTCAACATCATATGTGAGCCTTCTTGGCTCAGATCTCTCTCTTGTAGATCTTCTTGGTGTGGGTACTTGAAGTTGCTCCTCCTCAAGCCTCAGCCTCACCACTTCTTGAGAAACATCAAGATTGATGATTGTAGATCTTGCATGAGACTCCTTGATCTGTGCATCATCCAAGTTAAACTTCTGATCTTCATGGAAGATCACATCTCTACTAACAACATTCTTGTCAGTAGAGGGAAGATATACTTTGTATGCTTTTTTCATAGATGCATATCCTACAAAAATTCCTTTAACAACACTAGGATATTCCTTCTTCCTAGTCTCTAAAGGTACATGCACAAAGCATACACAACCAAAGATCCTAAGATGATCTATCTTGGGGAGAAGCAGTTGCATGTGCAAACTATCTTTGTAATAGGCTTTCTAATCTTGAAATAGGAGGAAAAACACCATTTGAGATGTTGTATAATTCTTTAGGCAGAGAGGCTTCTAGCCTAATGGCTTTTGCACATTCACACAAAGTTCTAATTTTTCTCTCAGCAACTCCATTACGTTGAGGAGTATAAGAACAAGAATATTCTCTTTGTATTCCCTCCCTCTCACAAAAGTCTTTAAACTTATTGGAAGTGTATTCACCTCCAATATCACTTCTCAAAGCTTTTAACTTGAAAGTAAACTGGTTTTCTACATAAGCTTTGAAAGCAAGAAAAACATCATAAACCATGGCTTTTGAAGATAACATATAGATCCAAGAATATCTTGTATAATCATCTACAAAGAAAACAAAGCAATTTGTTCCTCCTTTGCTTTTGGTTGATGAGAAATGAATATCAGAGTGCACGAGTTCAAATGGTTGCTTTGTTTTGATACTTGATCTTGGAAAAGGCCTTCAGTGTGATTTTGCCAAAACACAACTTTCACAGGGTTGAAGCACCTTTGACAGTGTCTTTGGTAGTCCAACAACTTTTTCCTCCTTGACCATAGATTGCATGGCTTTGAAATTGGGATGACCCAATCTCTTATGCCACAAATCCTCCTGAAGGACCTTGGTCTCATAAGCAATATCTGAAATGTTAGCACTCTCCCTAGAATCTAGTTTGTACAACTTTCCAATTATAGATCCTCTAGCAATAACTTCATTTTCTCTTGAGATTATACACTTGTCAACTTGAAACTTGACATCCAATCCACTAACAAACAACTGTCCTACACTAATGAGATTCTTTGTTAGTCTAGGTACATAAAGTACATCATTCAAACAAAAAGATTTTGATGATGATGCATGTAGTGGAATACTACCTATTCCTTCAATTCTACACTCTACATCATTAGCAATGTAGATTGATCTTTTTGAACCTAGATATGACATGAGATTTGTGAAAGAGTTTCTAGAACTAGAATATGGGAACTAGCCCCACTATCTATCCACCAGATCTCTTCATTTTTTAAAGAAAAAGATGATAAATTAGACATCATTAAAGAATCCTCTCTTTCACTCTCAACACCCTCACACTCATCCTCATTAGTAGGATTATCTTGCTTAGATTGGTTCTTCTTCTTGAAACAGTTTGATGCATAGTGTCCTTTCTTGCCACAGAAAAAACACTTGATCTTTGACAATTTTTTCTTGCCACTGGATGTTGCATCTTGTGAGGATTGATCCTCACCACCTTCTTGGCTTTGTCCTTCTTGAAGTGTTGTTGACCTTTGCCCTTGTCTCTTGACTTGTCTTTGATGAAGAGTGCCTTGTCCTCTCCACCATCTTTCAATGAAAGTCTGTTGATCCTCAACATCTTGTTCTCTTGCCTGCTTTCTTCAACAATGAGAACACCTTGCAGTGTCTCCAAAGATGGAAGCTCTTCCCTGGCTGCATAAGTCTGCACAATATTGTCATACTCATCTCTAAGTCCATTAAGGACTACTTGAACAAGTTCAGTGTTCTTAAGAGCATCTCCAATACCAACTAACTCTTGATGAAGATCCTTTACTCTCATTACATATGATGAAACACTCTCATCTACTCTCTGATAACTTAGAAAGATTTGATTTCTAAGTGTAAGCAATCTGGAAGTATTCTTGATTTCATATATTGTTTTTAGAGTGCCCCAAGACTCCTTGGCAATGGTGCATTTACTGATCTCTCTTTACACTTCATTTGTTACATTCATTTTTATAAAATGAAGGGCAATTCTGGTTCTTTTGTTGAATGCTGCAGCTTCATTAGGCGCTGCAGGTTCTTCTTCAGCTCCACTCACAATGTCCATTACATCTTGTAGAACCGATAATGATTCCGTTCTAATAATCGGAAGATGTTAATCTCTCACTGTGCTCCAAGAAATGTGAACCAGATGAAGACATCTTCTCTATGAGAAATTCTAGTAATGACAAAGATGAAGTTGAAAGATGTTGCTTGCTATCTCAACCTAGGATCTAACACTGATGATGTTTATCCAACCTATGAAATCTAGCAACAAAATGTGAGATCAAACTCTCAACACAGAAAATCAATCTATCTTGAATTTGGATCTTGCTTCAATCACAGAAATGACGCACATGCAAGTAAGAAGTCTATCTCTCCCACAAGTTTCAAAGAAATGATAAACTCTCTAGGAACTTACTTTCAAATCAGACACAATAATTTGTGTGAAATGAAAAGTCTAAGACCTCAAAAAACTCACTTCTTTCCAATTCTACTTGATTGATAGTGAAAATTGATGAAATTGGTGAAAAGAACTGATGTGTGCTCACTTTGGCATATCCCACGAGATGAGTACTCTCTCAAACTCTCTGATTGCCTAAAAATATTCCAAAAACAAATCAAATTGACTTAGAAACTTGAGCAACACATTCTACTCTTAATACCTATCCAACAAGCTATAGAACATCAAATTTGGATCATTCCTTGAGAAGTAGCACTCAATTAAAGAGGGCTGATTTCACACGTGTGAGCACTCTTTCCGTACAGGGCCCAATTGAAGCAACTCAGGCTTGATTTGATCCACTTATGTTCCACAGATGGCTAGTTTGTCAGCGAGTTTGGATTCCTCTCCCAAATCCAAGTTCCTACAAGCAAAAGCACTATTGTTCTGATGTATACACCCTCACCTCTTCAAAGCATGAATCTCTGATACCATGTGAAGACTTTAGCACGTGTGAACTTCACCACACACCCTGCAGATCTTACTGAGGTGTTGTGATTGCACAAGATTGATCAAAGAACAGATTACTTGAAAAATCTAAGACAAGAGCACAATGGCATACAACAGACTGAAAAAACTAACTTCTCACTATGAGGATTCAATGTCAGAAATAATTCTAAGTGCTCAATATGGAAAAAATAGCCTGCTCTTGGGTAGAGAGAGAAAAATAGCACTAGAATACTCAGGTAGAGAGAGAATGAGTCCAAAACACCAAAATTTCATTATTCACAATATGGCAAAACATGCCAAGGTTTTCCTACATCAAAGTGGCTCGAGTTCCTACAGTGGTGTTGCATGGAAAGTCTAATTAACTAAGTTAACTCAACTACTAAGGATCCACATGTGTAATTGCATGCATGGATATTGCATGTACTGCATGTCAGCTCATAAAATTGCCTAGACATGTGTAGATCACAGAAACCACTTTGCATGTTGCATGCATTGATTGCATGTGGCTTGCATGCATACTAAATGACATTGCATGCTATCTAAACTTTTGCATGACATCAAATTTGAATCTACCTAACTCAAACTTGACCTATTCTAAAAGGTTATGTGCTCAATTCACATACCTTTATGTACAACATAGTTTACAATGGAAATAATCATGGACATGGCCCCAAAACTCGAGATAGGAAGATATTTTTTACTAATCTTAATAGAACCAACTTGCTATGAAGATGCTTGTAAATCAAAAAGTTGGATAAATGCTATGCAAGTGGAATATGATGCTCTCATGGAGAATCATACTTGGGAGCTTGTTGATCTTCCTCAAGGGAAGAAACCACTTGATTGCAAGGGGGTGTGTAGATTGAAGTATAGTAAATATGGATCAATAAATAAGTATAAAGCTAGACTTGTAGCAAAACGTTTTTTGGAAACCAAAGGCATTGATTATGATGATACTTTTGCTCCTATGGCCAAGCTAGTTACAATAAGATTGTTCATTAGTCTTGATACTACTTTCAATTGGAAGCTATTTCAACTTGATGTTACAAATGCCTTCCTCAATGGCTACTTGGAGGAAGAAATCTACATGAGGCAACCCGAGGGTTTCATCAAGGAGGATCTTGAAGAAAAAACATGTTTTTTGAAAAAGAGTCTCCTCTATGGACTCAAGCAAGCACCTAGAGCATGGTACTCTAGGCTAAAATCTTTTCTTGTCTTCATCAATTTTATTTTGAGTTCAAATAATCCATTATTTTATTTCAGATTTCATGATGGAAAGATCATTGTACTTATTTTGTATGATAATGACATTATTTTAAGTGGAAATGATCTAGATGGAATAAGATATGTTAAGATTGCTTATCTAAAGAGTTTAGAATGGTGGATCTCAGCCTATTGCACTTCATTCTAGGAATAGAAGTCATAAGAGGATTGGACTTTAGCTTTATTTGTCAATCTAAATATGCTACATCCATCCTAGATGGATTTGAAATGAAGAATGGTAAAGGCATTGAGAGTCCAATGGAGCAAAATGTGAAAGCATCTATAAGTGGTGATGAAGCATCCTTTGAGGACATCACTCTCTATAGAAGGCTTATAGGCTCCTTAATCTATTTGACTATAACTAAACTTAATCTTAGTTGTAGTGTTGGAAAGTTAAGCCAATACATGCAATGTCCTCTTGTGTCACATTGGAAGAGTCCTAAGATTTATCTCATCAACTAGGATTTTTGGCATACTCTACAAAGGGACTAATCTTGGCTTAAGAGCCTATAGTGACTCGGATTTTGTAGGTGACAAGGTGGATCAAAATTCTACTAGTATATTTGCTACATTCTTGTGTGATGGAGTGGTGTCATGGCTCTCAAGAAGCAAGATATTATTTCCTTATCTTTGACAGAATCCGAGTATAAGGCCTTGACATCAACATGCAAGGAGGGCTTATGGCTCTAAAGGATATTGGTGGAACTTCATGTCATGGAGGCAAGGAGGTACCTACAATCTTTTGTGATAGCCAATCAGCCCACTCACTTGCAACCAATCCTACATTCCATGCAAGGAGCAAGCATATCGAAATATCTCATCATTTTGTGAGAAAGAAGGTGCAAGCCAAAGAAATCAAACTTCAACATGTGTCTTCATCGACTTGCTTAACTGATTTCACTAAATCCTTGCCTAAGGATTCATTTCTTAAGCTAAGATAATTACTTGGAGTAATTGATAAAGGTATCATAGTTTTCAAAGCTAGATTTGAGGAGTGTGAAAAATTGCGGCAAATCTAGCTATGTCAAATTATGTAAATATGTCAATAAGTGGGTCCCACACAGGTGGGGCCATGGAGCCACGTGGGAAAGCCCCCCACATTAGAGTAGGTAATTGATCAATGTAGCCACCAACATGGCAAAACTCTAGGATGAGGCTAGAATGGCAAATTAGGGCAAAAGAACTCAATCAACTTCCTTATTACATGTTGGATTTTCACCTAACTTGAGGTGGGAAAGAGGCTTTCTATGTATCCATCTCTCCATAGTAATACCTTAGATTATTTTTGAAAGCTTTTTGAGAAAACTCGACTTCTGCACTATGTACATTGATTGTTTTTGGATCTACACAAGAACTAAGTGTTTTTGAGATTATTTGCTTTCTTCAGGCCATACTGAGTACTATTTCACATGTGTGTGTGGTGTACATTTCTTTCGATTAATGATTATAGATTGCTCTTGCTTGACACATCTCAAATTGTTAATCTAGATCTCAATTTTGTGTGTCTAGTTTGATTTGTTTTGTGATCAATCAATCAATCACTCTTGTGAGTCATTAGTAGACTCATTTATAGTCCAAAGTACTGTACTTTGACATTCTGTCAACATGGCCAAATTATCAACAATCATTATTGACTATTCAGCCATCATCGAACTATCGAGCAATCACTGTTATCGAACTCTTGATTATTCGGTAGCTCAACACTATCATGCCCGAATATAATCTCTAACAAAATCAGATTCTATCTAACAGCGACTGCTAACAGCACGTAGTGTCTTAATCCTATTTGTAAAAAAATAGACCAAGCATTCTTTCAATCAGATAGCCATGTGTATATATTCGATAACAATCATTGAGAAAGTTATAGTGTTACCTAGTCATCAATCAATCAAACATTCATTCAGAGTGCAACTATTCGATCCTTCTCTTTGTTTACAAAGTATTTTCTTAGGAAGATCATGAACCTATCTACATTCAAACTTGTACACACTTTAGACTAAATGTATTCATTCTAGTAATCTAAATCATGTTGTATTGTGTTGAATGCATGTAATTTGTTTTGTTTGATTCATGATATGAAAATAAACTAACTGTTTCGATCCCAACAACTTTGAAGCTAATGATCAAGTAGAGCAATCTTCGAATTATCAAAGGTAGCTTGAATCCGATATACATAGATTCATGTACCGAGGACTATTGGCCAACCTTGATACTTCTAACAATCCCAGTAGAGTCCTCTTCATGATAAATTTTTTTTAGAAAGTTGAAGGCCAATTTGTCTTTTAATTGACTTTGGGCCCTTTCAACATCATCTTGAATGTAGATGTTGATCCAATGGCCAACACTTATTCTTGGTCTATTGATCTCGATCGTTGATCGAGAGTCCTTGTGATTTAACAGCTATTGCACTGTCTGCATAATGAAAGTAGGTCATTTAGACACTAAACACTTAAACACACAACTTTTTCTTCTCGGATGAGTACACGTGAGAGGACCATGCCTCCTTTCTACCCTCAATTGTTGGCTATGTCTTACTTTTTGATCCAACCAAATTCGCTTTTCAATCATTTTTTTTGAGATCTGGCCCCACAACTAGAGTATGGTAAGGGGTTTAGGGTAAGAGATCCAAAAAAAGAGGTTTAGGGGTCAGATCTCAAGAATCTGATTATGAATCCATAGAGCCTTTAATCGGGGCTTTTGGTGGAGAAAAAGTGATTTTTGTCCAACTTGAGAAAATGGATTTTCATTGTCTACTTTGTAGGGTAAGGGATCTAGGGAAAAGGGTTTAGGGTATAGAGGGTAAGGGGTTGAGGGCTTATGGCTTATGGTTTAGGGCTTAGGATTTAGGATTTAGGATTTAGAGCTTAGGGTAAGGTTTTTAGGGCTAAGGGCTTACAATTTAAGATTTAGAATTTAGAGTAAGGGGATTTATAGATCTAGGGCTTAGGAATCTAGGGTAAGGGATCTAGAAAAAGAGATTTAGAAAAAGAGGCTTGGGATAAGGGGATTTAGGGATCTATGGTAAGGGGTTTAGGGTAAGAGATCCAAAAAAAGAGGCTTAGGGATCTAAAGAAAGGGATTTAGAGTAAAGGGCTTAGGGTTTAGAGTTTAGGATTTTGAGTCTAGGGTTTTAAATGTAGGCTTACGTCTTAGGATTTAGGGCTTAGAGTTTTGGATTTAGAGTTTAGATAAGGGATCTAGGGGAAATAGTTTAGGAAAAGGGTAAAGGAATTTAGAGCTTACAACTTAGAATTTATTGTTTAGGGTTTAGAGTAAGAAGGGGGTTTATGAATCTAGGCTTTGGAATTGGATTAATGAGTAATTTGGGATTCTAATTAAGGCTCAGCTTTAGGTTAAAGGATCTAGCGCGTGGGGTTCTGGCCATTTCAGGGGGGCCCTTGAAGCAGACACTCCGATCTGTCTAGCGATTCAAACAAATTCCCATATCACATTTGGAAAGTGACTATTAGTTGCACTGAATAGTGGTTGACACTCCCCTCCAAGTTTATCTTCAAATTGTTGCCAAATATACAGGCTGAAATTGCTTGGAGGCAAATTTTGATGCTTATCTATTGTACGCCAAAATTATTTTGACTTGTGGTCCCAGAGACAACAATGTGATGCATGTTATGGATTTCATATTGAGTCTCAACTATTAGTCCGTATAATATCCTTTCAAACTATATTTGCTTTCCAACTAAGAGAAGTAGCTAGATCTTCTTGAGTTAAGCAGCATAGTTTACACATGGGTTGAAAAAAGAAGTCATAGAGCTTGTATTCTAGGAGATGGTTGAAGGCAGTTGGATCGCAAAGGAAATAAAACATCTGTTAAAGACATTATAAAATAGGAGCATCGGTCGCAGTGGTCATTGCCATAAGTTTGCAAATATTTTAGTAATTCACTGGCATCAAAGCTATCATGTTCTATGGGCCCGTGCTTTTTCTAACACTAGGCCTCAAGAATGATGTCTCTCTTTAGTAGTCATTACTGGAGCTATGAATGTCCTCTCCATAGTCAATAGTTGTATTGATCCTTTTGGTGGACAAAGTTGGCCATTACAAAACTTGGCCCACTAGCCACATGCACGAGGCAGGCCCCGCGTTCCCACCCCCAATCGCCTAACCACCCACTTGTTCCTAACCCCAAAAGGGCTGGTACCAGGGGACAAGAGACAATGTGCAACTATTTCTTATATGGAGAGGAACCAAAAGACCCTAACTGCTTATGGGACAAAGAGGACACCCAACATGTGCTCAGACACCTTCACGTAGGCAGGCAGGCGCACAAGCCTCCTGTGCATGGCTTGACAACAGTCCCGCAACACCCCCACTCAAGCAAGCACATGCAAACCCCCCACTGGCTCTGATACCATATTACAAAACTTGGCCCACTGGCCACGTGCACGCATGCAGGCTATGCGTTGGAATCCCACCACCAACCGCCTAGCCACCCGCTTGTTCCTGGCTCAAAAGGGCTAGTACCAGGGGAAAGGAGGCAATGTGCAACTTACTTCTTATATGGAGAAGAACCAAAGGACCCTAACTTCTTATGGGACACAATGAGGACAACCAACATGCGCTCAAGCACCTTCACGCAAGCAAGCAGGCACACAAGCCTCCTGTGCGTGGCTTGACAACAGTCTCGCAACAAAAAGCACTACTCCTCGAGGCTATTTGTTAGGTGTTACTTCCTTACTTTATCTATCTGCATCCTCGGACAAACATGGCATTCACAAGAGGTATGGGAGGTTTTTTTTTGTCGCATGCTTCCAGACTGTGTCTTAACTACTACTACGAAATCTTTCCTACCTTTGTACGAAATAGCCCGCTCAATGTCCACAATGTCCTCATCTAAGCTCTTCATTGGAGGTATTGAATCTATATAGTATAAAACTATTTTAGAGAGAGAGTGTGTGTGTTTTTGTCATAAAAATGTCATGCACTGCCCATGAAAAATGTCACGTTGTTGCAAAGAGAAAGGCTAAAAAATGTTTGAAAAAAAATGTATATAGATCTGTGCCTTGGTTTAAAACTGCATGTGTGTGTGTGTGTGTGGGCACTAACTATTTGTCATCCTACACGATGACAAAATTGTGCCCATCTCATACCCTTCTCACCCCTCCCCCCCCCACTCTCATTATGACCTTTAAAGTCTATTACACATGGTGGGCCCTCTTTCTCTCTCTTCTACCCATCCTATTTTTCAAATCCTATGTGAACTTTTAAAATATTCAAACACATTTATCTCTCCCTCCCTACTTCTCTACCCCTATGTAAACTTTTAAAATATTCAAACACACATTTATCTCTCCCTCCCTACTTCCGTGCTGCCAGCACCTATCCCTCTCTCATTACTTGCCTGTTGACCGCCGCAACATTTATATCTCTCTCATTACTTTCTTTGTGCCCCGACTCTCTCTCTCTCTCTCTCTCTCTCTCTCTCTCTCTCTCTCTCTCTCTCTCTCTCTCTCTTCGTGGGCTTCTCTCTCTGCCTCCCTACTCTTCCCTTGGGTGCCAACTCGCTGATGCCCTATTTTGAGCAAGATCAAAATCTGAACAATCATCTAAATTAACGCTCGTATCAATAAAAAAAGTATCTATATCTACAATCTTTGACTTTTTATACTTTGTACCACTAGAAGAAGCAGCTTCAGAAGTGGAAGGGATAGCTTTCAAATCCTCAGGAATATTTAACAAAATAAAAAAAAAACAAAAGGAGATTGAAAATCAACAAATCTACATTTTTTATTGTGAATTGGGCACTCACCTACAGACTTGAAATCATTATGTAACTTGGTAAACATGCTGTCAAGCTTAGCTTTATAGATATGCTTGTCGAGTGCCACCAGGTCCTGATAATGAATTATGTCCTTATTCTGAGATCTGAATAACGGAGTACTAAGCAGGGACTTAAATCTGAGATATATCTCAAAAAATGCCTCCACACTAGGGCCCTCAGTTATAGAAGGAAGAATATAAAGAAAAGGAGAAAAAAGAGATTTGAAATACTCCAAACTATCAGTAATACCAAATTCATGAAAAAAAGAAAATAAACTAGAATTAAAATTAGACATTTTAAACAAAAACAACAGATGTAAAATTCCAAATATCGCTCTCAGGCGCAAACTGCAGGTTAGGCAAGCACCTCCAGGGAATGTGCGCTCGAAAGAGATATTAGAAAGTAGAGTATCAGATCCAAGCACAAGAACACAGAGCACAAAAGAAAGGAGATGCAATGTGTGCTTGAATGCGATACCGGACGAGGCAGTATTGGTTCCATGAGCAACTTAGTCAACATAGGATAATCAGTGCAAACGGCGTGCTTGAAATCGATACGGCCAAGAAATCATAAATTTGCATGAAAATTCGAGCCAAAAATGACCTACTTATAAAAAAAAATTGCACGTGTGGAGGAGTAATGAAGGAACACGTGTCGACGGGTGATTGGTCAGAATTAATACGCCGTACTGAGAATGATTGATCTGACATCTGTCATGTGTGAGAATGACGCACATCGAAAAAGGATTAGTGCACATGTTCCAACCCACATGGCCTCATAATTGAGCCATCATTGTCAGTACGGACATTCCACGTGGACCAATGATCTGACAACACGTGTCTTTGACCGTCTTTTCACACGTGCAAAAATTTCGTATATATAAGACCTCAGAATTTTCATTTTTTTTTCGCAAAATTTTCGGTTTTCACTCCCAATATCACTCTCAAGCGCGCCCTCTCGCCGTTTAAGCGTCCGCCCTCTCACCATGCGCTCGAGACCGATACCACTGGTTGTCCAATATCACTTTCGAACGTGCATCTCGTTTATTCAAATATTCTGTGTATATCTTGTGCTCAAAACTGATATTCAGTTCTGGTATCGATCTCAAGCGCCCTTTTATCGCAAATTCTTTTGTTTTCGTCCCCTTTGCTTTTGTTCAGTTTTTTGTTAATTTTCTTCTTCTGAGAATGATGACCAGGACCAAATCCACTGCCTGTGCCATAACCAATATACAGCCATCCCATTCCCGTATTCCCCTGGTACTGGCCGTAGACGTGGCAGGAAGCAGGTCTGGCTGAGGGAGATTAAAAAACTCCAGAGATTAACTGAACTATTGATCCCTAGAGCTCCTTTTCGCTGATCTGTAAGAAATGTCACTCTGTCACTTAGGCTAGATGTTCATTTTGCCGTGACAGCCATGTAGGCCTTACATGGTGCTGCAGAAGATTTTTTGCCCCAGTTTTTTGAGAATACTTGTCTTTTGGCAGTGCATGGTAAGCATATCACCATCATGCTAAATGATTTCGTCATTCTCTCCTTCCTAATACAAAGGAAGGCAATATTATAGCAGAGAGTCCTCTTGCCTTAAAAGGCATTGAGGCCCTTCCCGAAACAGAGGAAGACGAGATTATAGAAGGAGTTGTTCCCTTATCAGTTCCTAATACTGATAAAGAAAATATAGAAAAATTGACTGAATAGAGATCTATTTGTAAATAGAGATACATAAAAAAAAAAAAGATACAATCATTTTACATGTAAACAACCCATTTATGGGTTTTTTTTATTGATATCAATATAGATTCTTACAATCAGGTTGTGTCCATAGTGTAATACTGGAATGCAATTTTCTATATTGGTAATAAGACGTGATGATTGGCATGTATTTGTTGATAGTGAATCTCAATGTTCTTCCATAAGTTGGATTGTTTCGCCAATATCTCTGCATTTGATCTCGAGCTCATGTCTTTTACATACCTGCATAAAACTAATACAAAGATAGTTACAATTAGTACAGAGATTATTAGAAAGTTTTGATTGAAACTATTCATAAAAGATCGAGTGTTTACAGTTACTTACGAGTTTACCATTGAAAATGAATCTGAAGACTGAAAGTTCATCATCTTGTAGGAGCAATAGTTCCCGCCTAATGTAGTTTAGACTCCAATCTTCTTCCACCTCAACACACGTCAAAACGGCATCATTGTATATAATTTCAATATTTTCTCATTTTGAATGTCCACTAGCTTCCAAGTCTTGATCAAGTGACACCCATTTACCTTTATTATTTTTTCATCTTTGATAATGGAAGCATAAGCTCAACATTTGTTTTTCAATTTGATAACAAAAGCACATGGAAGACATTTAAATTCTGCATTCTATTTCTCCATCTGATCTTTTGTCCTAGCCTTCATCCATAAGTTCAGATAATAAACTATCTGATAAATTTTTGCATACAAACATCGTTGGGGTTTTGTGTACATTGACACATGAAAAGAAATCCACAAATATATTCAAGGAAATAAACCAGCTCAATCTGACTGTTTTTAATCCCGTGCTTATTTTTAATGAATTTTCTACATCATTATATATCTTGCAACGAAATGATTTTGAAACTGTAGCATTTGGTGCAATCCATTCATCACTTTCAAAACTAGGTAATGGAATTGGTACTATTTGTCCAAAATTTCCTTTTGTATCAGGAATGTACATTGATTCATAAAAAAGGATCCCACTATCAGCTAGATCTTTTGCAGTTCTACCTCAATATTGCAGCTATTCAATATCAGTGTGAATAACATCTAACACACTTGCTAAAGATCCACTCAGCTCCCATTCATTTATGGATTTAGGGGGGGGGAGAGAGAAAGAGAGAGAGAGAGAGAGAGAGAGAGAGAGAGAGAGAGAGAGAGAGAGAGAGAGAGAGAGAGAGAGAGAGAGAGAGAGAGAGAGAGAGAGAGAGAGAGAGAGAGAGAGAGAGAGAGAGAGAGAGAGAGAGAGAGAGAGAGAGAGAGATTTATTAACGTCTTTTTCCATGCCCAAAGGCATATAAGATGAAACAAGTACATCAACATGGATGGCACCAAGATGGAGCAATGTCGTCAAAACAACAAAACTAAAACTAAACTAACTAAGTGCTCTAACTCTCAACCTAACTTTGAACAATAAGCTTCAATGAAAGGCTCTCACGTAGGAGGCAACTTTAAATACAGTTTGAAAATTTTATATTGGCTTAAAGGCTCTCACGTAGGAGGCATCACTGAGTGATGACTTCTGGATGGGGTGACTAGAAAATGTCGACCATCCCAAAAAATAATCCTTTTGCCTATCGCATTTGCTTTCTCAATGAGTTGCTTCCGTTCCTTCCATTGTAAGGCAGTTAGATCTTCATAAACAAAAATCTTACTACCTTTTAGATGTCCACAACACTTAAAACTTCATTACAATAATCAGTATATTTGAAACGGATGAAGACAACCGAAGAGTCAAACTTACTGTGCCAAGTTGCTTCCATGGTGCGTTCCTCTTCCTCATAGGAAAGTGAGGCTAGAAGTTCTTTGGCTACAAGCAAGGGGTCAGTTTCGGAAAGACCTCTGACGCAGACGTTTTGATATTTGTATTCTAATTTGTCTTGTTCTTCCATCACCTGTGAAACCATCTTATTGTTTTTTGCTTTGGTATTTTTGAGCATGTCGGCCCAACTTTTTGTCGAGGTCTGAATTTTCTCCTCCAGTGCTTTGACTTGATCAGGGTTCACAAATGGAGCAGTGCTTAAGGCTGCCATTTGCGTCTTGAGAGTAGTATTTTCTATTTCTAGTAGATTTGCCTGTTCCTTGAGTGCAAGCAAATCCGCTGCATATTACTTATGAATGTCATCAATCCCAAAAGGGGTGGAGCACTACAAGTGCCGCAAAGATCCTTGAGGGCAGTAGAAGATGGCGATGATGGTGATGGTGAAGGCAATGGTTGTTTGTTGACTTTTCGGCATGTGGTGACCCATTCCGTATCCATGGTTGGAGCAGGCCAAGAGCACAGGAATAGACAGAGAGCTTTCCTGCAATCTGCTATGGAAGATAGTTCTACTATGAAGCAGATTCTGCTCAGGTGTATGGCGCGATTAGAGTCCTCTCTAAATATTGTAAATTTGTTTGTAGCTGCAAGCACTTTTCCTCCTCAATTCTGTAAATGCAGCCTCTGGTCTTGCCCAACAAAATCGTTATATGAAGTCAAGAACAGCATGCAATGGCACTCCTTCCTCTCACGCATTGGAACACAAGGACAATCCAAAAGCCTTGTTTAGCTTATGCCCCTTTGTCCTCATAATGCGCTACTAGTCGACGCAGCCTGTGGAGAGCCTTGTTGGTGCAGCAAGAGTGGCAATGGCAGGTGAGAAATGAGAAGGGGATCAAGCAGCCGTAGCTATAGAGGAGGTCGCCATCGCCATCGTGGATTAGGAGAGAGAGAGAGAGAGAGAGAGAGAGAGAGAGAGAGAGAGAGAGAGAGAGAGAGAGAGAGAGAGAGAGAGAGAGAGAGAGAGAGAGAGAGAGAGAGAGAGAGAGAGAGAGAGAGAGAGAGAGAGAGAGAGAGAGAGAGAGAGAGAGAGAGAGAGAGAGAGAGAGAGAGCAGTGATGGAGAAAATATATTTCGTGCATTTTGATTGGGCCACGTTTGTCCTAGAATGTATTTGATGGTCACTTGAAGGGCTAGTTGAAATGGATTGAAAGGCACGCGTTTATTTTTGAGAGAGAACACGTGCTTCTAGAAATGTTTGGACAGAAAAGAAATGTCTCAAAACAAAATTTTTGAGAGAGAGAGATCGAGAGAGACATAGATCGATCGATCTCATGCCCTACTGCTGTTGAATAGGATGAAGTGCATGCACATGGTTGGAGAGGATTGATGCAGTGCATCGCGAGAGTGAGGGAGAGAGAGTGTTGTAGCGATATGCAGGGAGATTCATACGATTGAAGCAAAAACAACGATCGAAGAGAGAGAGAGAGATGGGAGGTGAGAGAGCGAATAGGGTGAAGGAGATAATGTAAGTTGAGAGAGGGAGAGGGAGAGGAAAAGAAAGTGAGAGTGTAGTGAGTAGTGATGGAGAGAAAGAGCGAGAGAGAGGGAGATGGTCTTCTCGGCATTAGCATTAGCCATCAGCTGAAGCTCCAGAGTTAGTTGCAAATGATACAACTAATATGTTTTTGACAGAAGTTGAAATGGGTGAAGGAGAGATGGAGGGTGAAAGAGAGCGAATAGGGTGAAGGAGAGATGGAGGAGCTGAGAGTGAAGGAGAGATGGGGGAGAGAGAGAGAGAGAGAGAGAGAGAGAGAGAGAGAGAGAGAGAGAGAGAGAGAGAGAGAGAGAGAGAGAGAGAGAGAGAGAGAGAGAGAGAGAGAGAGAGAGAGAGCGTGGAGATGGAGGGTGAAGGAGAGAGATGGGAGGTGAGAGAGTGGAAAGGGGGAGAGGTAAGAGAGAGCTACCGGGAAGGGGGACAAGGAGTTGAGTGATAGGTGAGAGAGAGCACAGGACGAGCAAATAGAGGAGAGAGAGTGTATGCAAAGAGGCTTTTTTTAGGTATTAGGGTTTTTTAGCGTTAGGGTTTTTTAGGGTTTTGAATTTGAAAAGTAGCAATAATGTGAGTTGAGAGAGAGAGAGAGAGAGAGGAGAGAGAGAGAGAGGATGATTCCAACAAAGGACATCTCATGCCACATTTACACTATAATTCCATCCTTCTCAAAGTCCTTTAAATTAGAGCGCCATTCTACAATTTGGTCTTTAGGGTATGGGTAAATGTAGCAGGAGATGTCATTTGTCATGTTTGATAGCTGGGTGAGACATTTACTTATGCAAAACTTTCTAGAATAACCTTCCATACCTAGTGTTAAAAACATAGATTTTTCTACTTTGCTACAATTCTTAACTTGTTAACTTGTACTTCAAACATGGAAGGAACCAAAGGAAAAGGTGCCAAGATGGTGGAATGCTCATCAAAGAAATTGGCAATGGATTTCCATCAAAGAATTCCTCTCATGGCTATGGTGAATTTTCTTCTACCACAAGTCCATTGGATGGTTTTCTCAAAAGATCCATGCCAAAGGATCCACTTGAGAAGCTAGGATTAGCCTCTTAAGTTTTTAGATTGATCTAGTATCTCATCAAGCTAATTTTTGAGGAGTGTGAAAAATATGCAAAATTTAGCTTGATTGTTTTTCACTTTTATGTGCATAGGTTCATCACAAGCTTGTACATAATTCTAAATACATTTTGAAAGTCAAAATGATTCCAACTTGTTGGAGGGTTTGCGGATCCCAAGGCAACCCTACCCCCAACTTCATTCACTATCTTGACATTTAGGCCCTGCGACATTAAAAGTCCCGCAAAAAGGCCTAAAGTCCTTTTATTGACTTGTAACTAATCAATCAAATCTCTATGTGATCATCGGGTTGGACTTACACACGCAGGGTGCCAAATCCCTCTCACTGATTAACTAGGGTTAGGGTTGCCTTGGGATCCGCAAACCCTCCAACACAACTCAAGTTCTACTAAGATGGTGACACTTGTCACAAAATGTAAGGACTGGCAATTTGCTAGTATGCATCCAAATCCACATCTCATTGGTGCATATGGAACAATCATATTTAGATCATGAGGCCAATCATATTAAGAGGTGCAAATCATTTGGCCCAATCATGTTTAGAGGTGCACATCATGAGGACCAGTCATATTGTGAGGTGAAAATCATGAGGTCCAATCAAGATGAGGTGTAATCCATGGGGTCCAATCATTGTTAGGACTTTTTACATGCTTTGTGTGGCAAGAACTCGAGCCACCACTATATGGAAGTAAGCTCTCATTGAACATTAATCTTTTTGAGAGAAAATCAAATTTTGACTTGCATATTCTTTGTATACATTCTCTCTACTTGAGACCACATTGATTTTCTCTCTCTACTTGAGAGGAAGGTGCTTGGTAGGCTCTTTCAAATTGAGCATCACTTAGTTTTTTCAAGTATATGTGAAAAACTTGTCTGACTTTGGATGATCATAACTTGGGTGAAAGTCGTGGTAGATAGCTCTTGAAAATCCAAGTTGATCCATTCATCTTTGATAGATGTGCAATCTCACATGCCTGTCGGTCATGGTAGACGTTTGCAAGATACTAAAACTTGAATTTTTGACACAAACCACCATTGTTAGAAATAATACTTCCATCAAATTTGTAGAGCTCACCTTGTCTCTTGCCCTTGGCAATCAGGGTGTTAGCGACTGTGCTAACACAGAGAAAATAAAAAAGAAAGAAATAAAACTCTGTGGCATGTGTTTTGTAAGACCACGTATGAGTATCTGTCAATAAACTTCAACCATGGCATGTGTTCAGTAAGTCCATGTGTAGAAGCTTAAATAATAATAAAATAGCTTAAACTTAGATTTAGAACTTAGACTTAGGAAACTTAAGATTAGAAATATTTTATCTTAAGTTTTCCTAAATTACGAACTTTGAAGTTCTAAATCCTAAGTTAGAAGTTCTAGAAAGGCTAGAAGCATATTAGTCCCATAAGTTAGTAGACACTTATGGAAGACCTCTTTGCCATAAAAGGAGAGGTATTTACATTGTAAACAACACTTTGGGATTAAGGCAAAATTACTATTGCGATTATCTTGCATTTCATTGTATTCCCATTGGAAGGTGCATAGCTTGAGAGAAGGTGCTCGGGCCTCCTCTTGCCTCCTTTCATTGGCCTTTAATTGTGGCATGGTTTTAAGTGTTTATTGCTTAGTTTAGCCGCAATTCTTATTATCTCCCTTTGGGTGTTACGTAGGATTTAGTAATCTTGCTAGTTGGGTTTGCCTTTATTGTTGTCATTAATTAGCTTATTTATGTTATGGGCACTAGTTGGGAAAGCCTTAGTGTTCTCATTCCTGTTGATTCTTTCCATATTCTGTTGAAGCTTGTTGTAGAAACTTAAAAAGTGGACGAATCTCTACATCCTTATACTACACCCATAAGTAGATCTAGCCATCGCGTAAACTAGAAATACTTCCAACATTGGTGCGTTGCCGCTTTTTAAGTATTTTTTTTTTTACCTAGCTTCTTCTCCTTTTTTTTTTTTGTTTTCTTGCTTCCGTGTTGTATGTTTGCTTGTTTGCCTGTCTCTATCTACCAACAAACAGCATGCATCATCTCTCCAGGTCCTACACGAGCTGCGAAGCACCTTCTCAAATCGGGGGGAAGCAACAAAAGAGTCAACTTGGGCATTTTCTTCAAAAGAAGTGACCCAAGTGACCTTTTTCAAGACCAAACAGGTATATCAAAATCCGCTAAGCTGTCTGCAGACCTAACAGACTAATCTTTCATTTTATCACCTCCATGAATTCTGACCACGGTCGAATCTTGAGAAAATAGCCTGATATACTGTCAAAATCCCTTATTTCTCACCCAAATCTTTGTCCTAGAATTCGTCGGCTTCATTGAGGCTAGATCTCATCAAGATCAGTCCTCCAGCAGCCCCGTGAATTCTATCTCAGAGATTTTGCCTATTTATTGTCTAAAAATCACATTTTTTCCATATTCCCTATCTGCCAGTCAAAACTCTCTGTTAGAATTCGCCATCAAGCCTCAGAATTCATTCACAAAGAGTACGATTTCCCTGTCCTACCCGCAAATTCTGAAACTACAATTTTCTCAAAAAATCTAAAAAAATCACTATTCTGACATTCAAAACTCTCTGTTAGAATTCGCGAGTATTACGGTTAGATTTATCTGCCTCTCCATGATTTCTCAGCCTCTCCGCGAATTCTATCACGACCAGAAAAACTAGTTTTTGTCCTACACTATCCATTCTACAAGCAAACTGCTCTTTTGCCAAGTACAGTACTGACCTACTCATCTGTATTCTGCATCATGTCTCGTGATTGTGCTGAATCTTCTGATCCGGCTCCTCCACGACTAGAACGAAGAATTCCACGTATTGATGCACCAAGGTATGATGGAGAATCTGACCCAGTCCGATTTCTCCAAGACTTTGATAATGCATGCCGTTTTTATGGAGATATCTTTAAAACTGAAAAGCTACGCCTATTTCCTATGGTACTCTATGGCACCGTCAAGAAATGGTACTTGAATCTTGAAGCTCTTGATCTTGCTTCTTGGACCACCCTCAAGGATGCTCTCATCAAGCGTTTCAAACCATCCAAACTGACTCAGAGCCCATTCATTCAAATTACCCACATCAAGATGCGTCGCGAAGAGTCTGTTTGAAACTACATTGAGCATTTTAAACGTCTCAAAGTAGAATGTGTTGATGAAAATATCACCAAACATATGGCCATAAAACTGTTCTTAGTTGGATTGCCTAAAAACATCCGCCGTGAACTTAAACGAGTTGACTTTTATGATCAACTTAAAGATGTGATGACCGATGCTATTCGTGAGGAAGACGAAGGTTCCGATGATGACTTTGACCATCATGAAAAGAAATCTAAGAATCCGGACCGTCCTAATCACCCGCAGTCTGACAGTATTGCTCAATCTTCTGAAATTCTACATCAAATGGAAACCTGGAAAAAAGCTCAACAATCTCATATGGATAAACTCACTACCGATTTTCAAACCGCCATGAAACAGATTGCTAAGAAATCCTTTTCAGCAAGGGAAAATGTCTGGTGTCCAATCTGCTCCCAGCATCACACTGCTAATGAATGCCCTCAACTGCGAAACCATTTTCCAGCAGCCACTAGACCCACCATCTATCGAGCTTACCTCCCTTACCCTCCACAACAGCCTATGCCACGACCAGGAGTCTACCAACCACGACCAACTACACCAAATCAATTCTCATCCCCACGTCAACAGTTTGTCGTTAACCAACCTACCCCACAAAACGTTGTCCATTATCTTGATCCGAATACCATCGATTCGGCCACTTACTATGTGGAAGACAATACTGGACCGCCGTACTCTACTGAAACGGTTGTTTATACCTATGATTTTAATGCTCAAACCATGGATCCCAATGCCCAAGCTTACAATCCAAACCAAGCTGTCTTTGTCGCACATCAACTACCCACAATACGAGGATGTTTTATATGTGCCGGTAAACATCCTAGTATTCGCTGCCCAGATAAACTTCGCTTTCCTCCAGCTTGTGAAAACTGTGGTATTGAACATCGCGTGAAGGACTGCCCATCCCGATCTAAGCCAACCGCTCCTGTCTGTTCAGTGCAAGTAGAAATCTTACCAATCAAAACACCTCCTGCTTGGGTCTTGACTCGGGCTCAAACCCACCGCCAAGCCCCTACACTTGCACCCAACAAAACTCAACCGCAGGCTGTTCCTCCAAGTGAAGATTCAACCCCGATAGTTTACCCTCACCCATCTGAAGAAATTTGGCTGCATCATCAATATCGCCAGCAAATCCGCAATGCCAACCAACAATCTTCCTCTTCCCATAAAGTACCTCACAAGCCTTTTGAAAACAAAACCCTTGAAGGTACCGAAGTTTGGGGAGATTTACTGCAAGCCAATGTCACTCTTCCCTTCCATGTACTCTGGAAGCATGCTGGCCAGTGAAAACAACAGATCCAATCCAATACCACCACCACTATTGATGAGTTGCCTGAAATGCCCTTACATCTGCTCCACTCAGCGAACGAGGCAACATCAAAATCCCAGCTACACATCATCAATCCCGTGAAGTTTTAGCAATACTCGATGCAGGTTCTGGATTTAATGTCATTTCCACATCCCTCATGATGGAATGTAATTTGAGAGACAAGCTAGCCAAACCCACTTGTCAGCTTCGGATGGTTGATCAAAGTGTGGTCCGACCTACCGGTTTCCTTCCACACGTGCTGATCAAACTAGGAGGTCTCAAGTTTTCTATTGATCTTGTAGTACTTGATATTTTCAATAATGTCTATTCTTATGAATTACTACTTGGTCGTCCGTGGCTCACCAATGCACGAGTCGTTCATGACTGGAGCAAAGGCCAAGTCACTTTTGAAAATCGTGACAGTTCTGTCACCATTGATTCAATGGGTAAACTCAAACCTGCATGCATCCATGACGAAGGATCCTCAACCACCAACTCCGTATTTGAGCCATACTAGTCACAGCCACGAAAAAGGTCATTCAATCGCGAACAACGCAGACGGCTTGAAAAGCTCCTGCAAAAATATCGACACGTCTTTGTCTGGACCTATAAAGACATGAAAGGCGTCTCACCCCAAGTAGTTGTGCATCGTATCCCGCTTGAACCGGGTGTGAGACCCACTGCGAGTTGTCCATATAGATGCAATCCCATCTACAAGGCCAAGATCAAAGAAGAATTACAACGCCTCTTAGATGCGGGATTTATCTATGAAATTGAGCATACTGAGTGGGTTTCCCCAATTTTCATCGTCCCCAAGAAAAATGGAAAACTCCAAATCTGTGTCAATTTAAAAAAAACTTAACACCATCACTGAACGTGATCATTTTTCATTACCTTTCAGAGAATCCATCTTAGAAAATCTAGCAAGAGATGAGGCTTACTCCTTCTTAGATGGCTTTAACAGATACAATATGATCCAAATCGCTGAAGAAGATCAACACAAAACCTCTTTTGCCACAGAATGGGGAACCTTTAGCTGGAAAGTCATGCCCTTTGGTCTCTGCAATGCCCCTAGCACCTTCCAACGTGTTATGCAAGCGACTTTTCTCAGCAGATGGGCGATACCTTAGAAGTTTACTTGGACAATTTAGGAGCACATTCCGAAGCAATACGCCATCTGTCTGTGCTCAAAATTTTTTTTATCCAATGTCAACACTTCGGCATGTCTCTTAATCCTGAAAAATGCCAGATTTGGGTAACCCATGGTATTGTGTTAGGACATAATATCTCATGAAATGGCACTGCCACTGACCCTGAAAATATCCTTATCATTCAAAATCTTTCGGAATCGCGTACGATACGTGAGGTTTACTCTTTCCTTGGCCATGCCAACTACTATCGGTGCCTTATTTTCGATTTTGCTAACAAAGCATGCTTAATCTACAAAGTAGTTGTAGTTCCCAAATGGACGGATGAACAACGCGTCGTCTTTAATCAACTCAAAGAAGCCCTTACCAATGCACCCATGCTCCGGGCTCCTGATTATTCTAAAGAATTCTATGTGCATACCGATGCATCCAAGTATGCCATTGGAGTAGTGCTCAGCCAATCGGGAGAATTCAAAAAGGACTACCCAATCCGTTTTCTTAGTTGACAATTGATACTTGTTGAAGTCAATTATACCACTACCGAACATGAAGCCTTGGCAATGGTATATGCAATTCAGAAGTTTTTCCATTATCTTCTAGGAAAAGTCTTTGCGTTCTTCACTGATCATCAAGCACTATTGTATCTTATCAACAAGACCTGCACCACAGGCCGTATTACTAGATGGATCCTATTACTTTGAGAATTTGAGTTTAGGATCGTGGTTCGTAAGGGAGTTCAGCATTTTCTAGTAGACCGTCTATCCCGAATCCCTAACCTTCCTACCCCTGATCAAGGCATCAACGATGATTTACCAGATGCAATCCTTTCCAAGTTGACTCTACACCTGTATGGGCTAAGGAAATTATAGAATATTTAACTTCAGGGCAAATGGATCCTTCCTTCTCTAAACATGAACAACGTGCATTGGTCCTCAAAACTAAACCTTATATATTAACTGTAGGACAACTCTACAAGCAAGGGTTAGATGGAATTATCCGACGATATCTTACTGAAGGCGAAACACCCTCTGTAATTTCTCTCACTCATGAAGGTATTGGTGCAGGCCATTTTTCTTCTGAAACAACTGCTAAGAAAATCCTCTTGGCTGGTTTTTGGTGGCCAACACTCTTCAAGGATACACACAATTACACTAAGACTTGTGATGTCTGCCAACGCAAGAAACACTTTCAAAAAACAGACTACATGCCTTTACACCCAAGCTTTCCAGAAATGGAAAATTGATTATGTCAGACCTATTAGTCCTGCTGCTCGACACACACAGTCTCGTTACATCATAGTAGCTACAAACTATTGCACCAAATGGGCTGAAGCAAGAGCTGTTTGCAATGCTGACGATCATTCTACCGCGAAATTTCTCTATGAATAGGTTATAGCTCGTTTCGGATGTCCTCTAGAGCTTATCAGTGATAGGGGTACACATTTCCTTAATTCTGTCATGGCAGATCTTCTTTCCAAATTTTTTGTGGTACATCGCAAAAGTTTTCCATACTATCTACGCTGCAATGGCCAGGCAAAATTCACCAATAAAATTCTATGTGGAATTCTCACCAAAATCGTCAAATCCAGTCGATTTGATTGGGAACTCAAACTCCATGCTGCTCTTTGGACTTATCGCACCACCCCAAAGCGAGCTACAGGCTTAACCCCTTTCCAGCTCACATATGGCCAAGAAGCCATTATGCCTGTGGAATTCCATATTCCCCTCCTTTGAGTAGCCTATAACCTTGAGCTTGATACTCATCAGAATCTAGCAAACAGGTTATTCCATCTGGAGCAACTCTGTGAAACATGACGGATCAACATCCATGCTCAACAAGTCCACAAAGGACGACAAAAAACATGGCATGATTGATCATTGAAACTTAGAGATTTTCAGGTTGGAGATAAGGTCCTGCTATACCAGGCCAAAGCCTTCAAAGGCAAACTGAAATTTTCTGGCCAAGGAACTTACGTCATTAAAAAAATCTTTGCCTTTGGATATGCACAACTCCAAACCCTTCAAGGCGATATCCTCGACACTATGGTCAATGGGAACCGTCTGAGAAAGTACAATGAACCCTGTTTTTATCTTGATATGTATTAGTTGTTTTCTTTCCTACTGTTTTTTCCTCCTTTTTTATTGCCTGCATGCCATTTCGACAACATTTTTGCTATGTTTTCTTGTTCAAACCATCAAAATACTATCAGATCTGGTATACCAGCAGCTTTCTCTGAGAAAACCACAAAAGTCATTAGTTTCAGAAGAAATTTTTTCACAACATCTCAGATAGAATTCACCTGACCCCTTTTTGACAGTGCACAATTCATTTTTGACCTCCGCGAATTCTGTCTCAGAGACAAAAAATTTTAAAAATAGAAAAAAATAGTTTTTTCATCAGATATCCACTATCAAAATTCGTAGACAATTCGCTGGAGCTCAAAATGATCCTCCGATTTCTCTGCTATCTCTGCGAATTCAGATCAGACTCATTTTTGCACTATCACACGTTTTTTCTCTTTTGGCATAAAAAAATCACTTACAAGAATTCGCGGGCCCTCAGAACGTTGCCTCGAAATTTGCAACCATCATTACCAAATCATGGACACTAAGGACGATTTCTGAGTGAAGTTGCAAATTTCTGCCAAAAAAGTCTATATATAGTCCTCCACCCTTCTCTTCACGAGTTCATTTTAGATTGTTGTTCTCGAGTTCATGCCAAATTGTTTTCAAAATTTTCAAAATTCTCAGAGCAATCTAAAATCACTACTATCATGGCTTCCCACAATTCCTCGCTCAGCTTGCATGGCCGTAAACCCCCTTGTCCTTATTCAGGCGATATATATTCATGATCTGTATCAAGAATTACGCCGAGCAACTCACCCTGGCCAAGGATATCCTCACAAACACCACTACCCCCCTTTCATTCCACGACAATTTTCTCCTGAGTCACAAAGAATTGCTAAAGCTAATCCCTCACCTCCTCTCTCTCCTGAACCCGATCCACAAATTCACCATGAGGTTGCCTCTGAAGCCCCAACCATTCGACATAGAATCACGCCCCTAGGACCAAGCAAGGAGTTGCACGCCTCTCAGAAGTTTGCCAAGAAATATCCAACAACAAAAGGGCGAGGTGGCTACATACTGCCAGATCTGGACCAGAGTAAAACACATAAAGAAGCAGTCAAACTTCTAGATCCACAACCTCTCTGGGATCATCAGCTCTTCCTGGAAAGTAGGACCTCAATGGCACGGTATCTCAAAGCTTCCTCCTACATGCACACAAATCCTTATTACTATCCAGTAGCGAGGTGAGAACCGTTTCTTGCCACCAAGGTCAAGAACAAAATCTTTTGGCCTAAGCTCACAGGCGTAGATACCGGCAACTTAGCCGAAGATATGGTCACCAACGGCCGAGTGTTCTACTAGAAGCACCATGGCAATCCTGATTGCGACGTCGGATATTTTGCGGATAATTGCGACCTGGTGGCATTTTTGGTAGAACTCAGAGGTTTTTGGGATTGAGGTTTACCCCCAATCGCCCTTGATATCAATAAACCCTTGCGAACGCAAGATGACCATATCAACGTTGCAAGGCTCTATTATCAAGCTGCACTCACTTCCGCCCTGCACGTTGATATGGTGGAGTTATGAAAAACCCATAACTTTCTCCAGGGTATGCTCCATTATTACAAACCCATGCCCTTCCTGAACAAATTACGGTGGAAAATGATGGAGGGCATCGGCACAACAATCTACCACTCCTAACAACAACAGTCTTGCCTCCAAGAAGCACAAAAGATCCCGGACGAAAAGGTGTCGATTGGTGTGGGACCACCAATCCAATAAGGAGGGGAATAATGTTAGCAACTGTGCTAACACAAAGAAAATAAAAATGAAAGAAATAAAACTCTGTGGCATGTGTTTTGTAAGACCACGTATGAGTATCTGTCAATAAACTTCAACCATGGCATGTGTTTTGTAAGTCCATGAGTAGAAGTTTAAATAATAATAAAATAGTTTAAACTTAGATTTAGAACTTAGACTTAGGAAACTTAAGATTAGAAATATTTTATCTTAAGTTTTCCTAAGTTACGAACTTTGAAGTTCTAAATCCTAAGTTAGAAGTTCTAGAAAGGCTAGAAGCAGATTAGTCCCATAAGTTAGTAGACACTTATGGAAGACCTCCTTGCCATAAAAGGAGAGGTATTTACATTGTAAACAACACTTTGTGATTAAGGCAAAATTACTATTGCGATTATCTTGCATTTCATTGTATTCCCATTGGAAGGTGCATAGCTTGAGAGAAGGTGCTCGGGCCTCCTCTTGCCTCCTTTCATTGGCCTTTAATTGTGGCATGGTTTTAAGTGTTTATTGCTTAGTTTAGCCGCAATTCTTATTATCTCCCTTTGGGTGTTACGTAGGATTTAGTAATCTTGCTAGTTGGGTTTGCCTTTATTGTTGTCATTAATTAGCTTATTTATGTTATGGGCATTTGTTTAAGGTTGAGCATAGGAAATCTAACAAGAGGGCAGGAGGATGGTCCTCGCTTGAAGGCGATATCGGGTCTACAAGTACTTTGGTAGCATTCCAAAAAGAAACCAAAATTAAATAAAAACCTAAAAAATCATGGAAAATGCACTTATATAGGTGAAAAAAGTTCACACGTGTTTGCGATGGCGAGATGTGGCCGAATCAGAAAATGATGTGTGGTCTCGCACGTGTGGTCTTGCACATGTGGACACATGGCTGAATGGCAAATCGACGTGTATTCTCGCACATGTCGACTCGCACGTGTCAACTTGCACATTATGCGTGTGAGATCTAATCCATTGCCAGATCAACGCATGTATGACTTGGGTTTTGTTGGTTTTAGTTATATAAATGTGGTTCGATCACTTTACAACTTTCGCTTAGTTTTCAATTTTCACTCCCCGTCGATTTCTCTGTAACATGTTGTTTTGTGCAGGATGGCATGGGTTTTGTGTTTTAACTTTCTGCTCTTGTTCCTGAAGAGGCATGAATTTCGAGGTTAACCATTGAGGGTGATCATCTACTGATTCTGTGATATCAGAATCAAATATTGTTGATAAAATTTTGGGTGCTGACGAGGAGGCAAGATTGGCAGTAATGTACGACCTAGCCCAGTCTCATGCATTGTCCATTTCATCCTTATCTGACGTGGATCCAAATGACAAAACCAAGACTATTCTCGATTTTTCGATGTTACATCACATGGATAGTGTCGCATACGTCTCTTTGAATGATGTTGGAGATGTTTTTGATCGGAGGGAGGATGAAATATTATTAATTTTGTCTAATTTCATCAAAGAATTCTTGTACTTCATAGATCTCGAGGGTGATGATCTATGTGCTTCTATTGATTACAAAGACAGAGATGAATGGCTCGACGGGAGTGAAGCCCTGTAGTCAATCATGTTTGAAAGCAGGGCATACCAGACAAATATGCCTGTGAGGAGGAATTTTTGAGAATTCAGAGCGATAGGTCTCGTAGTCCTCGAAAACTAATCCATCCACCGCTTCGACGACCATAGTTGCTGGTCATGATTTACATACTGCTGCAATTATTCAAGTTGATGAGCATGATCTGGTAAGTAAATTTGGTTCTATTTGAAAGAGATTTCTATTCAAATATAGTTATTTTGTTTTCAAGATATGTGACTTGTGCTCGTATTTTGCAAGCTATTGTGGAGGTAGATGCCTTTGCAACAAGACAGGGATACGTAAGGGAAAGCCAAGGATCACGACATTGGGATTCATCCCTATCCCATTATTTGAAGAGCTTTGTAAATAAAGAGATTCGTATTTATCATAGCAAATTTTGTTCAGATGCTGCGACAATAATAATGACAATTAAAGCATTATCATATTTCTCGAACGGACATAAATACCTTCAAAATACATATAAAATTATTTTTGCAAAAAGAGACATTGTTATAAAAATGATGCCATATAACACATATCCTCTTTTTGTTTGATATCATGAAAATTACTATGAGTTGAGTCTTGCATCAATATTATTTTTGTTTATAAATTTGCACGTCTAGTTTTGTATCGAATTTGAACATGTCTGTAAAACCATTGAAATAGCTGGATGATGTAACTATTTTTTTGAGATGTTCCACCGTGTTGTGTATTTCGATGAAATGCTACTCGGGCTTGCCAATGTGTTTTCTCCATTCCTTGTGATGACCAAATACTTAGACTGTCGTAAGCTTTTGCAAAAATGATGCATGATGTCGTAAAATGTGCTGCAATATTAGAGATACAAGCATTGTCATATTAATCACTTTAAATTTAGTATATGTGCAATGAAATTATAATTCTAAGAGTTACATTGAAAAGAGATTTACCATATAATGTGTAATATGATCTTCACCCCAAGCACCTTTAACTGCATCCGCAAACTCAATTGTTGATTTCTCAATTAGTAGGACATCAATATCAAATAGTTTATCTTTTCTGAGCAATTTGGCCATGTTGTCAAGCTTTGTCCAGACTTCAACTTTTTTAATCCTTGTTCCTTTTTCTTCATAATCCTTTGTGGCATTGAGTACATCTATCCAAATTGAGTATTGGATTTTAGTCGATTTTCCGGAATGATTTGATAAGAAACGATGAGATTTGGATTCTCCTATGCTTGGTTTGCATGGGATAAATCTTGTTTTCCCCGAAAGCTTCTCGTCCTTTCGTATTTTAATGTGTCCTTTATGAAGACCCGCTTTTGATAGAACTTCCTCCAATTGAGCTATTACTTTTTTTGGCTAATGACTTTGTCTTAGTATTCCAGGCAAACCAAATATGAAGGTATATCAATTTTTCTATAATTCTTACCTCTCCATATAGTGTACAAATGTGGACATTTTTAAGTGGAATCGGTAGTATTGGTTTCTAGTTCGGGTCTTCTATACCCCTTGAAACTCTCGTGCTCTTCGACATGTCTTGTGTAGTTTTCATGCAATAGAGGCATGGATGTTTTGAATTTGCTCCATGTGAGACGTTGAACATGCACTTCAACGACTTCAGGTTTCCAGCCAAATGTCATTCCACCTTAAAATCACCTAGGAACATTGAGTGGTGTGTCGCTCATATGATTCCTATTTATCTCTGGATAATTTGTTTTACTAAAAATCCAAAATAGAATGTCATGATCTTCTTTTAAAACCTGTTTGAAACACAAAATCATGAACTATATTAAGAGAATTGAACAATATTACTCGATCAAGCATATATAAAACTTAGGCCTATAACAACAAAACAATAGTACCTTAAAACACAAAACCATAAATTCTCAAAATGAATTAGTTTCTCTTTATTCCAAAGGCCCTCACCTTCTCTTAAGACATGGGCTATAAGTTATCTTCGTACTTGCTAACTAATGGACTTGTTTTGTTTCAGAAGCATGGAGAGGTGATGCATGGACCTGACAGAGTATTGGACCAAAGAGAGAGACGATTTAGAAACCATCTGATCCGTGAGTGCACGTCTCAATGATGCTACTTGGGAGACCTCACACGCTTTACATGCATAAAACCCTTATTTTACCATCGTGGACGATGTTTTTTGAGGAGGGAAAGAATGTCATGTACGTACGTACTTATATTCTTGCCTCAGTGTGAACATGTAGGCCTTGTAAATTGTAGATATTGAAAGGGCTCACATAGGCTTGTGGTGTTTTGTAAGAAAATGTAAATAGCAGGTTTTTGGTAGCTTATTGACTTGCTTGTATTTGATATAGGGTACTGAGTCTTAAATTAGAAGTTGTTGGGCTGATCTCCTAAAAAGTAAGAGAGTTGACCAGTCAACAAAACACGTGTCATATGCTCATTGGGACACTTGGTTTAGTGCACGAGTGACATGGGTTAGACGGTCCTCCTACTTGCTTGCCAATGTGTCAAGGTACTGCAAAGTGGGAAGTGTCGATTGTGCATGGGGCTCACCATGTGTCGACGTTAAGAAAGGGTCAGGGTTAAGTGGATGCTTGAAGATTATGTATAAGAGGCATTGCTCATCATAATCTATGCACCAAGTGGCTGGGAGTGCTCTTATGTGTTTATATGCTTGTAACTTGATATGTACTTTTAGGAGAAATCGATAAAGTGAATATTTGGTGACTACTTTGTTCTTTGGGCTTGATTTGGATAGCTTTGTGAGACAATGGCGACTGTGCTTGTGACAAAAAAGAAAACCACAAAAATGATGTGGATACCCATTACACAAGGTAATGACCAATCGGTCGGCGGGCTCCCTAATTTTTGAAATTATAATGGTGATTATGCCAAGTGGCACCTTAGTGGTGCTCTTTTTTTAAGCAACATATTGAGAAAGTTGTATGGGTGGCATAATGCATCCCACATCAAAGGTAGAGTGTGACATAAGACTATTCTATTGAGGCAGGATGTCATAATATCTTAGTCCAGCACGGCTAAACTTTAAACCCATTCCAGTTTACTGTGCTCCTTCAAGTTGCCTATTTTGCATGCACATGCAAACCCTTCCTTTTGCATGATTACTAAAAAAGGAAACTGGTAGCCATGTCTACCTCCTCAAGGTCCACTCTTTCAATGAAGTATCTGGACTTTGGACGACTTCACGGCACGACTGCTCCCTTACTCCTCCCTCCCTCGTGGGCAGGGTGACTATTTAATCTGCATTGGCCTGTTTAGGAGCTGGATCGGATCATCACCCGATGGCAGCTGCGAATGGGTGGGTGCTGGATGAAACGAGTCAGTTTGTTTCCCTCCTTTCCGTGTCTTTGGGAGTGTAAAAGATTATATTATTGTGCACAGATTGATCTCCTGAATATTCCCTGTAACATACGCTAGCACTGAGCAGCGTGCAAGATTCGTCAGATCTCTCTCTCTCTCTCTCTCTCTCTCTCTCTCTCTCATGCAAGAGACTGTAACTCATTAACAAGAGAATGATAGTTTCTGCCTGCCTTGAAACTTGCAACCTGAAGTGGAAAAATCTTCGTGCAAGATTCTTCAGATCTCTCTCTCTCTCTCTCTCTCTCTCTCTCTCTCTCTCTCTCTCTCATGCAAGAGACTGTAACTCATTAACGAGAGAATGATAGTTTCTGCCTCTTGAAACTTGCAACATGGAGTGGAAAAATCTTCCATCTCAGCCTTTGTTTCTTGATATCACTCTTCCATGGTATAAGTTCGGTGCAGTGGTGTAACTGTCAATGCATGTTAATAAGAAATCCTGCTCGTGAAGTGGCATTGCTAGATCTTGAGACTGATAGCATCAACTATCGTTGAAGGAATGTCAGCTGCGTTAGTGAGCGAGGCTTCTCAGCTCAGCATGAAATGACTCAACCTACTTGCTTAACAATGTAAAACATCTGGAGGCCAAAGTTAGTTAGCTCGAGAATTTTCAGGATTTGCCCATAGATTAGCTGGCAGTGAAGATTTGCAGAAGGAAACTCTGGACTACAGGCATTTATAACACACATCTGCTTAAGAAATGGCAGCGCGAGTTGGAGATTGGGACGTTCGCATCGTTAGAAAGGTGCGTACACAATTTCTATCTGTCCAATAGAAGGAGAAGTAACATGCTTGCGTCATCAAACTGCCCAACATCTTCATATTCAATGCCACTATGTTTTGTACTTGCTTGGATATTAGACTTTTAAGAGATGCAGACAGGTTTGACAAACAAGCACTTGATATTTGATAGTAAAAGCAAGTCAATTGAAAAAACTTATTGTCTTTGGACTTGCTGTCTACTTTCCTAGATAGTAGAAACTCTCTCTCTCTCTCAAATGTGGATTATGACTTCTTCATTCTCGAATCTCAATGCAATTCGGCTCATATTTTTCTAGATTTCGCTGCTTTCTTTTTTCATAAATCTTAACAGACAATATGCAGAAATTGGCCAGATGTCAACAACAGAATTGCAATTTTCAAATGCAAAGATCTACCTTGCTAATCCGCTCAACGAGCCTTATGAAATGTCAAGTTCAAAACATCATAAAATGCAAGCTTGATCAACTTCTAAGTTATTGCAAACAGTTGGTAAAGAATTTTTCACATACACGTGAATAGATTCGTAACTGAAGCTAAGATGCGTTTGTTTGCAGGAATCTGGGCACGAAAATGACCAACAAACGGCAGCATGGAAAGCCTCACTTTTCGTTTTTGGTGAGTTGTACTTTTTTGTTGAAAATGTCAAACGTTTTCATAATCGTGTTGGGTGCTTACCTTCAGATTCGTTTGAAGGACCTCAAAAACATGAAAGACTTGATAATTGATCTGGTTGGCACTTATTTTGAATATTGTGAGCAGTGGGCCAAGGCTTTGAAAACATGGCGTTCTTAGGGATCTCATTAACGCTGTACCAGTATCTAGTATCTATTATGCACTTTTCCTTGCCTGCATCAGCAAACGGAGTTACCAACTTCATCGGAGCTGCATTCATCCTAGCACTTCTTGGAGGATATATTTCTGACACGTGGTTGAATAGATTCTGGACAATCGTTCTCTCGGAAATTATCGAATTTGTGGTAGATCTAATCTTCCACATCTTCCACTTTAATTTAATTCGATTTTCTACTTTCATGAATAGATTTCCTTTTTCGATCAAGTTGCAATAGCAGTGACATGCGAATTTTATTTTAATCGATGTCTTCAAGATCATAGATAACTAGTTGGAAAAAATTCTCTCTCAGGGCTACATTCTGATCCTTCTTTCTGCTGCGGTCTCAACTCTTCAACCTCCTCCATGCTCTACTTCGAGTTCAAGCTGCAAGGAAGCCAACGCATCTCAAAAGGCTGTTCTATTTCTCGGGCTTTATCTCATCGCTCTTGGAGCTGGTGGAGTGAAATCAAACCTGCCAACTCTGGGTGCCGAGCAATTTGACAAGCATGAGCGAGCCGGAGAATTGGCTGTGTCAAGATACTTCAACTGGTATATGTTTAGTATCTCTGTTGGAGCATTCATCGCGGTAACTCTAGTGATGTATGTTACTGACAATGTCTCTCAGAAGTGGGGATACAGCATCGTCGTGGCTGCAATGTTTCTATCTGCTGTGTTTATCTCATCTGGGTTTGGCCTTTACAGAAAGCAAAAGCACACAGCCAGCCCACTCATCCAGATGGGGCAGGTCTTAGTAGTTGCATTTCGGAATCGAAAGCTTGATCTTGATTTAAGCGAGAATTTCTACGATGTCCAGAGCAAAGACTCGGAGGGAAAACCTTACCAGATCCACCGTAGCGAGCAATTTCGGTAAATTTACAAACCAAACCTAACGACATTTCCACCCCGCAGAGCTAATTATGTCAGTGACTATGATCAGTAAGAATGTGTTTGAACGGCATCTAGTCAAATCTACGACGTCATACTATTTTCGCTATCGATTTTCTCATAACAGTTATGCTCCGAACTAGGTGTAGACGCAAAAGAATTTGGTTAAGCAAGCATTGAGGAATCTTTTATCCGTGCTCTCCATGGAGAAAAATAAGCCATTCATCTTCACAGTGTCTCACTCTCATATGCACGCTATTGTTTTAAAGAGCCTAGCTAGTACGTTCCATCGTGGTTCTTGGTCTGTCCACATTGAAGGCAGCTATAATATACGGCTTCGGCTTCAGTATTCTTGTTTCCCCATTATCCGGGTTTTCTCTCATGATATGGTTAATTACACCCATTGATATGCCTTCGGATTCATAACTTTCCCTATTGTGCATTGTGCATGCCAATTGCTTCAGCCTGTCTGTTTTCTTAGAGCTCTGACAATTTAGCATCAAGCCTTCAGGACGGAATATTTCCTGACAGTGTCGTTTGCTGTTGTTTTGGCTCAAAATTTCAGATGAGAGATTGTCAGCAGATAGAAGATCCGAGCACATTCTACAAGCAAAATACGTGTGTCTCAGTTGTCATAGACAGTGATTCAGTATCAATCTCATATTACTTAATGAAGCATTTCATGTAATGTGTGCAGTTGCCTTGATAACGCTGCAAGATTAGCCTCCGGATCCAGCGAGGCCGTTGCTGGGGAGCGACCAAGCCCGTGGAGAATCTGTACTGTGACGCAGGTGGAAGAGGTAAAAGTGTTCATACGCTTGCTTCCGATTTTCGCCAGCACTATCATTATGAACTGTGCTGTAGCTCAGATGCAGACATTTTTTATAGCTCAGGGCAGCACTATGGATCGTGAGGTAGGAGCCCATTTTGAGATCCCGGCAGGCTCTATATCATTCTTCCCCCTGTTGGTCCAGATCGTCTCCCTTCCTCTGTACGATCGCTTCTTCGTCCCATTGGCACGACGCTTCACAGCCAACCCACATGGGATCACCCACCTACAGCGCAGTGGCGTGGGATTAGTCTTCTCAACTTTGTCCATGATGATCGCTGCACTAGTTGAACTGAAGAGAATAGCGGTAGCTCGAGATAATTCCCTCCTGGACAACCCATCTGCCAGAATCCCCATCAAAATCTACTGGCTCATTCCACAGTATTTGATTTTCGGCCTTGCTGATACCTTCACTCTTGTTGGATTGATGGAATTTTTCTACAGCGAGTCACCCCAGATCATGCGCAGCATGTCCACTTCTCTCATCTATGTCTCGCTCGCCTTGGGTAATTTTCTGAGCTCAGTGCTGGTTTCTGTCATCAACAAAACCACCAGAAGAGGAGCAAATCATACTGGGTGGCTTCCAGATAATATCAATCGCAGCAAGCTCAGTAACTTCTACTGGCTTATCGCAGCAATAAACTTTCTCAATTTTCTTTGCTATCTGTACTGGGCTTGCTGGTACAAATACTCTGTGGAAGAATCGCAACCCATCTCGGATCAGATTGAAGAGGCCTATAATGAAGAGCAGGATTTGACGGTTCGACTCCAGAACAGGTCATAAATCCTTAGGACAATAATAGCTGAATCCTCCTAGTGTACAGACAAGAGAGAATGCTCACTTCAGTCCAAAGATTAAAAAACCTCCCGTTCAAAAGCAATGTTATCTCCTTCAACGGATGGCGTACTGTTAGTTTACACCTGTCACCTCCTTCTCCTCAGGTCAAGTCACATTTCACTCACTCAGGAGCACAAGTACACTGAAAATGAAAAATTCATCTCTGGCTTGAATGAGTTCTTGCTGTTTTGTGTTTTTATGGTTCTGTTGTTGGGTGACGATCGATGTATTTTCATTATTTTCAAATCTCATTCAAACCCAACATTACTTACTGTCAACAGTATCAGGACAATCACATGGAAAGTATGACAAGCACATGCCTATAACGACGCCGCTTAAACTGATTTGCTTAAAAGAATTCTAAAAGCAATTGCATCTGGATTAGGCACAGTACTCCAGTACGGTCTGAAATAGAGCAACACTTTCACGCTGCAGCCAAATAGTGCCAAGTCTTCAATTTTTCTTCTATTTTGGATGCATCTCCACAGGTGGAATTTGCTTGCAAGTGGAATGCCACTAGTTTATCCAGATTCCAGAATTATCATAATGCATCCTCAATCTTGTTCATAATTGAATACAAAAATTTCAAAATTGACATTAGTCGTCGAGGGCCCTTGGGCATGGGGCTTCATTGCAGGTAGGGCCCTGTTTTTGATTTTTTTATGAAGGAATTGAGAGGCAACAATTCTTATGGCAATCTGAAGGTGCAAGTACAAACATTTGCTAATTTAACACACCTTTTGCTCACAAGGTAAAGTGAAAACTCGGAAATGAAGATATGAGCTGGATAAATATAAACCATGAAGAGGCCTAAGTCATTTTTCGAGAATATATCTCCTAAAGACTTGCCTTGTATTTAAGGGCAAGACCTCTAGAAGGGAAACACTGCCTTGGATAGCCTTTACTAGGTCATCTAAGCGAAACGACTCAATATGAATCGACATGTTAAACTAGAGTAATTTTAACTCTTAGTTAAATATACCTTTTATGGTATTATAATTGAACATATACTCAACCTAATTGTTAACTAGACATTTTCACGGGAGCGACGCACCTGTAGTTTTAGAGGTGTGTTTGTTTGCTCCGTAGAACATATATTGATCACACGCTTCAGTCTTGATCATCGAGAGAGAAAGAGTTTATGTATTTGTGAGAGGTTGAAGAAGTTGAGAGAGTGTTGAGGTTTATTTTCTCTTATCTCTGTTCTCCGCACTGTTGAGTGAGAGTGATTCTGAACCTACTAGCAATCTCTAATGCATTACATGAATTACTCTCTGGTCAGACAGACTCTCTAGCGCATTACAGTCATTTTCTGTATGTCCATAAATATGCTATAAGGAACTGTCTTAAAATCCTCTTATTCATCTGTCGCGAACGTTTTTTTTTCAGCACTCGAATAAAGTATACATTTGGTATAGTCTAGCACAATCATTGATAGAACTGTATGTATACATCTGAGATGTCAATCTCTGTTTGAGGACTTGAGTCTTTGATCTGTGTTCTTGCTTGTAACTGACATAAGTTTCTAACGTACTCTAAACTCTTTGTGTTCTTTAACCATAACCTTGGACTTAAGTTGTTGGAAGATAAAGTCGAGCTTATAAAGAACCTCTTGATACCAACAAATCTACGTGAACTAAGAGCTTTCTTAGGACATGTCGGCTATTATCGGAGATTTATCCAAAATCATGCCTCTATTGCTGCCGCTCTTATGCATCTACTCAAGAAACAAGTGGAATACCTGTGGACGAATGAACAGCAGAAAGCGTTCGAAGAACTTAAGCAAAGGTTGATCAATGCCCCTATTCTGAGACCACCCAACTGGGCTATTTTATTTCATAGTTATGTTGATGTTTTTGCATTTGCTATTGGCATCTGTCTAAGTCAGAAGGACAATTAGAAGAAAGACCATCCCATATATTATGCAAGTCGACAACTAAATGCCCCGGAGAAAAATTATTCGGCTACATAAAGGGAAGCACTCGTAATGATTTTCATTGTTAAGAAAATTCGGCATTATTTGCTAGGATATGCTTTCATTTTTCATGTTGATCACTATGCTCTTAAGTATCTTGTGAATAACCCAGATTTATCAGGACGAATTGCTTGATGGGTTCCACTTCTGCAGAAATTCACTTATCAAGTAGAACTTTGCCAAGGAAAATATCATACGAATGCTGATTGTCTATCGCGACTAAGCATAGAAAAAATTAAAAAACCAATTAATGATGATTTTCTAGACAAAAATTTATTCGAAATCTCATCTATGAATTCATTATATTCTGATATCATTACTTATCTCAAGGATCAGATATATCTGGATGGATATGATTTGGAGAAAAAGACAGTTTTTCAATATAAGGTAGCACCTTATACCATTATTAAGCAACTAAGAAGATGTTTCGAAACTGAAGATATTAAAAAGGTTGTACAAGCCTTACATTCAGAGGATGTTGGCGGACACTTTGCTTTAAAGAACACTGTTAATAAAGTATTGACTGCCAAGTACTGGTGGCTAACTATGTTCAAGATGTATCGAATTATATTCGTTCGTGTGATCCATGCCAAAGATTTGGAAAGCCAATTGATGATCTGACGCAACAACTTCAATCCGTGTCTGTCTGTTTCAGAGTTGTTGACCACCTAGAGTACTTGAAGGCAGTAGCGAAGATCGACCAGCTCGAACAGGAGTTGTCTGATCTCAAGCAGTAGTTGGATGATCAAAAGTTAGCTGCCGAGTTACAAACTCAAGATATGTCAACAACAGCTACGTAGACAAAGTGACCACATCGAAAGCAGTCGAAGGTATGTGTTGAGAGGTTCAATGCATTTGTTGATCGATTCTGGAAGTGGCGTCCACAAGCTTTTAACATTGAATTACAATGGCGTGTGAATTATATGATGCTACCAGGCGCAGTAGGCATCGCCTTTGATGACTGGAAGACACCATGGGAAAAGGATGACTTTCTCTGGCTATGGGCCCAGTTATCTATCGAGCAAAAAGGATGTCTCTGCTGGGGCATAATTCAGGAGAAATTCCATGTCGTGCCTTTCGGATCAGCTGAGTTATATGTAGGCTCTTCTGCTATGTATGCCTTAGAGTATATCTGTATTAAAGAATATCAAGTTTTGCAAAATGAAGACAATAAGCAACAATTTTGGAAGCGAAAGTCGCAGTTCCAAGTGTACAAACCAAAAGGTGTTGCGGATTTAGGCGCTTTTGATGATGCAGGTTTGCTGATCAATGTATATATGGCCTATCTCGAATTTTTCAGCTTTACGTGGATTGGGAGCGAAACCTTGCTGATTATTTTGCGGAGATTCAACACAATCTGCCAGACCGAAGGAAGTCACTTCGTTATAAGCAATTTTGTACATATTCATTTTGGCAGTTTGGAACTTTTGTAGCAAAGACATTGTTTTTTGTCCAAAATCTTTATGTTAAAAGTTCTTTTATAAGATTTTCAGCTTGCTTTTGTAAGGAAATCACACTTCATAGTGATTCAGATGAAGATGAAAAGTTAACTCAGGAGCTGTTTGATGGAACATTGCTCCCGGTTAAGCTTGAAGAATTCAGCAATCTACCAGTTGGCTGGTACACGAAATCAAAGGAAACCTTGATATTGTACAAGGCTCAACGAAATTTGGAGTAAGCCTAAAGATTACATGAAGAATTGAATCAATCATGAATATTCATTCTTGCCTATGTAATGGTGATGTTTCTATGTGATGCTGAACGCTGAATCTTTGAAGTTTTGAAGATGTTTTGAAGTTTGATTCCTGTTCTCATCAATAATTCAGCGATCAACTCTAATCAACCTATTAAATTCAAGAAGCAGCAAAGTCATATGTCTCTAAAGCAGAAGAAATATCTAAAGGAAAAAACATATGAAGAAATATCTTTTCACCTTAACGAATATCTGAAGAACAGAATGTTTTGCGAATGATCCTCAAAATAAAGATTATATGTTCACGAGGATGTTTCACATTTGAGGAAAGAGATATGTGATGCCACAAAATTGTTAAATATTGAATATTGACCTAAATATGGCATGATATACTCGGAAATGAAGATATGAGCTGGATAAATATAAACCATGAAGAGGCCTAAGTCATTTTTCGAGAATATATCTCCTAAAGACTTGCCTTAGGAATGGGGGATTTTCTAATGTGCAATTGTCCAAAAGCCTCTTTATTAATTTTAAGTACAGTGGCCAGGGTCCTCCTCTCTACTATAAAAAGAGGCCAACTCGAGTTTGCTACACATGTACATATCTTCATTTCAATAAAGCTGATTGGTCCTCTTGTGAAATGGATTTATGAATGTCCTTGCTCTCTCTGACTTTTCCTCCATCTCTCATGCTTTTATTGTGTTTTGCTAATTGTTGGATCTGATTATTATTGGGATTGCATGTTTTTATACTTTTTATGAGAAAGAAAGAGTAAGCTAACTTCATTGTGGATCTAGTGTTAATGGATGTAGTGTTAATGCTTAGGGTTAGTGGATGGTAGAGTTAGATGTGAATCTTCCATTCATGCTGAAATCTGAACTATGTTATCGCTCTCATGGAAACGAATCTATGCGTGACAGCTAACTTCATCTTCTCGATGCTAGATTGATTAGATCTTGGGTTGAGGATAGGCGAGGAAAGAAACCCACTAAATTTAGGTGCCATTGTCGGGGAGCTACGCCAATTTTTCAGGTTGCAGCAAGTTTGTTGGATGGTTAGCTTGCATTAAGCATCTTGTTGTGACATGAATAGTGTTAAATCTGCATTTAGGATTAGTTTGGGAGTGAGTTTGTCTGATTTAAGTGGATTTGCTTGTTTGAAATCTAATCTAACTGTAGGCGAACAATCCTTCTTAGCAGATTTCTAGAAACATCAGAAAAATCATCAAGAAACACCAAAAAAATCACCAAAACCCTAAAATATAAAAAAAGAACCTTCGTCCGATTCACTGTGCATAGGTGTCATTCAGGTCTATCTACTGCGAGGTCAACAAAGAATAATATCAGAAATAGAAGGTTTCTCAAAGGATCAGTTGTCATATTGTCATATTTTTGTCAAAAAAATCTCTTTTTTATAAAAAAAAATAGGATTACTCTTGATTCTTTGTCAGAGCTTTCGTCGAGTTTTCAGATTATTCTATTTATAGTGATTTACTATTTTGAGTTTGACGAACATTCATTCTATTCAAATCATAGAAAATCTCTATTTTTACCCTCACCAAACTATAGAAACTGTATTTTCGTGTGCCAGAAACCTTCGCCAGTTCTACCCTAGCTTTATCTGTGTCAGATTCAGAGTCTGAGAGTTTGGCGAAGGTTATTTCCATAGAATTTCTTAGAAAAGTCTGATCAGAGAGTTTTTACCAAAAATAGCACTGTTGAACCTTCACCGAGTGAACCTTCACCAGTTCTATTTTTAGATTCTGATTTTTCAGATCAAGTCCTTGTCAAATTTTGGGTCAAATCTGATACAATCTGATTTTGATTCTGAGAATTTTTTCATTTTTTGAGAAGTATCGATTGGTTGATTTTTGAAACCTTTTTCATGATATAGGAATTTGATTCTTGTCAAGTGAAAGAGATCTAGCAGATCTGATTTGAGATAGTTTTGATTGAAAATCTAAATCCAATCTCATTATCTGCCTGATTTAATCTGTAAAGATGGTTGTCCCTGGAGGTGCTCCTCAGGAAGTCAAGCCAATCATTGTTAGAAGAGCACCCTATTTGGATCTACCCAAATACAATGGATTAACAGATCCAGTTAGATTTCTATAGATCTATTCTGAATCTTGTGAAGTCTATGGTGAAGTTTTTCCCCAAGATAAACTTAAGATTTTTCCTATGGCCTTAACAGGCGCAGCACAAGATTGGTACTATAATCAAGATGAAACTGAAAGTATAGATTGAGAGACTGTTAAACGATCCCTTATCACACGGTCTAAACCTCGAAAGTTTATGGAAGACCCTTTTCTACTTTTAAGTAGAATTAAAATGGAAAAGCGAGAAATGGTTCGAGATTACATTGAACGGGTAAAATGCCTCAGATCTGAGTGCGAACTTGAGCTGATTAACAAAAATGCCATGATTATGTGATTTTTGTCAGGTTTACCTAAAAGGATCAGACGTGAGCTAAAACGCCATAATGTGTACGCACTTTTGCAAAATGCTATGGATGATGCAATTCGGGAGGAGGATGAAGATTCAGACGATCAGCCGAATATCAGTATGTTGCCTTATACAACAGGACAGACCGCTACAACATCCACCACTATTGCATCAACGAATGTCAACGCTACTGCAGAAATTATGCTCAATGAGTTTGAAAAACTCGGGAAGAACCAGCATAAATAGATGGAAAAGTTGCAGCAATTTGATGAGAAGATCAAAGCATTGGAAGATTTCCATGGACTCGAACAAGGAACTTGAGGAGTTTGTAAAGACTTTTCCTACCATGAAAAATGTCTGGTGTTCTATTTGTATAGGAAATCACACAATGAATGAGTGTCCTCAATTGAAAAAACGAATGGAAATCAGTATATGCCATTTGTGTAATTCGCTTGATCATGAGACTGCTTTTTGCAACTTCAATCCTCGGATAATTTAGCAATGGTATGCCCAGATGAGATATCGAGAACTACATTATGGAGGAAATCCAACAACTAGACCTCATCAATCTGCTCTTGGATACTCGGAATGGTTAGTCTTACCTGCCTCACCAAAGCACCCCGTTCCTCTTACCAATTTGATGGAACCAGAACCTTATAGAAGTGCCAGGCAATGGAACTATGGTAATGATCAAGAAGGTGGATCTTCAAAACAATACGCTATTTATGCTGCAACACAACAACAAGCATCTAGAAACTAAACTAGAAATGCTTTGCATGTGGAGAAAATCACAAAGTTGTAGAATGTCCAAATAAAAGAAAATTTGTACCATTCTGTCGTGACTTTGGTTATGGGCATTGCTATAAGGAATGTCCAGCAAGACCGAAGCCACCACCGGCTACAGCTCCTGTAAATTTGATAACAATCAAGCAAAGACCAGTAGCTCAGAATAAACCAAGTGTACCCTTGATGGTGGTCACCAGAGCACAGAAGCAGAAAGAACTGGTAGCAAATCCAATACCTGCTGATTCTATACCATTAACTGATATACCAACAACATCTGGAGTCTATCCAAATCTTCATGTAGAAAAAAGAAGATATCAGGATATGAGGCAGTGGATTGAACATCTGCAAGAAGAAGAGGAGTTTGAAGCTGCTAGAGCAACAACCGAAGTTCATTCTTCACCATTATAGCCACCGAAAAATTCATGTACATATATGAATGTTCAGTTGCATCATCAAGAAGAACCCTTCAAGATGAATGAACCGGAAGCATTGCAAACAGAATTGCTCATGAATATATTGTCTAGTAAGATCAATATTTCGTTGGGAGAGTTCCTGAAGTTGGTGCCAAAAGCAAAAGAAGTATTAGCGCAAAAGTTAACTCAAGATGAACCAGAAGTCCATCAAGAGCTACTTTTTTGTGCGGGATTTGAACAATCTAATGAAGTACTCCATGTCGGAGCAGCTTGAAAAAGTGAACAAAAAAATATCACCCTGCCGATACAGCATAGACAATTTCCTAATGAAACAGCTGTGATAGATGGCAGTTTGTGAGTTAACTTGGAGTTAATTGCTTCGACTAGGCTCTCTGGTTCTTCTGATGAAGTCCAAAATGATTGAGGTGCATACCTCTCATGAACTGTCCAAGGCCATGAGGATCTGTGGATGTTTGGTTGACCAGAATGCGATGATGCTTCTCTGTTCGAGCTAGCTTGGTCCAGTCTGATGATAGGTACTATTGGCTGCTCAGGTTCGGTAGCTATAGCTGCAGGTTCTGTAGAAGGAACATGAACGTTGGAAGAATCCATGCTACGTAAAATAGGATGAAATGACATAGCATCGTTTATCAATGGTTGTTTGAAATCATAGTATTTATGTTCTTGAAATATTACATCCCTAGAGACAAATACTACATTGGTGGATGGATCATAAACTTTATAAGCTTTATGCTCATCGGAATAGCCAATGAAAATACATTTATTTGTCCTATGATCCAGCTTCTTCCTAAGCTATTTAGGAATGTGAACAAAACATATACAACCAAAGATTTTTAAATGGCTGACACTAGGCTTGTGCCCATGCCAAACTTCATGAGTCTTGTTGTTGACGGCTTTGGTGCTGGATTTGTTCTGCACGTAATAGGCTGTGGCAGTAGCTTCTGCCCAAAACTTTGCAGGTAGGTGTGCTTGATATAGCATGGATCTGGCTGAGTTGAGTAGAGTTCGATTCTTCCTTTCTGTAATCCCGTTCTATTGAGGTGAATAGGAAGTCGTGAACTGTCTTCTAATACCATGTTTAGCCATGTAGTCAGACATCTCGTTAGAGATGTATTCGCCGTCACCATCAGTTCGGAGTGCTGTCACTTTTGTAGACGTTTGTGTCTCAACCATGGCCTTGAATCTCTTGAAGCTTACAAAGGCTTTAAATTTTTGCTTAATGAACATGACTGTAGACCATCTAGAATAATCATCTATGAAAGTGAGAAAGTAGATTGCATCTCCTAATGACAGAGTTGGCATTGGACCACAAAGATCGCTATATACAATATCCAATACATGCTTAGTTTTGATGGAATGTGATTTTTGAAACTTACTTCTAGAGTGCTTCCCATAGATGCATGATTCACAAAAGAAGGATTTCCTATCTAATGAAGAAGGGAAATTCAGTCCATCAACTAGATTATTACAATGCATATAAGAAAGTGATCTTGTATTTACGTGTCCAAATCGACTATGCCACAGAACAGCACTGTCGTTTACATTTTCATTAGAGATACTAGCTAATGCAACTGAATTAGAGAGTACATAAAGATTTTTGACTCTAGTGCATGTAGTCAAAGTAGTATGTTCCTCGCGTATTGTACACTGCTCAGATGAGAAAGTGACAATGTAGCCCTCATGAATTATCTTAGAGACTGATAACAGGTTCTTTGACAATTGAGAAACAAGAAGGACATTAGAAACACAAATGGACAGATCGTTGTTGAAGGTGATCTTCACTGCTCCTTTGCCTTCCACGCATATGGTGCTAGAATCTCTGAGGTAGATAAAATGGTCTCTGTTGTAAGCTGTGTACTCCGTAAACCATTTATTGCGAGAGGTCATGTGTTGGGTAGCGTCATTGTCTAGGTATCAGCTATCATAGTCTTCGCTGCTGCTATAAGCCATTAACAAGTGTGTGTCTTGCTCCTTGAATTCGGCCATGTTGGAGGAGTCTGGCTGCAGCTGTTGTTTTTGCTTCTTTGCCTCGTTGTAGATTTTGATGTGACACTCCTTGATGAACAAGTGGAAGAGCAGTATGATATCGCGAGTTCCTCAGGCGTCAAAGACGGCCATCGTCTGATTTTCGAGCCATCATTTTCGAGCCATTATTTTCGATATATTTTTTTTGAGTCACTCAAAAATTTCGAGTCATCATTTTTCGATACCTTTGTTTCGAGTCACCAAAAAAAATGTCGAACCATCATTTTTGATACATTTTGCGTTGCACTCAACTCAAGTGAGGTGCAATATGGTGAAACCAAGCAAGCACTCACTCATATAAATGATCTCACATGCATTCCAGCATGTGAATTTGATAAAAGTGGTGAGTGAAACATCCAATTTGGAAATCATTTAATATGTCAGCTTTATAATGATTTGTTTTGTCTCATGTGAAAATTGTCAACTAGCTACTTGACTATTATTCACAATTTGGAGGCCAAACTTAGAAGTAAGCTTAGTGAAATATTTGTTTATGTTAATAGGACTTAAAAATAGTAACTTTATTATTTTTAGAGAGTACTCTAGTCCACAAACACACAAAAACACATAAGAGATGTGTTTGCATGCCAAATATGGTTTTCCTTTCTCGATTGGAAATCTGGACACCTGTAATAAGGTTGTCTGCAAATTGTAACATCATAATCTCTCTCCCTATTGTCGTCAAAATGCACAATTGTAACGCAGAATCTCTTGAAACGAGAAGTGGCAAAAGATCCATTTTGTTTTAAGCCTTTGAGATTTTTTAAAATTCTCTTAATTTTGAAATTTCAAATAGAAGAAAAAAAATATTTATAGGATGCTACATTTTGCAAAAATTTAAAATTTAGACTAAGTGATGCAAGATTTTTTTTAAATTTTAATTCAATTTTTTAAAATAATATACACATTAGTGGTCATCAATTGTTATTATGAAAAATAATCATTAAATGAAATGAATTCAAAATTTTTAAACATTATAATGTTTGATTTTTCTTAAAAATGCAATATAAAATACCTTGATGTGATTTTAAAAGCTTGTTAAAATTTTGATCTTTATATTTTGGCATTTAAAAAAGTGATTCACGTGCAAATTTAAAAAATATTTGTCTAACTAACTAATATGAATAATTAGCAAACTTAAGTAACACAAAGTCATTTAAAAGTCAACAAAGTCCAGAAATAACCATCCTTAGTAAAAATATTGATTCTTTTTTAAAAGGTAAAGGTATTCACACAAGAAATTGTGAGAAATTTTTGTACAATATATTAAAAAGAATTTGACCAAATCGTTTGGATTAGGACTAGCAGCCTTTGAAGTTCCAAGATTCAAATCTACTCGAGCACTAGACTGGTCCTATGTAATGACATCCACTATAACATTATTAGATTGTTCAACCACCTCTGCTAGATCACCTTCATTACCTATAATGTCACCACTAGTAGGCAGTTGGGGCTCTTTCCAAAGTGGAGTAACATTAGCTTCTAAGGGTTCTAATTTACCCACTTCTTGAAACTCGTCTGGCAAAACTGAAATTCCTATTGATCTCAGTTTAATAAAACTTACTAAACTCTCATCTAGCTCTACTACCATCACATGTCTGCCCTTTTGGACAACACATGCACTGTTTGTCCCGCTACTACTAAATAAATCCAAAATCCAGTTAGCTGGATGAGAAAACATGTGAATCAATATATTTACAAGTTTTTGTGACTTTTGGTATGGAGAAGCCACATAACCAATCATGGGATTCTTCAACTTTTTTGTCATTGCAAGAAATTCAAAATGATTGCCAAAATTAATATATCGTACAATGTTGTAATGCAGCATTGAGCTCTTGCCATCGGTTGAAAAATAGCCGATAGAAAGATCTATTCAATCCTATTACAAAGTCGAGCACCACCAAAATTTCTTACATTTGGTTTGAACCTGCAATTATTAAGAAAAAATGATTAAAAAATGGTCAATCCAGTTGATAGAAAATGTTCAGACCAGAGGAATAGCTAATAAGTGTGTTCAGACAAAAGTAAAACAATTACTTACCAAATTGAATTCTCGATTCCTGCATTGCAAACTTCGAGAAGCACTTTGTGCACACCAACTTGTTGTCAACTGGAATGGAATACCACTATCCTCCACAATGGAGCTGTGGTGGCCCTAGAAAACTAGCAACAACTTCTTTCATCTTAGTATATTTAAAAGAGCAATCGTCATTCAACGAGTCTGCCAATTTAAAACTGTAAGAAATGTCTGTGATGCAAAGAATGTATTGTCTTCCCACAAACTTCGTGATTTCTCTTGGATCGCCTTGTTATATTGTATAAGAACAAGGGGGGTCATCAACAGACGTCGGGACAAATGTCTCCTTCGGATCATCATCGACGCTCTTGTCCCAAGCCTGATGACTCTCCCTTTGTCTTCTCTCAACTTTTTCCTTTTGAAGGTGGGTCCTAAATTGCTCATGAAGTTGCCCACTCTTCTTATTTTCAGAACTCTAAAAAAATAAGAAATTGCATATATTAGAATGCACCTATGCTTACCATGGATAATGTCTCAGAATCTTAGAATCAACAACTCATGTTAGAATTTTATGCTGAGCATGGTTAAAACAGTTGCAAAAACTGTTTACAAAAAATCTTTAAAGACAAATACTCACGCTTAGTATAAACAGTTCTTTTATGACCTGAAAGGTAAGCATATCATGTCTCTAAACAAAATTGAAAATCTTTGAAGCTCCTCATCCTTGGAGTTGTTCGGGTACAAAGCCTGGCATTCTGCCCAATCCTGACAACTAAGGCTTTTGACCATTGCCTCTTCTACTCTCATGAAAAGTTTGTGTCTGAAAGAAAATGATGTTAGCAATTCATCAATTTAATGGTGACTGAAATTAGTAGAGAAATCGAATCAAAATTACTTTTGAAATTCTTTTCCCATTTTTGCAAAGCTGAGCTGCTCTTAAAAAGATGCTCACAACGACATATTGGGAAGGAATGCCTTGCATGTTCTTCCACTCAGGTATTCCCATATCCTGAGGTATGGGAGCAAGCGTCAACTGAGTTATTTTTTTCTTTGAAGAGGGCAACCTTTTCGAAATAATTTGTCCTTGATGCACTTTGTGTTGAGCTCTTTGAGCTCTAGATTTGATCAGTTCTGCATAGGTATATGTTAGGGGTTTGTCAGACGTGGGGTTGGTTTCGCCAGAAATCCCTAAAAGGGGAAGGGCCCACAATGCCCTTACGGTAGGGATCGAGGACAACCGCTTCCAACCCTGGTGGCTCGTTCGATCGCTCCGTGCTCTTCCAGCCAATGGAAGTTTTTCAAGCTTCCAGAAGTATGGTAGAAAGAGGGTAGGTTTTGCTTCAGTCGACTTGGTCTTGGCACAATACTACGGTCATCCTTAATCTCAAGCTTTTCCCACTTGTCAAAAATTTTGTTTACAAGATCCCAAATCTGAAACAAAAATTATTGTAAATATCAAATACTCAAAAATTGGAGATAAAAAAATTTATAGATTCAGAAAGAATTAAAAGTTATGAAAATTACATGTCCAGTATGGAAGGCTAGCTAAAACAAATTATCGTATTTGTCATGGAGGAGGCTGGATTCTTCTCGTCAAAAGGAAGGCCAGTACTCTCTTGAGCGTAGAGGCACTTTAGTTGTATGTTTTTTTTTGTCGCCCTCCTTGTGGAGTCTAAGGTACTCCTTGTGAAAGAATCTGACTATTTGTATAACAGTCATCTTCAGTTTGTAGTCCTGATCAATGTTGTGGTCCCAAGCAAGGAGCTTGGCCTCCTCAACACTCAAGCCAGCAAAAAGAATGGCACTAACCTGCCAAAATGATAATATATGGGGATATTCCAAAGAGAAGCTCCAGGTTTCATCGCAGAAAACATCTATCACTAAAGCGAGTTTTGTGACCACTCAGATCAGGCCAATATTCTGGTTATAGTGGAAACCCATTAAATTTGACCAACTGGACAAAAATTAGTGAATTTTGTCAGAGAAAAAAACTAGTAGGTACTACAAAGGTCATTTTTAGTCCAATTAGATCACATCTGACCCCTGTGCAAGTTTTTCTGGAGAACTTCAAAATTAGCAAAAAACCCTCAAGGAGAGAACTCGCACAATATGCAGAGGACTCCTACAAAACTCGCACAGGCTATCAGGAACTCGCCCACAGTTCAGACATGCTAAGCTTTGGTTCAGCGAGTTTTCATTGGGTACTATATTTTGTCAAAAAAGCAGTCAAGTGGAATCTAAATGGGTTAGAACTGCCAACACCTTGAACAAACTTGCACAACCACTTGCAATGATGATCAAAATTCGTAGACAACAGCTAAAACTCGCCCACATTCAGCTGATTTTATTGTGAAAATTTTGAAAAAATTGGTTAAGAAAAACAAACTCGCACAGCCCCTATGTCACGTCAACAAAACTCGCAGACCGTACAGATGGATTTCTCTTAGTGTTGGCGAGTTCTTTGTCACATTGGCGAGTTTCAAAAATTTTAGCCCAAAAAAGACTATAAATAGAGGGTCTCACTACCTGTACGAGTTCATTCTATGGGTGTGATGGGGAGACTCTGGTGAATTCTTTTAAAAATTCAGCCAGAATTTTCAGTTTCCACTACTTACAACTCTCTCCAATGTGTTTACACAAGCCCATAATCGATGCTCCCTTCCTTGCCACAATACATCATGGCGTCAAGTTGGCAGCCGAAGTCGATTTTGAACCGACCAAAAATACGCAGATTCACGGCAGAAATCCACTTAGTAACCATCTCAGTGGCAGCGAAAATCGAATCCATTCCTTGCCAAGGTGAATATACACCTTCTTGCATGTATTAGGCAAAATGGGAATGCATCGTGAGAGCAACTTATTCCACATTTCAACCAAAACAAGAGTCCTTCATAATTCCATTATGTCACATACCTATGTAACTAGCAGTACTTCAGACCCCTAATAGTCCATTTAGTGTTGGGGGCTAAATGGCAAGGTACCCTTAGGATTAAGGATATGTGCCCTTGGATAAGGGCAGACAAGTGACTATACCTTAGGTGGAGGTATGGAGTCACGTGACCCTTGGATAAGGGGTACCCTTAGTGTTGAATTTCACACGTGTGGATTGTCGACACACTACATGTACTTGTGATCTCCTAAGGTGTGTAGATGCACCAAGATCAAGACTAGATTGAGATTCAAGATCTATCTTTGATTCTATGGCAAAAACACACTACTACATGCATTCAATCACTTCCAACTCTCACTCACATGTGTGGGAAGTATTCAAAAAATAATCTAAGTAAAAACAAGCTGCTCTCCTAGGGTAGAGAGAGAAAAAGTATCATGAGCTCTCGGGTAGAGAGAGAAAGCTAGAAAACCAATAACTCACAAAATCCATGAAATCACCAAATCAATTTTATCCAAATGAGGAGTACAATGATACTAGTAGATCCACGAGCTACCACTATGCTTAAGTATAATTGGATCACACTTTGCCACCTCTTAATCCTATTGGACCACTGATCCATGCACCTCTTAATTCTATTGGACTATATTCAAGCACACCTCAAATTCCTATTGGACCACACATGGTTCCACCTCTAAATCCTATTGGACCTCTTAAACTTCATCAAACAAAAGCATTACACTTGTCTACACTCTAATTGGCACAATTTTGGCCTCCTACTCTATTTTGGCTCAATAGTGGGATTACAAGTGGAAATGGATAATTTGCCATCTATGCCAAATTTGACCCTATCAACATCCTACACCTAAATGCTTGACTATGAAAATCTATGAGAACCCTATATCAAACATTTTGATTTACTTTACAATTCTCCACACGTGGAAACATCCTCCACACATGTGAGATTCACTTACAAACTTCTATCATAAAAAATACCAAGCTAGATTTTTGCCAATTTCTCACACTCCTCAAAAAATAGCTTGGAAAGGTACTAGATCACTTGAGAAGTTTGTAAATCTTTTTGAGTGGATCCTTTGGTATGCATAAGAAGTGAAGATCAGCCACCGGATCCATCATAGCAGCACCCTCACCATATCCATGATAAGATCTCTTGCCAATGCCTTTGAAGAGTGCTCCACCAATATGCCACTATGATCATGGGCTTCCTCCATGCTTGATGATGATCTTTGCTTTGAAAGTTCCACTTTCATGATGGATGCACCATAAATAGAGAAATCTGAGGCTTCCAAGCCTCATAAGGATCATGGAGATCAAGATCATAAGATGTGAAACAATGATGATTATCAAGATTATGCTTTCTAGCTTGACTAGTCCACATACAATGAACTATATCCATGATGGATCTAATCTTGATATCAAAGACTACCTTGATCTTTTTTAGGCTTGTTACTCTCTCAAGGATGTAAGTGTCCACTTTGGATGCTTCACTTAATCTCAAGAGGAGCTTACAATTTGCCTCAAAACATGTGAAAACATGATTTTCAAAAAAGTGAGTACTAAGCTCAATGTTGTTCTTACTAGAACCAAGAGCATACTTTTGACAATGCAATATCTTGCTTTCAAAAAATATTGGAAACACATCTAAGTCAATAATGACAAGAAACATGTCCATACCATAAGCATCATACAAAACTAGTATAGCTTTTCTTGAACTTTGAGATCCAAAAAATTCAATGAAGCAAGATAGCATTTCAAGCAAAGGAAGAGAAGCATATATGAATGTGTTGTAGTAGATACAACATGAAAGATGCCCCTCTTTGCCATGTAAGGTGAGCCATAAAGACTCGGCCATGCATCTTGAAGATCTTCTTGAAATCATATGAAGAAGAAACTCCTCCTCACACATTGGCCCCATCATATCTTGAATACCTTCAAAAAAGATAACTTGTGATGCTTCTTGAGAAGCCTTGATCTCGGCCACTTCCAAGATTGAATCTTCATGCAATATGACATCTCTATTCACAATCACTTTTGAAATAGAGAGTGTAAAGACACTAAAGGCCTCCTTGATGGATGAGTATCCAATCATGATCCATGAGCTTGGATCATCCTTCCTTCTTGTTTCTAAGGGAATATGTGCAAAGCAAACACTACCAAGTTCACTAAGGTGATCAACCTTAGGCTTCATCTTGAATAAAACTTCATATGGTGCTATTCCTTCAAGAGCTCCAATACTCCTCAAAGATTTGATCTTCAATGAGAATTTCTTCTCAACATATGCTTTGAATAATAAGAAATAATCATACACCATAATACTTGAAGAGAGAAGATATGTGCATCTTGCGTGATCATCCTCCTTTGAAATATTGGACATATAAGAAAAATCAAGAGAGTTTGCACTCTCACTTGGATCCAATTTGTAGATGCCTTCAAATCTTGATCCATATGCAAGGATCTCACCATCCTTCTTGATCACACAATTGTCAATATTGAAATTGACATCAAAGCCACTATCAAGAAGTTGGCCAACAGTTATGATGTTCTTTGTAAGCTTTGGGACAAAAAGAACATCGTTGAGAAAGAGATCTTTAGAAGATGCAAGCTTCAAGGGAATAAACCCTACTCCTTCAATATTGCACTCATGCTTACTTGCAATGTATATGGTCTTCTTGACTCCATCATAAGGCATAATAGATAAAAAAGAGTGCTTGGAGCCACACAAATGAGAAGATGCTCCACTATCAATATACCATGAGTCATCCTTGTTGAAGGTGAAAGAGGAGAAGCTTGATGCCACAAGAGAGCCTTCTCCATCACTTGCAATATAGTCTTCTTTCTCATTGGTGATGTTGGCTTGATTGAGCTGATTCTTCTTCTTGAAGCAATTGGTGGCATAATGACCTTTCTTGCCACAATAAAAGCACTTGATCTTCTTCTTCTTGAGCTTGGATGATGAAGCATTAGAGGAATCATCTTCCTCCTCATCTTTGTCTTTGGATTTGACTTTGTCCTTGCTTGAGGATTGTTGATGTTGGTTCTTGCTCCTCCCTTTGTGCTTATCCTTGGCAAAGAGAGCTTTGCCATCATTATGAGTGAGAGAAAGCTTGTCCATCCTAAAGAGCTTGTACTCTTGTCTTGATTCTTCCAAAATTAGTACACATTGGAGAGCCTCCAAACTTGGTAGCTCCTCCTTAATGGCATAGGATTGGACAAGGTTATCAAATTCACTTCTCAAGCCATTGAGAATGACTTGAACTAGCTCGTTTTGATTGATGGAATCACCAATACAAGCAAGTTCTCTATGAATATCTTTTACTCTCAAAACATAACTAGATGCACTCTCATCACTCTTTTGGGTACTTTGAAAAATTTGATTCCTAAGAGTGAGAAGCCTAGAGGTATTCTTAGCCTCATAGATAGTCTTGAGACAATCCCAAGCTTCTTTGGCTGTTGTACAAGTACCTATCTCCCTCAATATCTCATTAGAGACATTCATCTTAATGTAGTGGAGAGCCATCCTAGCTCTCTTTTTGTATTTTTGAACCTCTTGAAGGACTTGTGGTTCTTCTTCAAGGCCAAGAACTATGTCCATCACGTCTTGAAGGATCAAGATGGACTCCATCCTCATTTTCCAAATTAAATAGTTTGAAGTGGTCAATCTTTCACTTGATTCCAATAAGGATGAGCCCAATAAAGACATTTGAAGTAAAGAAAACTCAAATGATGAACAATAAATGTTGCTACACACTCTCAATAGGATCCAATAAGAGAGTACTATCTCCTCCTATGAAAGATCTTGCAACTATTTGTGAATTGATTCTCACTAGCTACACAAATCTCTCTAAAACAAGATCTATTTCACATCAAATGATGGAGTATAGGCAAAGTTAGGATCAAACACTCTTAGCACGTGTGAAGTACTCTAAGAAACCAAATTTGACTCAAATACAATGATATTGCATGAAACAAAATGGCTAAGATATCAAAACAGTGCCTAGATCACATATAGATGAGATTGGCAAGCATTCAACTATGATTTTCGATCAAACAAGCAATCTCTTGACCAAACCAAATGTGTCCACCCAGGTCTAGGTGCCCTACCTAACCCTCTTCAAAAGCTTATAACTTTTGATTGGCACAACCAAATGGAATGAAATTGATTGCATCAAAAACTAGACAAAAATAGCTTCAAAACAAGCTATCAAGCAAGATAAATGGATCAAGCATGAGAGAGAACTTTCAAACTGAAATTGGATGTTCCTCACACGTGTCTAAGCACTTGATTCCGTACAGTACCAGGTCAGACCCAATCAATGTCCTTTTGATCTCTTTTGATCCAAGATTGAACAAGATATCTAGGAAAATGGGCCTTGACAATTTCTAGCTCAAGATTGATGAAAATTTTTCACTTAGATGGATCAAAATGCATGGTAACCCTAGGTAGGCTCTGATACGATGTTGAATTTCACACGTGTGGATTGTCCACTACATGTACTTGTGATCTCCTAAGGTGTGTAGATGCACCAAGATCAAGACTAGATTGAGATTCAAAATCTACCATTGATTCTATGGCAAAAAGACACTACTACATGCATTCAATCACTTCCAACTCTCACTCACACGTGTGAGAAGTATTCAAAAAATAATCTAGTAAAAACAAGCTGCTCTCCTCGATTAGAGAGAGAAAAAGCATCATGAGCTCTCGGGTAGAGAGAGAAAGCTAGAAAACCAATAACTCTCCATGAAATCACCAAATCAATTTTATCCAAATGAGAAGTACAATGATACTAGTAGATCCACAAGCTACCACTATGCTTAGCTGTAATTGGATCACACTTTGCCACCTCTTAATCCTATTGGACCATTGATCCATGCACCTCTTAATTCTATTGGACTATATTCAAGCACACCTCAAATTCCTATCGGACCACACATGGTTCCACCTCTAAATCCTATTGGACCTCTTAAACTTCATCAAACAAAAGCATTACACTTGTCTACACTCTAATTGGCACAAGTTTGGCCTCCTACTCTATTTTGGCTCAATAGTGGCATTACAAGTGGAAATGGATAATTTGCCATCTACGCCAAATTTGACCCTATCAACATCCTACACCTAAATGCTTGACTATGAAATTCTATGAGACCCCTATATCAAACATTTTGATTTACTTTACAATTCTCCACACGTGGGAACATTGTGAAAAATACAGATCCTAAGTGGATCTAAACTCCAAGATCATTGGCTTGAATGCTTGCACTCCAAACTACATAAGCTAGGAATTGGCAACACATTCTATGCTACCTAGAATGCAAAGAACTTGATCAAAAAGCATTTATCACAAATGGAAACTTCCATAAACATCAAGTGCGGCCCAAAATAGCATTATACAGTCCATAATACATCAGCCTATCACTTTTGGAAAGCACCTAAGATCATACACAATAGCTTGAAGACAATACACACAACAATGCTCTCAATGGAGGAAGAAACAATGACAATGATCTATTGATCTCAATGAAGCATACAAAAGGTTTCTCCAACCTGTTCTCCACGACTTCCCTACTATTTATGGATGAGGAAGATGACTCTCTCTCCTCTCTCTAGAAGGTACTTGACCCTAGATATTCCCTATATAGGAAAAATAGCTAAAAATGGCTTATATGACCAAAATACATCAAAATGGTCTCATTTTGAAGGGTATGAAGTTTGACACTTCATCATACTGAAAAAATACAGTAAATAAAAACATTGTGGCCTGGTTCACACGTGTGAAACTCCAGAACCAAAACTATTTACAATTTTAGCCAATTTAGGCCTCAAACTAGCTAGGAAATGTTGACAATTTTCACACTCCCTCTTCAACATTGGATGCTAGTTTCAACATAGTCTTTGAGCACATTCCAAGATTAGATCTATGCATTAAATATAGGTCCTTTCCCAATGGTTTGGTGAAGATATCAGCCACACACTCCTTTGAAGAGACATGTTGAAGCTCCACCTCTTTGGCAATGACTTGATCTCTCACAAAATGGTGAGCAATCTCAATGTGCTTGCTCCTTGCATGAAAAACAGGATTGCTTGCCAAGCTTTGGGCTGAAAGGTTATCACAAAGTATGATTGGAGTCTTCTCTGGTTCCAGCAAGTGAAGATCCAATAACATCCTCTTGATCCAAAGAATCTCCTTGGTGCATGTTGTTAATGCCTTGTACTCGGCTTCGGTGGAAGATAGAGAGATAGTTGGTTGCTTCTTTGATAGCCATGAGACCACTCCATCTCCAAGATAGATTGCAAAGGCACTTGTTGACTTCCTATCCATTTGATCACCTGCAAAATCTGAATCTGAAAATCCACAAAGGTTAGGTGTAGTACCTCCATACAAGATGCCAAAATCTCTAGATCCCGAGATGTATCTAAGTACTCTCTTTCCTAGCTTCCAATGAGCCTCACTAGGATCTTGCATAAATTGACTTAGTTTACCAACCACAAAGCTTAGATCAGGTCTTGTGATGGTTAACCATATAAGAGATCCTATTAGCTTTCTATAGAGAGTAATGTCCTTGAAGGATCTTTCATTACTTCTTGTAGTTAGCTTTACATTTGATTCCATAGGAGTAGAAACAACTTTACAATCTTCCATATGAAACCTTTTTAGAATAGAGTTAACATACTTTTCTTGACATATGAATGTAGATTTAGAAGTTCTAATAATCTCTATTCCTAAGATATAATGAAGTTTACCAAGATCTTGAATTTCAAACTCTCTTTTGAGTGCCATCTTGATTTCATCTATATCTAGATTGTTACCACCACTTAAGATAATGTCATCAACATAGATCAAAAGTAAAGTGATATCATTTTCATTCAATCTAAAGTAGAGAGAATGATCATACTCACTCATAACAAAGTTTTGAGAAAGTAAGAAGGAATTGAGCTTAGCATACCAACTCCTTGGTGCTTGCTTTAGCCCATACAAACTCTTTTGGAGATAGCACACATGATTAGGCTCATCATGTGAAACATAGCCCTCGGGTTGCTCCATGTAAATATCTTCTTCAAGATCACCATTCAAGAAGGCATTAGTAACATCCATTTGCCACATATCCCAATCATAAAGAGTTGCAAGAGAGATTAGGATTCGAATAGTTACCATCTTTGCCACGGGTGCAAAGGTCTCATCATAGTCAATACCATATTCTTGAGCATACCCCTTTGCCACCAACCTTGCCTTGTACTTGTTGATTGATCCATCTTGATTTGTCTTGATCTTGAAGATCCACTTACAACCAATTGTCTTCTTGTCCTTTGGAAGCTTTACCAACCTCCATGTGTTGCTTTTGATGAGTGCTTGATGCTCATGATCCATGGCTTGGATCCATTCCTTCTTTTGAATTGCTTCACCTACACAAGTTGGTTCATCAAAAGAGGTAAGAAAAGCAAAGTTAGAGTTGTCCACCACTTGCTTTCCTTTTTCATCATAGGTTAGCCTTGATGGCTTAGCCCTTTGCCTTTGAGTCTTCCTTGAAGTTTGCTTTGGAGTGGCATCTCCATCTTCATCCAAGACATCTTGCACATCATGATGATTAGTAGGCACATCAACATCAACATCAACAACATTGGAAACATTCTCTTCATGAAAGATGACATCCCTACTTATGACAACTTTCTTTGTAGAAGGAATGTACACTTTGTAAGCCTTGCTTACTTCACTATAGCCAACAAACACACCCTTCTTTGATGAAGGATCTTCTTTAGTTCTATCATCAAGTGTGATATTGACAAAACATGTACATCCAAAGATCCTACAATGCTTGACACTCGGCCTTCTACCATAAAGAACCTCATGAGGAGTTTTACCATCCAAGGAAGCACTTGTCCATCTATTACATAGATAGTTAGCACATGCTAAAGCTTCCCCCCAAAAAGACTTAGCAAGATTAGCATGTAGTCTCATTGCCTTGGCACATTCACAAAGGGTTCTATTCTTCCTCTCGGCCACTCCATTCTGTTGTGGAGTCCTAGGACTAGACATCTCCCTCTTAATCCCATGTGTTATACAAAAGTCTTTGAACCTATTTGAGGTGTATTCCCCTCCATTATCAGATCTTAAGCATTTGATCTTTGTATTGAATTGGTTTTCCATTTCATTCTTGAACTTGACAAATGCAGCAAACACTTCATCCTTACTTTTAAGAAGATAGATCCAAGTATACCTACTAAAGTCATCAATGAAAGTTGCATACATCTTTGCCCCACCATTGCTAGTTGTACTAGAAGAATGAATATCAGAATGCACAAGTTGAAAAGCTTCTTTATATCTAGAAGTAGATCTAGAATAAGCAAGTCTATGAGATTTGGACAAGGCACAATGTTCACAAACACTATTGTTTGCAACAAGACTTTTAGGGAGACCAAGAACAAGCTCTTTCTTTGCCATTACCTCCAAAGATTTGAAGTTGGGATGGCCCAACCTCTTGTGCCAAACTTCTTGGTTTGTCAATTGCTTCCTAGCCATACATCCTTCATGATTAGAGATCACACATGCATCAAGCTTGAAAAGTTTACCATGCCTCCTACCTTGAGCAATCAAGGATCCACATTTACTTATCAAACATGCATCTCCAATGAACTCCACATCAAGTCCTTTGTCAATCATTTGACTTACACTAAGCAAATTCTTAGTGATTGAAGGAATGTACAAAACATTTTCAAGATTTGCTTTCCTATTTGTTGAAAGGGAAATAGGAATAGTGCCTATGCCTTTGATGTCACATTGACCATCATTTGCAGTGTAGATGATGTTACCTTCTCCCTCATAAGACAATAAGGATGTAAAGTATTCCTTATGTCTTGTCATGTGAGATGAGGCTCCACTATCAATCCACCAAGGATCATTATCATCTATGTTGGCTAACAAACTTGAAGTCATAACAAGTGATTCACATGTGTTATGTTCTTCCTCATCTATTGTAAGATTTCCTTGCCTCTCTCCTTGCTCTCTTTTCTTCTTATAACATTCATTTGCAAAATGACCTTTTATCCCACAATAAAAGCACTTGAACTTTGACTTATTGTTCTTAGTAGAAGAGGAAGAGGAAGAGTGATCATCATGATCAAAGTTACCACCTTTGGACCATTTCCCTTTGCCTTTACCTTTGCCCTTGAATTTGCCTTTTGTGAAGAAAGCCTCTTCACCTCCACCTTGCAAGGATGCACCATCAAGCTTTGATTGCAACCTATGTTCTTCAGCCAATAAGATTTCTTGCAAGTCAACCACACTTGGCAAGACTCTTTGAATGGCAAAACTTTGCACAAGGTTAGCATGTTCATTTAGCAAACCATTCAACATAACTTGGACTATTTCACCATCTTTTATGTTCTCATCAATGCATGCTAAATCATCACTTAGGGACTTAACTCTCAAGATAAATGCATGAGCACTTTCACCCTCTCTTTGCCTACTAGAAAATATTTGTCTCCTTAGGGTCAATACCCTAGATGTGGACTTTGATTCAAAGAGCTTCTTTAAGGCATTCCATGCCTCACTTGCACTTTGACACTTTCCAACTTCCTTGAGAAGTTCATTTGTAACATTCATTTTAATGATATGAAGAGCCCTTTTGGCCTTCTTATCACACCTTTGTTGCTCTTGAAGTGTGAGAGGTCTCTCTTCAATTTCTGCAACTATGTCCATGAGTTCATTCAACTCAAGTAAGGACTCCATCCTCACTTTCCAAGTAGAGTAGTTTGATGAACTCAACCTTTCACTAGACTCTAGCATGATCCCACCATTGGAAGCCATGATTCTAATGTTTCTTCAACTTTTAGGTTTTGTCCTAAAGCACTTAGCACTCACTTTTCTCTCAACAAATGATAGATAAAGAGATCTATGAAGATTTAGGACCCTAAAACACTTCTATCTTGAACCTAGATGGTTTCCAAGTAGAAAGGAAGATTGAAACACATGCAACACTTTGCACACACTAAGAATGGATTACAAAATCAAACCAACCTGAACACACTCTTTCTTAAGCTCTCAAACTTTCCAGCAAGTGACCAAATCAAGTTATGGTGTGAAGAGTTACTTGCATTCTTAGAAAATACCCAAAACTAGGATGCCAAGATTACCTAGTAATGAACAAACTTGATCAACATATGATCAACACACTAAGATATTGATTCAACCTGTAAAACCACATGTAAACCACACTTCTAAAAGTTTATAAACTCCAGCAAGTGATAAATACAAGATTTAGAGGTGAATGAATGAGCACACTTAGTGAATCACAAGACTAGCTTCACTATCTTGTCAAATCTTGGTGTTTAGATGTAGATCTAAGATCACTTCACATGAGAATGTTCCTCAACCTGTTAAGAACCTGAAAACACACTTGCATAATGGTTAACACCTTCCAGCAAATGCTCCAAACATAAGGAGAGTTACTTACATGCTCAACAAAGTACACCAAAATTTATGCCAAAATTGATGACAATCTTTACAATATGCTCTTCATAATGGAGCTTACAATATGTTCACCCAAAAAAGGGGATCTTTCATCCAAATGGGAGCTTTGCTCAGCCTTTAGGAGAATTACAACTCACTCAAAAGAGCATTTGTCATCCACTTAAGGAGAAGTTTCATCCACTTAAGGAGAGTGTTCATCCAAGAATGGAGATTGTCAACAATAGGATTGAAAAGAACATTGTTAGTATTGAATATGCACAAGCCTCACAATCACAAATGATTAGGTGTTATGATCTGATCCAAAATAGTTTCTTTTCAGCCTCTGATCTTCAATAGACCTGAAATATGCTTTTGATCCACAAGTTCAACTCACAAAACAAAGGTTAGTAAGATTTGATCAACAAAGCAATGCAAAATCATGCTAGAACTTGATCAAACATCCAAATATCACCAAAAATGGAATACTTACTGTAAATAGAAGCCAACCAGCTCTGATACCATGTGAAAAATACAGATCCTAAGTGGATCTAAACTCCAAGATCATTGGCTTGAATGCTTGCACTCCAAACTACATAAGCTAGGAATTGGCAACACATTCTATGCTACCTAGAATGCAAAGAACTTGATCAAAAAGCATTTATCACAAATGGAAACTTCCATAAACATCAAGTGCGGCCCAAAATAGCATTATACAGTCCATAATACATCAGCCTATCACTTTTGGAAAGCACCTAAGATCATACACAATAGCTTGAAGACAATACACACAACAATGCTCTCAATGGAGGAAGAAACAATGACAATGATCTATTGATCTCAATGAAGCATACAAAAGGTTTCTCCAACCTGTTCTCCACGACTTCCCTACTATTTATGGATGAGGAAGATGACTCTCTCTCCTCTCTCTAGAAGGTACTTAACCCTAGATATTCCCTATATAGGAAAAATAGCTAAAAATGGCTTATATGACCAAAATACATCAAAATGGTCTCATTTTGAAGGGTATGAAGTTTGACACTTCATCATACTGAAAAAATACAGTAAATAAAAACATTGTGGCCTGGTTCACACGTGTGAAACTCCAGAACCAAAACTATTTACAATTTTAGCCAATTTAGGCCTCAAACTAGCTAGGAAATGTTGACAATTTTCACAAACATCCTCCACACATGTGAGATTCACTTACAAACTTCTATCATAAAAAATACCAAGCTAGATTTTTGCCAATTTCTCACACTTAGTATTAAGGGTAGGTGCCTTAGATTAAGGTACTAGTGTCCTTGGTTAAGGACATGTAGGTGTCTATGCCTTGGATGGAGGTATGGAACCTAGAGAGGTGTTAGAAAGTCATTGGATGACTATTTTTCTAAACCTTGGCCCTCTGCAGCATTTGACATCTTTTATGACAAGCTCGGTATCTAGTTTAGTGGAAATGAATAATTTAAGGCCACTTCCTTGGGAATATCTAAGTGCCCATTGGTAAGAAACGCACTTGGATTTAGACAACCTGTTTATATTGGGAGGAGCATATGCAGTTTTCACGCTGGTACTTGATGGGAGCAATGGAGATAGAAGAACGCGAACGGAGAAGAGAGCAAGAATATTGCGGAACAGCTCTCCCGTTACAATCAACTACTAGATACAAAAACAGTCTAATAGACAGCTCATGCTAAATATAATCACAGCTTTACTATATTACACTGAAGCACAATAAAAATAGCAATTACAACCAAAAATTGATGGCGTAGCTAAGAGGCTCAAATAATACGTCTCATGGACGGAGCAACCAATAATCTATGTTTGGATGATCTATTTATAGATTTCATCCATGTATTAATTACATTGAATGATTGTCACCTAATTAGGAATCAGATCTTATGTGAAAACTGACTTGGAAAATGATTTTTTTGGTCATTTTTTGTACAAACTGTGTTAGAATTGTTCGTTGAGTTTTTAGAAGCAAGATCCACCTCAAATATACCCATGCTAAGTTGGGTGAACGTTCTTTTTACCAGTTGTTACCTGTTTTTCCCTTAGGCGAATGTTCAGCATTATGCCATTTTGGGAACCTTCGTCAAGAGCATCTTCATGTACTCAAAAACCTTCGCCGACATGCCAGGTGGATTTAAAATGCCAAATTTAGGTCAGCTATAGGTTCAGATCTGAAAATTTGCATTTATGACAGTCTTGGGTGAAGGATGACCTTTGGCGAAGGATGACCTAGAAACAGAAACCTTCGTCGAGATTTTTATAACCTATTTTCATAGTACTGAACATGCTTGGAAATTTTGGTCCAGAACTAAACAGCCAAACTAGTACATTGTCTAATGGACTCTCCAAATCAACCTACAAGTTGTCTAATTGGAAAAACACCACTTGTTGTTTTGTGAAAAACTTCCAAGGTCCTTTTGATAATATGCTTGTCATTGCTCGGCGAGAGTTCTGAATTGGCATTGTTGGTATGCTGGAGATGTTGTAGACTTCTCTGTTTCCCGAAGTGCTTCAATTGAGAATTAGATCAAGTTCAGAATGATGAATCAGGTGGGAATGAGATCTTGAAGCATGTATGGGAAAGGTGAGATGAAGTTTCAAGATTAATTATATGGTGGAACATGGGGGAAACTTAAACAAGGCATGAAAATTGAACATTATCTCTAAAACCTAACATCAAACATCATATCCAATTTGAAACTTAAATAAGATGTCTTAATCAAACATCATATCCAATTTGAAAGTCGAATAAGCATCCAAATTGAACTCGAATTGAAAAGGATGTACTTTTGATATTTACAACGCACATGGCTATGCTTGGCTCAAAACTTTTTGTACACATCTTGGTAGAGGACAATTGAAGCTATAGTTGACGAATAGTTCTTCACCACATTCAATAGGTTTGATTGCACAAACTATTACATATGTATTTTTCACATATCTAGAAAAATAATCTTCTTGTCCATTGGTACGTTCTTCAAAGTCACAATTAGTTAATGAAGGGTGACAAATAAAACTATTTATATATGCGACGATGTTTCCATGTATTTCTGGATGCCCATCGATGTACATATGATGTGCTTTTGAAACACTTTTTCCTTGCATGTGCCTCTCTTCCAAAGAACAAGCATTGGAATTTAAACCATATATTTGCATTCTCCATTGGTGGCGACATAGAGCATGCCAATCACCCCAATTGTGTTGAGGTCCTGCATATGGCATTTATGTGACAACAATATTCAAAGGGACATCAATGCTAGTCAAGGAAAATAAACCTAATCCGACATTAGGAAATCGCTCACTAGGCTTAATTATGTACATATGAAAATGATGTCCCACATATTGATAGTGTTACCGTGTTAGGCCAACATGAATTTTTTTTTTCTATCAAATGACTTAACTAATGCATGTAGATGAGGAGGAAGGGGAGACTGGGTCAACGAATTTAAAACATTTTTGGACAAGTCGATAGGATGTAAAAAACTATGTTCATTTTCAAATCTTGTCAAAGTGCATCCAAGTCGTGTTCTTTTTTTTAATGGAGTAGTATGATTTACATTGAGTGTGATGGGATGCACAATATTTGTATGTGGTGACGTCATGAGGTGGATAGAGCTTGGATCCTCCTTAGTCCTTACATTCAAGAGAACATGAACAAAACAAATGGATCCAAAGATCATCAAGTGATTAACTTTTGGCTTCTTCTTATACAACAATTCAAATGGTGTTTTTCCTCCAATAGCAAGATTAGGCAATCTATGACACAAGTAATTTGCACAAGTGAGAGCCTCACCCAAAATGGTTTTGGAAGACATGCATACAACCTCATAGCTTTTGCACACTCACAAAGAGTTCAATTATTTCTCTCAACCACTCCATTTTGTTGATGTGAGTAGGCACATGTGATCTCCTTCTTGATGCCAAGTTACAATGTCCTTGAAAGTTTGTAGAGATATACTCCCCACCTCCATCTGACCTCAAAGCTTTGATCTTGATATCAAATTTATTCTCTACAAGAGTTTGAACTTCAAGAAAGTGTCAAACACCATAAAGATAAGAGGTAAATCCAAGTGAATCTAGAGTAGTCATCAATGAATGAGACAAACAAAGTACACCATTGCTCCTAATTGATGAAAAATAAACATTCGAGTGCACAAGTTGAAAAGTATGAGTGGATGAAGTAGTAGACCTTGGGAATGGCAATTTGTGTGCTTCTGCCAAAGCATGTGCTTCACAAGCCTTACCATCATTTGCCAAAGATTTAGGCAAACCAATTACATTCTCCTCCTTGATCATGGACAATATGGATTTGAAGTTGGGATAAACCAACCTTTTGTGCCAAACATTAGAGGAGTTTTGAACTCCAAAAAGACCTTTTAAGAATTCGTGCAAGATGTCTTTTGTATTATTAAAATATTATAACACTAATACCTTTGACTTGCCATAACCTTTTAATCGTAGCTCAAAAGTATGTCATCTAACATATCATTGAAAAGCCCTTGTTAAGTGCTTTCCAATGCATTGAATTCCGCTAAATTTGGACTTATTACTAAAAAATTATGCTATTTTTAGTGTGGAATCAAAATGTGGACTCAAAAAATCACGTCACGTAGATTTCAAATTTGAGTGTTTTGATTGGTCCATGTGTAAAAATCTTTACAAAGGGTCTTTTCTGGATTTAGAACTCCTCTAATGGCTCCTCCTTGGACATCACAAACTCGGCCATCAAACTGTTGGGTGGTACATGCATGCCCTTATCGACTCTGATTCCACTCTTGTGGATATGGTATCCAAACAAGAGAAAAAAAATATTAAATTATTACAAGATCGTAACAAACTACAAATTCAGAGTATTACTTAGATCATTTTTTTTCACATAGGAATATCTTTGTAAGTGTCCAAGACAACCATGAAGAGAGCGATACTATCAGGCATCTATGATAGCCACGCTTCCTTCATCTCAGATATTCTATATAAGTCGTAGGAATGAGTATCAGTAATAGAGAAAGACATTATCAAAAAACTTTATCAGTGTAAGCACACATAAAGAAAATATAGAATCTTTGTATTAGCTACTGTGATAACAACGATCAGATCACAATCATGTGCCCAAGAATAATTTACAATACTAATGCGCTATGTGATTTGATCCTACTATGATAATTACAAATTGAGTAATATCTCTACTTCTTGAATTGCTCTCACTCTCTCTAATAATATGTGATTCTATGGAATCAGATAGTTTGATATTATGGAGTTCACATGGGAACTCTAATTCATGTTTCCACTACTTTCTATATATGGATCATTGATTGTTTTTTACTCTCTCTCTCTCTCTCTCTCTCTCTCTCTCTCTCTCTCTCTCTCTCTCTCTCTCTCTCTCTCTCTCTCTCTCTCTCTCTCTCTCTCTCTCTCTCTCTCTCTCTCTCTCTCTCTCTCTCTCTCAAGCTCAATGATATTTCAATTTAGCAAATACGATGATCGCTCACAATGTCATGTGGTAATTCGTAGAGTCTAAACAGACATTCAACAAATATTTGAGCTAAAATATAGAACTTTGCAATAGTCAATCTAGAATAAACATAGCCAATTTGGTAAGATGGTCAACAATTATTCAAATCACATCATTTTGCTTTTTCATCGTCAATAACCCTACCACAAAATCCATTGAAATACTATTCCATTTTTTATCGGTTATATTCAATGAATGCAACATTCTAGCAACCTTGAGACATTCAATCTTATTTAACTGGCCTTAGTCACACTTGACCACATAAGATTTTACAAAGGGTTATAGTTTTGCCAATAAAAATCCCTTTCTACTAAATCTAAGGCACGATGTTTACTTGAATGACACGTACAAGCTGAGTCATGATCCTCATAAAGAATTATTATTTTTTAATTGCATCCACATTAGACACACATTTATTCTCTTTCCTAAAAAAAAAGTCCACTACAAAAGGAAATGTCATCAACACCCTTTTTATCCTTTCTCCTAGGCTGACATGACCTTGTAAATCAATCTTACATGACGAGTTTGCTAATACTCTCTTCCAAATTGGTCCAAAAAATGGGTGTTTCTCACAAAGTGCTCTCAAGGATAGATAAGAATATGTGTTGATCTCAATGAAGGAAAGTTCGTTCACGTCACCAATTCGACTAAGTGCATCAACCACAAGATTGGTGGTTCCCTTGATATACCACACTTCATAATTTAATTATCGCATGAGTTTGGCCTTACAACCCCTCAGATCACTACAAAAAGCTCTGTTTTTTTACTAGTGTATTAGAGTGCATCTCAAATAGCTGTTTACTCTTCAAAGAAATGGGATGACCCTCTTGTAAGAGAATAGCTCCAATAGCCATATCACTCACGTTGGTATTGATGAAAAATGGGATCCACTATTCTCACAAAAAATTTGTAAGTCTCTCTCTCTTTCTCTCTCAATTTATAAGTCTCTCTCTCTCTCTCTCTCTCTCTCTCTCTCTCTCTCTCTCTCTCTCTCTCTCTCTCTCTCTCTCTCTCTCTCTCTCTCTCTCTCTCTCTCTCTCTCTCTCTCTCTCTCTCTCTCTCTCTCATGAATAGTATCTAATTTCTACCCACCTCTCTTCATTTTAGGCTCCTTGATTAGTGACTTGGCTATAAATGTGTATACCCCCCTAAAAGAGCCATTTGGTTAATCAATGGTCAAAATTTGATCAAAGTTCATCCTACGATTGTGATTATTTACTTCATAATCAAGCTACCTACAAGCCACACCCACTTACCTAAAGGGTGAATGGTAGGCTATATAAAGAAAACGTTGCCCACTAAAATCTTCAAATGTTGCCTCTCCTTGCCTCTTCAAAGAGAAGTTTGTTGTGGAGTGCCCACCTACGCGATTGGATCGTGACCTACCATTTCATTTGGTGAGTTTCTTTTGTGTTGACACTTTTTGCTTAATGATAGGAGGATGCATACTCACCATCGCTGAAGCTATGGATAGGTAACTTTTATGGTTTTCATATAACAAACAGACACTGGTCTGTGGAAATGTTTATAGTAAAGTATCATGCTAGTAGACAACGATCCATCGCTAGTGGTGGAAAGTTTTTCTTGCTTGCTAGATAAGCATTGCATTAGTGTGAATGACCACAATAAGTATACACCCTCAACACTGCTAGAACGCGCTCATGGCCACTATCAATGATGATTGATAGCAATAATGATTAAAAATATTTGATCATTCATACTACATTTCCAACGTTGTTACAACGCGCTCATATTACATATAATACTTGCCTCTATCAACGTTGACTGATAGGCAATGAAAATTGCATTTGTGATGTCTCGATCAGCGAAGATTGATAGGTACATTGTGATGCCTCTATCAACGCTGACTGTACAATGCACAACAATCCATTAATGGAGTAGCAACTGCTGTCAATAGCGGAACTACAATTTTTTAGCATACATAAATTGCATACACCTTCTTTGTTGCTCTTAGACACATACAATATGTAGAAAGTAACAATAGGTGTTGTCCTTGCTTAGTAATAAACCCACTGTTTGTGGTGATGTTGGCTGATTCTGGCGAATCCCCAAGATGCTTGGCCAGAGCTACCCAAGAGCACCTCTCACCTTTGACCGAGGAGGTCTCTGAGAAGAAGAGATGACGAAGACTGAGGGCCGAGTATGAGAGCCGAGAAGTACTAGCTAATGTCTTGTCGCTCACATCTCAACCGAGTCTTGCCACTCACATCTCGACCGAGCCGACAGGCTCCCTGCATCACATCTCGACCGAGACGACAGGCTCCTTGCATCACATCTCAACCGAGCCGACGAACTCCCTATCATTACCATCTCGACTGAGTCGACGGGATCTTTGCCATCACAATTTCGACCGACTCCTCCTACTTCCAATCTAGACCGAATCACGCTAACTTCCATCTCGACCGGACCGAACGCCTCCCACCTTCCAAACTCGACCGACTCCACACAAACCAAACTCTACCGAATCCCCACCTTTCAAACTCGATCGACTCCACACCGTTCAAATTCGACCGACTCCCCACCTTCCAACTCAACCGAATCCACGCAATCCAAGCTCGACCGACTCCACACCATTTATCTCCAGACCTTTCAGAAGGGTAAAGAAATAGTTACATTGTTTGGAGACAATTTTGTACATCCATTTGGGATGAATTCATTTGCTAATGTAATGGAGATTTTTGATTCACAGTATGAGGCTTATTCTTTATTTGCTAAGACAATTTTGGATTTATCTGAAATGCATCTAAGTAGTTGTGAATTGTCAAAAATTCTTAACTCGGTAGACTTAGATCAGGAGCAAATTGAGAAGAATCAGTTACTGTTTGAATTCAAATATGTATTTCCAAAATAATTACCTCATGGATTACCGCCATCCAGATTGGTAGACCATAAGATTGAGTTAGTTCCAGGTAGTCACCCTATCTCTAGACAACCTTATAGGTTTTCTCAGAAAGAGCCAAGTAAGTCGCCTTGGGGTGCTCCTGTTCTTCTGAAAGCGAAGAAAGATGGAGGCTTCAAGATGTGTATGGACTACAAAGGGTTGAATAAAGTAACTATTAAAAATAAATATCCTTTGCCTTGTATGGATGATCTGGTAGATCGATTAGGTGGAGCTAAATACTTGACAAAGATAGATCCTAGAACCAAATATCATCAGATTAGGATTCATCCGGGTGAGGTGCAAAAGACTGGTTCTAGGACGAGATTCGGTCACTATGAATTTCTCATGCTTCCTTTTGGGTTAATGAATGCACGAGCTACATTCCAACAGATGATGAACGATCTTTTCCATCCATATCTAGGGAAGTTTGTGCTTGTATTCTTAGATGATATTCTAATCTATAGTAGAACACTTAAGGAGCATTTGAGTCATCTTAAGACTGTCTTAGATATTCTCAGACGAGAGAAACTCTACGCTGAGGAATATAAATGTGCTACTTGAAGCCAAGCTCGATGTACACTTCTTGTTTTGACTATGAGGCAACTAACCAGTAATGGAATTGTGAAAGTCAAGTTTTGCGCGACGGACATGGTGCTTCAAACAAACGCAAAGAGATAGTTCGTATGCGGATCAAACTGGTGCGACCCTTTGACTTTCCATGAGGTAGCTCGTTGGACTGAGCTTATGCAGGAATTTGATCATGAGATCCAATATATCAAGGGCAGCTCTAACCAAGTTGCGGATGCACTTAGTCAGATTGGTGAATTAAATGAACTTTCTTTCACCCAGATTTCCACTGATATATATCTTTCACTGAGAGGAAAATGTGAATCAGATTCTCATTTTGGTCCCATCTGGAAGATGGTGGAGACAGGAAAAAATGAGAATGAAATAGAGATTTACTCATAGGGTCTCAGGTTCCTAGGAAAGATAAAAAGATAGTGAAACAGTTCTCTATCCAAGGTGGGTTACTATTCGGAATGGGAAAATTTGTGTACCGGCAAATGATGAGTTATAGAAGAAGATTCTTTATGAGTGTCATGACGTTCCCTGCGAATTTCCCTAGTTTTCATTTCTAGAGATAGAAATGGTTTAAGGGGGGAAGAATGTTATGTCCATGTCCTGTACAAGGGAATCGAAATTATTCCTAATGTGGATAGCTGATCACTCCAATTGTATGTGGTTATTAGTTATGCCACGTCATTTCGGACGTGGTCGTATTAAATAATAAATAATCATATGAGGGCCCAGACCTATAATTGGACATAGGAGCACATGCATCATGGTGAAGACTGCTTTAATGCAAGAATAGGAGATCAATAGCTCAATTTAGGTTGCATGGGAATCCTAAAGGAAATATTCTCTCTCTCTTGAGAAGAATAGGTCTAGTGGAAACTCTCCCATCCTCGTATTGTGAATTGTGATTCTTGAGCCAGTTCTTCCTCTCCTCTCTTGTGTTCTTCACTGTGGCTTGGGGGTGGATTGGTTAGGGTACTGACTAGCCTCTCCATATTGGTTGGGTGGTTCATGCTCCACAAGTGTCCTTTTGGTTTGCATGTGATTGGAATCTTGTAGATCTTCACTTGGTGGTTCTTACTCTCTCTCTCTCTCTCTCTCTCTCTCTCTCTCTCTCTCTCTCTCTCTCTCTCTCTCTCTCTCTCTCTCTCTCTCTCTCTCTCTCTCTCTCTCTCTCTCTCTCTCTCTCTCTCAAAAAAAAAAAAAAAAAAAAAAACCACGCAATTGGTTCCTTGAGTCAGAGATGTCATATAAATAAACAAGGGAGATACTTATTCAGAACATGATATTTTCTGAAAGTTCTAGTTTTAGTTTATTGCAAGAAAACATCATAATTAAATTTAAGCAAAGTTGCAATCATGTTGCAAAATATGAACCCTCTAGAAAGGAGCTCAAATGTTGAACATTCCATGAAAAAATAGCTATGAGAAAACAATGCACCTAGTTTTATTAAAAGCATATTGGTTTGGGGGGGGGGGGTTGTGGGGAGGGGTGAGCTAGCTGGCCTCGCTAAGACCTTGATGACGTGATCAAGTGTATTGAAGTTGGCCATGCAGACATAAGAAATTGGGTAACTAACTTAAAATTATCAAAAAAAATTACTACCCTTTCCTAGCAAGTACTAGTAGCCACTTCATTGCAGGTTTTGAGAACTTGAAAAGATTTTGAGCATTTGAGAGATCTTTTATGATTGTCAAGGTGACAAGATCTTGCATTCATTCCAATTGCTCTCTCATCCAAGTGTGCTCTACCTTTTCTTTTTTGTCTTGTATGCGTTGATTGGTGCGACTAATTAACATTGAGCTTTTCTGACCTTAAGTAGAAACTATTACCCAAGTTAAAAAAATTTGGAAACATGTTAAACTTGTTCAACTTTATGGTTAGCCATTGCATAGTGAGGGTGTTTGGAAAATTTTAAAACCTTTAACTCCACAAAAGCACTAAGGGTGGACTTGAGACTAGTGACAAGTTTGATTGCAAGGTCCATTTCTGCTACCACCCCATTTTGTGCCTTGCCAAGTGGGATGATGTGCACATAACCACAACGCTCTTTCATATTTAGTGGACCACTGTACCTAATTCGCCCATTTGAATTTTTGCCACTCCAATTCTCCATTTTTGTTAAGTTGTCCCTAACAAGTCAAGCTACTAGGCAATGTTCCAAATCCAAAAAATCACCTCAAGTTGGAGTCACCCCTAAGTGACAAAGGGCCCAGGGCACATCATATGTCACATGGCATGAGCTCTAAGGCATTCTAAGGGGAAATGACCTTTGGACCAATGGGAATCCTTTACCTTGAATTAAGGAGAATCCTCTCTAAATGGCACCCTAAAATTGTATGTTGATACAAGCTTGCCCTATTATATTGCAGTATATCTTTGAGCAACATTGCCAAATGCTTCTTGTTATTATCAACATGGAATCAAAAAGAATCAAAAGTCGGTGGACGAGTTGAACTCAAGCATGATACACAACTCAACACATGTGAGTTGAACTCAAGCACGTACTGTACCACTCACACCCTTGTGCAAAGATAACATTGTCAATATGCTTTTAAATTTAACAATATTAACCATGGGATGACATTATAATATTCAATGTGGGTGGATGAGCCTAACTCGAGCAAGCACAAGCAAGATACACAACTCATTTCCATTGGAAGATAACATTGCCATAATGCCAAGTGCTCTAGTTTCATTTGTATTTCAGACACAACTTCAAAGGCAGAATATGTATCCACCTCTCTCTCCTCGGGAATCTGCCACTCTCTAGAATTTCTCATTCTCTTTCCACTCCGCAAAGTCATTTTTTTATTTTTCATGAAGCTCACTGAACCTAATTTTTGCGTCTCCTTTTTCTTTCCAAAATTTTTTTACATGCACTTTCCGGCCGGATGTAGAAGGTGCATGTAAAAAATAATTACATGGCCTTCCACGCGAAAGGTGCATGTAGAAAAAGTTACAACAAAATTGAATAAGAATAAAAACGTAAAAAAGGTTTTCACACCGTGGAAGGTCGCCTCCTCGGCCATTCAGTCGAGGGGAAGCGCCTGCCCGAGACGGAAGGCCCTTCCAAGAGAGGCTCAAGCCTTCCATGCACGTTGGGGCCTGTCCTCTGGCTCCCACCCGTGGACAAGGGCCCTCAGTGCACGAAGGCCCTCGTGGGTCCTTACATGCCCCGGCTCGCCGTGGGGCTTACAATTTCTCGTAACGGGTTATCCAATACGAGATTGTAAATTATAGAGAATGGAACCCGAGTTACCCAAGTAGAGCACAATACCCAGTTCAGCGTGTGTGCAAAGATAACCAACATTGAACATGAAGCAAAATTCACGTGAGCCAGTTGTGATGCTAATTAAGCTCAGAGTCTGCTTCTACATGAACCAAAGCATTGCGGCGGAGGACGCACCTGATCCTCGTGCTCGCAGTCCAGACATAAGTGACGACGAGAAAATTTTAAGCAGAATCCAATGGAAAGAAGGAGGGACCCGCCGGCCCGCCGTCCAGCCCATGCGGAAGCTGAGCTTTGGCTATAAATACTCCAAGCAAGGGAAGAAATGCTGTATGTTCTCATTCAAGAATCAAGCAGCAGCGGGCTTGGAAAGCAGCGTGAGGAGAGTATGTATGTTCGGTCTCTTCTTGCTCTTCCCCATTTCAATCTCCTACAGTTTTTTCGATTTTTTGTTGGGGATGCAATTACCTAGTATCCATACCTTCTTTGTGTGAATAACCTCTTAATTGCAGCGGTGTATACTAATATCTTCGCAGTTAGTCACTATCATTCGTAGTAATGGCTTGCTCATCATCTAGTTTTGATTTAAACATGAGATCAATCAAACGAAGAAACCTTTCATCTATTTTGAATTTTCTGATCTGATCCTTCTCAAGTGCACACCGGACCGAGTCTAAATCACAACGCAGCTACTAGAAGGATTTCGTATTATCTGGTGATGGATGTATGCTCCGTAATTTCAAATATTTAATTTTTCTTTGATCCGTTGCAGATCAAGCACAATGGATAATCATTGCGGCATGTTCCAACAGCTTCTTTGCTTCCTTACGATATTTCTGACTGTTGGTGTGGCCTTTGGAGGCCGTGGCAAGGTTGGTTCTTTAAAGATACTCCCACTCCCAGCTTCGTCTTGCATTTCCGCTCATTGTTGGAATTTAAGATTTGGATATTTTCTGACTTTGATCACGTTTCAGTTTGATAGCAGCCTCCTTCGGTCTGTTGTGGACAAGAATATGAATCAACCCGACGCAGGTGGTAAATTTTTCTCGGAACTATTATTATGCTCATTGAACATTCCGCACTGTCCCAAAAACATCATGTCCTCGGTGATTATTTTCTTTTGGTTGCAGATGCATGGGGCTATGCCTGTGTAGAAGATTCCACTGGACCATCTCACTGGTCCGACTTATCCCCGGATTATTCTTTGTGCTCTAGCGGCAAAGCACAATCACCAGTGAGTATTGAATCATTCAACTTGAAGGTGGATGAATCACTTCCACCTCTAGATCTCACCTACGACAACTCAGAAGATTATGTTAATGCGACTGTTCTCAACGATGGACACAACGTCAAGGTCTACCTTTTTATCATATCATATTGGTTCGTTATTCTATTTTCTAGTTTGTTTTGAATAATAAATCGAATGAATGTATTATGGGTCTATGCAGATTATTCGAGGAGGAGGCACTCTTGTCTTCAGGGGTGTGAATTACAGTCTCACTGAATTTCATTTTCATACTCCTAGTGAACACACTCTGGATGGGAAATCGTAAGCACCGTTCTTGTTGGTTCAATCACAGTCGATAGTTTGCTCGTAGTCCTGGTCGTTCGCTGTTTCTATTTAATAATTAGTGTGTCTAGCTGTGCGTGGGTGCTGCTAATATGTCTGAACTATTGACGTCTATAATGTTGAGAAGTCGATCCTGTGTTTTGCTTCTGAATTTCTCAATGCTTCAGTTTAATTATATTCTCCGTACTCGTCTAAATTAGTAATTGGAAACAGTTTGCACATCCTGAACAAAGATAGAGGACCATGGCTAGCGTCCCTCTTCTTTCATCTCTTAATATCTTGGATTTGATGTGAGTTTTGCATTTGCAGTTACCCCATTGAAATGCACCTGACACACGTGTCAGAATCCGGTGCCATTGCTATCGTCGTAGCTTTTTCTGAGCTTAGTGCAGACGACAATTCCAAATTCAGTCAGGTGCATACAAAAACTTTGTCACTTCTAGATTACAGAGAATTTGGCGACTTTGTTATGTGCATTGAAATCTTTGTTTCTTGCACATTACGAAGGCTTAATCTACTTATTTGCTAATCTATAATGTTGATCATTCAGTTATGGGCCATGACTTGTGACTTGAAATTTCGGCAATTTCTGTAGTTTGTATAGCCTGAATGATTTGGTCAAAATTTTCATGAGAGTTTGTACCTTGTAGCATCTTACATTTTAGTGCCAGAACAGAAACTGAACGATGAATTTCACCGGAAAGAGTTACTTACCATGCTGTCTACTACAAACATTGTTTCATTTAGCCTTCTCTCAACAATTGTTTCCTTGTTGTCTATTGAAAACTTATTATTATATTAGCTTTTTCAGTAGATCTTCAACAAGTTGAGTTTTTCTATGGTCCATTAATCACCAGATTTACCACATTCATTTGTATTCGTCTCCTTTCTTCCTTTAGCTATTAACGTTTGAGATTTGGATATGTCGCAGTATTTCCCGCTCTTTCCCCACCTCCAGGTCGGACAACCTCTTCATGACGTTTCCTCTAAGATTATTCCCACGCCAAAAGATATGTTTGAGTACTATGTCTACGAAGGATCTTTGTCAGAGCCTCCTTGCACCGAAAATGTTTTATATACTATTTTAAAGAAGGTTAGTGCTCGCAGAACTGTTTCTTTTTTGTCTGAACTTTTCTTAAAATTTCAATTAATATTTTAAAACCGACTGTATTTTGATCATGCAGGTTTATTTTGTGTCTCCACGACAAGTGAAGTGGCTACAAGAAGCCGTCAATGTAAGTACTTTTCTGAAATAAAACGACGTCTCCGTAATGGAACAAAATTGAACTGTATTTTTCAATGTGAAAAATAACGTGGCGTGGCACAATTCTTTTTATAAGTTTCATGGGATATGTATTACTTCATGGCACATTAAGGTACCGTTGTTGGGAGAGCTAATATTTCTATATCAGCTGTCAACTGGAATGGCATTTGTTGTTTTCGCATCTGAATGTCCGGTCGATGCAGGTTCACAACAATAGACCGATCCAGCCTCTGAATAGCCGGACAGTTTATACAACAAAGTACTTTCAATGACCTATGTCCAGCTGAATTAGGTTTTGTTTCCTGGTGGAAGTGAGGAAGCATACGACAATAGTATATGTGCGGAATACAGTTAGACTAAGCATTGAGCAAACGGAATGGATCTTGTGATCATGGAGTTGAATAATCTTGTGATCACCATTCTGACTTGGTAGGTATATCCATCTTGGTGTTGAGTAATGGAAGTGCTTCCTCGTTTCTTTTCATGAGTCTACAGCTTGCATCCTTTCTGGAATGATAGCTTGCCCTTAGCGAACTACGAGTAAAGCAAGTAGCGATACTAACAATGAAAAGCAGGCCAATAAGAATTGCTTTGATCTTTTTTATGCTGAAATTCTCATAATGTATTAAACCAAATGTGGAGGAAGAGTAAACAAGAGCCTATTGTTGTAGTAACAGACCTTTTCAATTAAGAGCAAGAAGTTTCTAGTTTCCTCAAAGCATGAGAAGTTTTTTGCACCTAAAATGGCAAGTATAAATGATGATACAAAGTAATCAGCAAATAAGTTTGTCAATAACTTTACTGATCTGATCGAAAAGTAATTCTGCATAAAGCTTACTTGAAAAATCATATAGAATTCTATTCCTCTGTAAATCATTTAAAGAATTCTGTTCCTCCACATTTGGATTCAAACATTTACGAAACTGGTTCTCCACAAATAAATGCTGAAATGGACGACTTAATTGTGAAAAACCGGTTTCCTTTGTTTGACCATTTATTTGATTATAATTTAGGGTAAAACCCCCTCAGGCATTAGGTCTGGGCATTTCAGTTTGCAGGATTTTCCGTTATATCTTGCAGTGGAGATCGTAGAGGCAAACTTTATACCCACATACTATAATCAAATAAATGTTCAAATTCAGTTTGGCTGAGTAGACAACACCAAGAGAAGGCACACCAAACTTAACTGCCTGGGGCCGCGCACAGCATTGTACCCGACCTTTGGCTACTGGGTGCCCGTGAAAAACATTTTGCAGAACCGACCTCGACTCCCGGTCACCCGGGTACTGACCAGGTGAGCGTGCAGGCGCCCACTTTTCCCTGGGCTGAAGCCATTGCCGTTGGCACCACTCCCGACTCTCGGGCACCGGTGCCCACCCATGTCCTAGGCATTAGCGCCTGCACCCACCTCTCCCAAGCACCCACATGGAAGGGAATGCGAGAGTTTCCACTTATATGGCCCATGGGAAACTCCCCCTTTTGCTTATGGGATTTCCCATAGGCTGAAATATGGCACTTCAAGAGTGTGTTCAAGAGTGTCTTGCAGGGAGCTGGCTTCGGGCGCCTGCTCCAAGGCGCCAGTGGATGGCGCGGCTGGGAATCGGCAAGGGGCCTGGGGGGCGTACACCAGGTACGTACCCCGCTATGCGTGATCTATCTTGAGGCAACTTAACCCACTATAATACTTAATCATCCAAGGGTTACCTAATTGGTTACCTTGGCATTTGAAGTTTCTTGTTTTTGTCCAATGTGGTTGCATATAGATTAATCTGAGCTTTCAAGATCTGTTTCCAGTTGTTTTTACATCAAGTAGAAGTAGGCATTCTGATAGATGTTCAACTGATCTACATTTTGATCCTTGTTGAGCATCGTGGCTTGCATTTTCAATTGATGTAAGTACTGTTCAGGAGAGAGCGAGTTCACGAGAATCCATTGACAGGTTTGATAAACTATACTACAACACTAATTTTACTGCCTGCTGGCTGAATGTAATCAAGATTATGTTTGCCAAGAATGATCCATAAGAGTGTGGTAACAAACAGTAAGTAAACGCCAAACAAGCAACCGTGCCAAACTGTAATGAATCGATTTGAAGAATCCATTTAATGATTGAGAGAATCAGTGAACATTTGCACCATTACCACTTGAACACACACTACACCAATAAAAAATGTTGGATATGTGTGCCCAAACACGTTCTTGGAAGTTCACGCTCCCAGCTTTGACCGAGTCCGTCACTCCTGTTTCGACCGAGTCTTTGCCTCGGTCCTCGTCCAAGTCTGAACTTGCATCCTTGGCCGAATTCTCACACTTCATCTATGGACTGAGCTGAGTACCTAGCTTACATCTCGACTGAGTCCTGATCTCACATCTCAACCGAGTCCTGACTTGAGATCTCGACGGAGTCATTATCTGAAATCTCGACCAAGTCCTGATCTCACATCTCGAACGAGTCCTGACTTGAGATCTCGACCGAGTCCTTATCTAAAATTTCGACCGAGTCCTGATCTTGAAATCTCGACCGAGTTCTGCACTTGAAATCTCGATCGAGTCCTTCCTCACATCTCGACCGAGTCTTGTCTTGAGATCTTTACCGAGTCCTTATCTGAAATCTCGACCGAGTCTAGACTTACAATCTCAACTGAGTTCTTGCATTGAAATTTTGACTGATTCCTTGCATTGAAATCTCGATGAGTCATGGCATACATTCTCGGCCACGTCCTGACATCAAATCTTAATCGAGTCTTCCACATCAGTCTTGACCAAGCCAAGTCCAGAATCTCAACCAAGTCTTCTGCATACCACCTCGATCAGACACTGGTAACGAATGCCCATCCTATTGACCCGTTTCTAACAATTCCCTAATCAAATGTGAAGTCTGTGATTTCATGGGCCAATCATCCTTTTATTGCTACTACAACCCACAATACAACCATCGAGAACACACAAGGGGTATCAGCCTCCTAGGCCTCAATTTATTTCACGCCCTCCACAAAATCAATATCCTTTATCAAGAAGACACCTCATGTTCCTGTCCAGGAGATGAGTATCCAAACCATCAAGAAAATCCATAACTACTAGCCATCCAAGATGGCTACGCAATTGACCAAGGGCCAATGAGCAACGAATGTTTCATCTGTGGCGAAACAGGTCATTTCATGGTTGATTGTAAAGTCAAAAACCAATACCATGTAGAATGCCTAGAATGTGTTCGAAAACACAGTTTCAAAGATTGTCCAAAACAACCGAACAAGATCCTCCCTGCACACCACGTATGTCATGAACCAGTGAGGGCCGTCACTTGATCTCAACACACAACTCAACAGCAGCACACAAACTTAGACAATCCTGATGACCATAGGGAAAATTCTTAGACAACTTCCATGGTTCCTAGTGGAACAGAGGTGATATCATTAAATCTGAGACGACGTCGTCTGACTTTCTCCTGTTGTATCATTGAACATTTCGCGTTCGTGTCTTTTCGTCAAGATGTTCACGAACATTTTCGCTTCGTGTCTTTTCGTCAAACTGAGGGCTGAATACTAGCAAAGCTTTCGCACTAGAAACGTTTTGTTTCTTCAGCATGATAGCTTGATGACTCCAAGACTGCTCCTCTATTTCTCGAAGAGACCTTTGTGAAAATGTCAGCCACCATCTCCTTTGTTCCAATGAATATAGTCTACAGCGTCTTCTTCCCGATCAGATCCCTTATCAAGTGATACTTGATTGCGATGTGTTTCGTCCTTGAGTAAAACACAGGATCCTTTGTCAAATGTAATGTAGATGTATTGTCCATCTGCAAAATCAGAGGCTCATTTCTTGTTTCACCCAGTTCATCAAGGAACTGTTTGAGCCAAATGACCATTAGCCATCTTTGCTGCTGCAACGCACTTTGCTTCGCAGAATGACTGAGCCACAATGGTCTGTTTCTTGCTGACCCAGAGAATTGCTGCTCCTGACACGATGGTGCATCCTCCCGAGACACTTTTGTAGTCGTCCTTGAGAGATGCCCAGCTAGCATCACTGTAGGAAAGCATCTGGAACCCTGCATCACGAGAATATCTCAAACCAAAATCCTTCGTTAACTGAAGGTATTGCAAAATTCGTTTCACAATCTTCCAATGAGTTGAGCCTAGATTCGTACATAATTGGCTCATCCTGAACACGACATAAGCAATGTCAAGATGTGTGTTATTTGCAAGATACATCAGTGATCCGATCAGCTTCCTGTATGGTGTATGCTGCATCAATTCCCTTTCTTCTCCAGTCTTCGAATAGTCTTCATTTGTCAGGATTGTTCTTGCAAGCATTGGAGTATTTGCTCCTTTGCAACTCAGCATCCCGAAATCTTCTAAGATCTTCTGGGTATATCTGGACTAATGAAGGTACAATGTACCTCCCTCATATTTCCTGTTAATCTGTAAGCCAAGATAACATCTGGCTTCTCCCAGGTCTGCAATCTCGAAATATTTCGAGATGTCATACTTTACCTTAGCAATAAGCTCTTTACTTTTGCAGAGTATCAGAGTGTTGTCCACATATAGCTACAATGATGATCTTCCCATCTGTAATTCCTACATAAACATTGGAATCAGCCATTAGTGGCTTGAATCCTAAGGCTTGTAGGGCTTGATCTTTCTTCTTATGCCATTGTCGTGCTGATTGCTTCAGATTGTAGATACTCCTATGCATTCTGCATGCGTAAGTAGGAAGTGAATTTGAGATGTAGTTTGGAGGTTGATCCATGTAGACTTCTTTGTCTAGCTCGCCATGCAAGAACGTTGTCTTTTCGTCCACGATGTGAATCCTGAGATCATAAGCAGCTACATATGCAAACAATAAACATAGGAATGAATGTTTCACAATAGGAGAGAAGGTCTCAACATAGTCAATACCATATCTCTGAGAATACTCCTTCGCTACAAGTCTTGCTTTATACTTAGAAATATCTCCATTCGGTCCATACTTCAGCTTGTATACCCACTTGCACTTTACAGTCTTTCGCTTATCTGGTAATGGCTGCAACGTCCATACCTGATTCTTTCTCATGGATTCTATCTCCTCATTCATGGCTTGGATCCATTTGTCCTTCTCTGGACATTCAATTGCTTCCTCGAATGTTTGTGGTTCTCCACTGAATCCACAAAACTCTTCTAATGTAGAAGTTGAGCTGCCTGGCACAAATCTTGATGGCGCTCTTCGTTCTCTTGTCGATCTTCTATGAAATCCTCCTGGAACTACAATGCTCTTGTCTTTATCAGCTCTGCTAGGTCCAAAGCCATTTCGGTTTACAGGTATTGTAGCAGTAGGCTGGCTTGCAAATCTTTCTTTGTCTGATTTGTCACTCAAATCAGGTGCGACTCAAACATCTTTGTTTGAGTGTTCGTCCTCTACTTCCTCTGTCACAGTTGGTAGATCATAGTATTGTTTCCAAAGACTTTATAACTGACAGAATCATCGCTAGCCATTGTTATGCTCTCATCAAATTTGACATCTCTGACTGTCTTCACTGTGTTTGTCTCTGGCATATAGACTCTGTAGTATGACGAATGATTGTCATATCCTACAATATATCCTTGTTTTGCTTTCTCATCAAGCTTCTTTCGAAGCTTATAAAGAACATGTGCATAAGTTGCACAGCCAAAGATTCGGATGTGAGTCAGATTGGGTTTTCTACCCCACCATAATTCGTGTGGTGTCGTGTGAGGGACACGAGATTTTTCTGTCCTATTCTGAATGTAAGCAGCTGTAGCTACTGCTTCAGTCCACAACACTCTTGGAGCTTTCGAATAGGCCATCATGCACCTGACATCTTCCATTAGAGTCTTGTTCTTTCTTTCTGCAACACCGTTGTGCTACAGTGTATAAGATGCAGTTCTTCTGTGAATGATTCCACGATCATTGCAGTAATCCATGAACCAATTTGAGATGTATTCTCCACCCCGATCTATTCTGATCTGCTTCACTTTATTTCCAGTGCATGTTTCTGCCCATTTCACATACTCTATGAACTTGTCAAATGCTTTTGATTATTGTGAATAAAGCAGACTCTGGCAAACTTACTGTAATCATCAATAGAGGTGATATAATATTTTGAGCCCCCTACTAAGATCACGTTGAAAGGTCCACAGATGTCTAAATGTACAAGCTCCAGAATCTTTGTAGTTCTGTAGGAGTCTTTGATAAAAGGAGTACGTGACATGTTACCCTTCATACATGCATCACAAGTCATCGAACTGGTTGCATTCGAGATGCTCACCCTTGTGATTGCTCCATGATGACTTGTTTGATATAGTGCCATTGAATTCATATGGCATAGTCTCCTATGCCATAGAGTATCTGGCGAATCATCATGAGTCCGATGCACTTGATCTGCAGGTAGGCGTACCTTCAAGTGATACATGCTGCCTTTTCGTCTACCTTGAGTGATCAATGTACTGGTACTTGCATCAACAACATTGCATGCTTCGTCTGAGAACGTTACACACATCCCTGCATCAGCTATTCTTGCCACTGATAGCAAGTCCTACTGCAGTGTAGGCACAAACAGAACATATTCGAGTCATTCATCTCTGCCATTAGTGCTGAGCCATAGTGAATCAATACCATTTACTTGATGCTTTGATCCATCTCCAAGAACGATAAATCTTGATGGATCTGCACTTCGAAAATCAGAGATGATCCGTCTTGATGTGACGAAGTGCGAAGTAGCTCCTGAATCAAGGATTATCTCATGTGTGTCAAGTGTTGATACTGCACACATGTCTGCACAGATGTAGGCGGTCGAATTTCCGTGATTCGATCAATCTTTCTTCACCCATCTTTGAGCTCTCTGGCTCCTCGACATAGGACAAACTATTATTGTTCTATTGTCTGCTTTGAACTTGTTTGTTTCTTGAGGTCTGGCAGCAGTCCATGGCTGCATGACCCTTCTTATGATAGTGGATACACTCAATTTTCGGATTAAGCCAACACGAATCGACAGTATGTCCTTCGCACTTGCATCTCACACATGTCTTCTTGTCTCCACTCTCTTGTTTCGACCTTCCTTTGTCTTTCCATTTGCCTTTGCTGACTCATTTTGCCTGCTGATCTTGATCCTACTTTTGATCTAACTCCCTCTTAGGCTTGAATTGCTTTTTTGTCTTTTCTTTGTTGTTGTAAAGGGCTCGGTCAGAAGCATCATTGTGATCAAGGTGCTCTCGAGCTTCAACTTCTTCTCGAATCTCGAAAACAACCTTTTTGAGTGTCATAGTAGGATCTTTTGCTAGCAGCGTTCTGGTTGTCTGGAAGGATCTTGGTAAAGCTCTCAATAGATAAGTAAGCTGCTTCTCTACTGACACTACGTTTTCTGCTCCAAAATTGTGTAGTAAAAGGAATAGATCCTTCATCTTCCTAATAAAGGAAGTGAGATCTTTACCATCCCACTGCAGGTTTGTCAACTGATCTTTGAATAACATGATCTGATTGCATGATTTTGTCTGAAATCTTGTGAGCAGAGTATCCCACATCTCTTTGCTTTACAGATTGAAGAAACAAAACATTTCTGTTCACAAAGCCTTGCTAGCTTTCAACCATCGGCCCGACGAAGATGTTCGCGAACAAGAAAGTCAGGAGACACGAAACACAAAAAGTTTTGCGAACATGAAAGTCAAATGAGACGATCACGAATGGTTCGCGAACATGAAAGATTGAGTAACGAGAATCTTTTGTGGTCTGGCACGAGAATCTTTTGTGGTCCAATACAAGAGAAAGGCAGACAAGCAAAACAAAACCAACGATGGAAACGGAACCAACGATGGAAACGAAACCAACGACATGACACGAAAAATGTCGAGAAACCTGTTTTCCCTCACGCTCCAAAGAGCACCAGCAAAGATCACGCAAGTACCCATAAGTACAAAAATCTAATCTGATGTCATGATGTCAGTAGATACTCCCTAGGTCGTGGCTAATCTGCCACTCTTGTAATTCCCTGATTAGTTGTAGATGCTTAATCACTCTAATCTTAGATTTACATAGAGTGACTATACTTACTGGATGATACTTGACATATAGATCAGCAGAGATGACAGAATACACATACAGTGTAGTAGTCTGTTGCTAGTAAGCAATCAATACAAAATTACACAACACATGTCCATCTACGTGCAAAGACAATTCTGTCTAGGATCTGTAGATCCAACTATCCGCTAGTAAAGCGAGACGAGTACTCGTGAGAGAACTGTGTTTCTCCCATGCCAACGCACTGCGTGGATTTGCATGCAATGCTTGAAGAAATCAGAGAAAGATAAATATAGATGATTTTTCTTGCTGTGTCTGATCTCGAATGCGAATGCGTCTGCTGTCATTCGTATGTCTAAGTTCTCTTGTTCATTTTAATCCTGCACCTTGGTTGAAACTATGTTGCATGCTATATTAATTTTATAAACGTAGATCAGCAATGCCTGACTACATTCTGGAGGACTGTAGGAGTGCTTCAACTAGTAGTGTCCAGTGATCGCATCTAAACTCCATCCAGATCCAAAGAGGATCATGGTTGTCGCGATTGTTTCACGATTCCCTCCCTCTTATTTGACTCTCTTCAGTGGTATCAGAGCATATCACACTCTCTTCAGTGGTATCAAAGCGGGTTATCATGTCATATTCTGACATGGCCAAGAAGCTAGCAGATCCAGGAGGCCAAGCATTCAAACAAATACCCATCACCAAGGGAACAGACTTCAAGAAGCAATGGCTTCAATCAGCAACATGCAGAGCAAGATCTGCACAATACTTGATTCTTCAAGATCTAACTTTTTGGTCTAGAAAGTTAAGACATCTTTGATACTCAAGGGCGAAGGATTATTCCCCTCAGTGGATGGCATAGAAGAAATGCCTACAACATCAGGCAAGGAGCTACGCGAGTGGAGGGAGAAGAATGACAAGGCAGTAGCCTTGCTATCATCTTCCATCGAAGATAGTCTCACACTTGACCTGGCTACACTCTCCAAAGCTAAGGATATGTGGGATGCATTGCTCACAAGATTTCAGACGCAATCAAGAAGTCAAATCATGATGTTGGAAGATCAGTTGACAAATCTATAGTGGGATGGAAAAGACCTCACTTCTTTCGTAAGAAAGATGAAGGATCTGTTTCTATCACTACATAACTCTATGAGAACCTTGCTCACAAAAGATCCTACCATGAACCTCAAAAAGGCAATTGTTGAGATTCGAGAGGAAGTCGAGGCCAGAGAACATCTTGATCACAAAGATGGTTCTGACCAGGCCCTCTACGGCAACAAAGAAAAATCCAAGAAGCAATTTAAGCCTAAGAGGGCGTTGAATCAGAGGCAGGATCATGACCAGCAAGCAGAGGGGACCAGCAAAGGCAACTGGAAGAGCAAAGGGAGGTCAAAACAACAAGGTGCAGACAAGAAGACTTGCATGAGATGCAGAAGAGACGGGCATACAGTAGATACCTGCTGGCTCAATCCCAAGATTGAGTGTACCCACTGCCATAAGAAGTCACGCAGCCATGGATTGCCGCCAGAACCCGAGAAACAAATCAGCACAGAACAGAAAGGAGAACAACAATAGTTCATCCTATGTCGAGGAGCCCGAGAGCTCAAAGATGGGCGAAGAAAGAACAAACAAAAATTTTTCAACTGTCTATTATCTATGAAGACGTGTGTGCAGCGTCAACATCTAACACACATGAGGTGATTCTAGATTCAGGAGCAACCTCACACTTCGTGACTTCAAGACGAATCATGTCTGATTTCAGAAGTGCAGATCCTTCAAGATTCATAGTTCTTGGAGATGGATCTAGACATCAAGTGAACGGTATTGGTTCACTATGGCTCAACACCAATGGCAGAGACAAACGACTCGAAGATGATCTGTTCGTGCCTACTTTGGAACAAGACTTGCTCTCTGTAGCAAGAATAGCAGATGCAGGGATGCGTGTGACATTTTCTGACGAACCATGCAACGTGATTGAAGCCAGTACCAGCACTTTGATCACTCAAGGTAGAAGGAAAGAGAACCTATATCATCTGCAGGTACGCCTACTTGCGGATCATGTGCATCAGACTCATGATGACTTGCCAGACACTCTGTGGCACAGAAGACTCTACCACATGAACTCAATGGCACTTTACCATGCAAGCCATCATGGAGCGATAACAGGGGTTAGCATCTCAAATGCAACCAGTTCGACCACCTGTGATGCATGTTTGAAGGGCAAAATGCCGTGCACTCCATTCATCAAAGACTCCTACAGAACGACCGAGATTTTGGAGCTAGTGCATTCTGACATCTGCGGACCATTCAATCTGATCTTAGTAGGAGGTTCAAAGTATTATATAACGTTCATTGATGACTATAACAAATTTACCAGAGTGTATTTTATTTAGAATAAATCTGAAGCACTTGATAAATTCACAAAATATGTGAACTGGGCTGAAAGATGTACAGGCAGTAAAAGTGAAGCAGATCAGAACAGATCGAGGTGGCGAATACATCTCGAATCGCTTCACTGACTTTTGCAATGATCGTGGCATCATTCACAGAAGGACTGCAGCCTACACACCGCAGCACAATGATGTTGCTGAACGAAAGAACAGGACCCTGATGGAAGCAGCCAGATGCATGATGGCCTACTCGAAAGCTCCAAGGGCACTGTGGGCTGAAGCAGTAGCTAAAGCCACATACATCCAGAACAGAACAGGCAAGTCTAGTGTCCCTCACATGACACCACATGAGCTATGGTGGGGTAGAAAGCCCAATCTGTCTCACGTCAAAATCTTTGGTTGTGCAGCCTATGCACGTATCTTGATAAGCTTTGAAAGAAGCTTGATGAGAAAGCCGAACAGGGATTTCTGATAGGTTATGACAACAATTCGTCATACTATAGAATCTACATGCCAGACATGAACACTATGAAAATAGTGAGAGATGTCAGATTCGATGAGAGCAGGACAATGGCCAATGACGATCCTATCAGCTACGACGTTTTGGAGAGACAATATTATGACCTGCCGCCAATGATAGAGGGAGCAGAAGATGAATACGAAAACGAAAATTTACGAGTCGTCTCCCATTCAAGTGACGAATCTGACAAAGAAAGATTCGAGAGGCAGCTTGCTGCCACAGTTCCTTTGAACCAAGATGGTTCCGGACCTAGCAGAGTAGACAAAGACAAAGGCATAGCTGTTCCAGGAGGATCTCCTAGAAGGTCGACAAGACCACGAAGAGCGCCAGCAAGATATGTGCCAGGCAGCTCAACTTCCATATCAGAAGAGTTCTGCGGATTCTGTGGCAAACCACAGACTTTTGAGAAAGTGATTGAAAGCAGAGATGGATAGATGGATCCAAGCCATGAACAAAGAGATGGAGTCCACGAGGAAAAACCATGTATGGACGTTGGAGCCATTACCACATAAGCGCAAGACTGTCAAATGCAAATGGGTCTTCAGGCTCAAATACGGACCAGATGGGAATGTGACAAAATACAAGGCAAGACTGTTAGTGAAAGGTTTTTCTCAGAGATATGGTATTGACTACTCTGAAACCTTCGCTCCTATCATCAAACATTCGTCCCTACGTCTGTTATTTGCATATGCATCAGCTTATGACCTCAGGATCCACATTGTGGACGAGAAGACAGCCTTCTTGCATGGCGAACTAGACAAAGAGGTCTACATGGATCAACCCCCAGGATATGTCCCAAATTCACTTCCTGACTATGCATGCAGAATAAATAGAAGCATCTACGATCTGAAACAATCATCCTGACAATGGTACAAGAAGAAAGATCAAGCCCTGAAATCATTAAGATTCAAGCCTCTGTTGGCTAATTCGAATGTATATGTCAGAGTTACAGATGGGCAGATCATCATTGTGGCTATGTATATGGACGACACTCTGATACTTTGCAAGTGAGTAGCTAATTGCTGAAGTAAATGCAAACATCTCGAAAAGAGATAGTGGATCTGGGAGAAGACACGTGTTACCTAGGCTTACAAATTGAAAGGGACTATGAAGGAGGTAAGTTATATCTTCACTAGTCCAAATACACCCAGAAGATCCTAGAGGACTTTGGGATGCTGAACTGCAAAGGAGCAAACACTCCAATGCTTGCAGGGATGGTGTTGATGAATGATGATTGTCCAAAGACTGAGGAAGAAGGAGAACAAATGCAGCTCACACCTTACAAGAAGCTGATAGGATCTTCCAAGAAAGTGACAGTTGCACAATCTGCATAGATACAAGCAAATTTAAACAGGCAAAAAATGCGAGAAAGTCCCACCTTCGCATTTTTGCGAAGACCAAAAGCCGAAGGTACCCTTATAGAAAGGTGAAGATACCTTACAAATGATTTTCTAAGGCATTGGACAGAGTGTCACAATTTTCACATTTTCACCAGCGACAATTTTAGCGAAGCCCAACGTCGTGGCCTTCTCACGCTCGTTCTAAGCTTGTGCCCATGCCAAACTTCATGAGAAATCTTGTTGTTGACGGCTTTGGTGCTGGATCTGTTCTGCACGTAATAGGTTGTGGCAGTAGCTTCTGCCCAGAATTTTGTAGGTAGGTGTGCTTGATGTAGCATGGATCTGGCTGAGTTGAGAAGAGTTCGATTCTTTCTTTCTGGAGTTCTTATTGGAGATGAATGAGTTGATGGAGATTGTTGCAAGTGTGGAGGAGAGGCCTCAAGCACCTCAAGATCAAGTGAGGTATGACAAGAGAGCAAAGAAAGCTCTACACATGATTAATATGAATGTTTCTCAAGGAGATTGGTAAGTGCACATCATCTTTGGAGGCCTGGGAAGCTTTGAAAAAGCTTTATGAATCTAAGTATACATCAAGAGTGCTTACTCTTAGGAGGCAAATCTTTCAAAGTTTGAAAAGTAAGAAAGGGAGTACTCATGCTTTTGTTTTGAGGGTTAAAGCATTCAATGATGAGTTAGCATGTATTGATGAAAGCATTAAGGAGGTAGAACTTGTTCAAGTTATACTTAATGGCTTGTTGGATGATCATGCTAATCTTGTTCAAAGTTTTGCTATTCAAAAGACTTTGCCAAGTATTGTGGATTTCAAGAGATCTTGGTGAATGAGGAGTATAGGCTTCAATCAAGAGGAGGTGGATCTACATCGACACTCATTATGAAGAGGATGCTATGATCATCAAAGGCAAGTTCAAGGGCAAAGGCAAAGGCAAGTGGTCTAAAAGACAAGATCAAGGTGAGACTTCCTCTTTTGGCAAAAAAAAAAATAAGTCTAAGTTGAAATGCTTTTATTGTGAAATCAAAGGGCATTTTGCAAATGAATGTTTGAAGAAGCAAAGAGATGAAGGTAGCAAGCAAATCAACTTTACTACTAATGATGAGGATCTAGGTGGTGGCGATTCTCTTTTGATGTATTCTTTAAGTGTAATATCAAGTGAAGGTCACAAAGATTCATGGTGGATTGATAGTGGAGCTAGTTCACACATGACTAGTCACAAGGAGTTCTTTACTTCTTTGGTCACTTATGATGGAGCCAAGAAAGCAATTCACATGGCCAATGGTGGTGGGTGTGTGATTGAAGGTATTGGTTCAATTCCTATTTGTCTCTCTACTAATAGGAAATCAAAACTCGATGGTGTTCTTAACATTCCTTCACTTTCAAAGAATTTGCTAAGTTTTGGTCAAATGATAGAGAAAGGATACATGGTAAAGTTTGGTCGTGATGCTTGTTTCATTACAAAGGAAGAAATCTTGGTTGCTAGGGGCAATAGACAAGGTAGACTTTTCAAGCTTGATGCTTTTGTTATGGCTAACAAAAAGGATGGAATGGAAAAGGAGATTGGTCTCAACTTTCCAAAGTTACCTTTTAGCATCAATAAGATTGGTGGATCTTATGCAAAGTCTAACAAGCTTCCTTATGCTAGATCTAGGTCAATATCTAATATGATTCTTGGAGATGTTCATCTTTGTGCTAACTTGGCTAGTCTTGAGGATAATGATGGTGTTTCAATGGTTCTTCATGGCAAGTGCAAGCATGCAAAAGGTAAGGAAAGAGCTACCTTCATCAATGGAGGTGAAGGTTCTACCTTGGAAAAGATTGTTGTTAATGATTTCTCTGATTATATGGAAAAAGATGTTGCTAGGTGCATTTATGAAGGAGGTGATTTTTCTACATTACTTTGTAATGAGTCCAATAAAGTCATTTTTGCAGCAAGTGGAGTCACATTTCTTCATAAAGAGAGTAGATCAAATGGTTCTATCAAGAGACTTGGTGAGGGAGATAGTCACAAGTCAAGAAGGAGAGAAGTATGTGAAGAGTTCAAAGTAGGATGTACTTTGAATGATGTCATTGTGAATGATAGTGAGGAAGAATCATTATCATATGAGTCATTGCCTAAAACATTGAATAGAAGTTCTTGTCTGAAAAAAGAGAGTACTTCAATCATTCTTATGTTGAAGGTACTAATTATATTTTTCATGGCTTCTAATGTCTTTGAGGTTTCTACTTCTTATGATGCAATCATTAAGAGGGAGTCTTATGAAGGAAAGAGCAATGGAAGATTGGTTCTTGGGAAGATCCAAGTCATGGATCTCACATCTCTTCATCAACTCAAAGGATTCTATGATTGTAAATTGATCACTCATGATTGAGATGGAAAAAGATTGGTTGGAGAAGACTAAATGGAACAAATTGAGAGGCAATTTCTTCAAGGCAAGGGAGATCTCATTGGTGAGCTTATTAAGGTTTGTTATGGACTCAAAAGGCTAGAGTTATTAGGTTTAATAATCATCTTCACCTACTCTACTTCATGTTGGATGGAAAGTTTGGAATCTATCTTTTGATTTATGATGGTGACATTGGTGACATTGTTTTCACTAACCTTTGTGAAGCTTCGATATCAAGCATTCATGAGATCTTGTTGGATCTAGATCATATGTTTGAGATGGAGTATTTCCAGAGGTTCAAGTCTGAAGATATTCATATCTTTGATATCTTTGATGATCAAGAGAAAGGTAAGCAAGTGGAAGCGACTCACTTTGCTTTACTCAAATGTTTTGGAGAATCTTCTTGTGTAGATGATGCTATGCAAGTGGATATTGGTTCTCATGGTTTTCATACTGGAAAAAAAAAGTAATGGATCTGGAAAACAAAGTTTGTTCAATGACTTTGATGGTCAAAAGGAAGATCAAGAGGTTGGTCTCAAAGGGCTTCAACAACACAAAAGGAAAGGTGGCAATTTGGAGCTAGTCAAAGGAAGGTTATTTGGAAAAGATGTTTTGGATATGTTTTTGCAGCTTATTGAAGACTCAAGTAAGGTCAAAGGAGCAGCAAGGAAGTGTTGTTCAAGTTTACTTTACTTATTCTATCTCATGTTTGAGCTATTTCATGTGGACGTTTGCAAATTGTCAAGATATGGTAAAACTAGCTACATTGTCTTGCAATATCTTATTATTGGAGTTGTACTAGCATTCTTGGCTCATTTTGCTGATGGAAATGAAGCTATTGGAGGTTCATTATGTCACTCATTCATGGCTAAGTTCTCAAGTGTTGAGCTACTTGGTGCCAATACTTGGAGATTGTCAATTTTTGGTGAATTCATGGTCATTTTCTTGTGTCAAGTAGATCTCGAAGATGGACTAGTGAAACCTACTTGGTTTATGGAGTCATGTGGTGCTGGATTTGCATCATTGATGTACTCACCTACTCATGGATTTCCAAGGTTTGATGGTTTTTTGTGGCAAGATGGAGATGAAGGCTCATTCATGGAGTTTTATGTTGGAGACATATCAAGAAAGGACAAAGTTGGAGGAGACAGGCAAGCAAATGGTCATCACTCACATTTATGGTTTGGTTGCTGTAAATTTCTAGAGAGTTCAAAGTTTGAAACATGGAGGAATCATTTCATTCACATTCTATTTGGTTCTTCATGTTCTAGTTATATCTTGATGTGTAAAATTGATGTAAGAAATAGTGAAGCATCCAATTTGGACACTATTCTCTATATCAATTATGAAAGATACTTTAGAACATCAGAAAGGAGATCTATACTTAGGATGGAGATCATTCTAAAGTTGGATCAAAGTTTATTGTCAAAACTATGCCAAAACTAGTTGAAGATGGAGTGTGAGAGATTTCAACTAGTTTAGTCATATTTTGGTAAATTGTCAATAAGAGGCCAAAACTCATTTTAGACTTAGAGATAAACTTTTTGAAGTTATATTAGTTTAAGATACATTCAATAAACACTTTTTAAAAGTGTGGGAAAGTTGGTAGTCGAGTTTGAGAGAGATTCAAATTTGAACTTTGGGTACATTGAATCTAGACCCAAAAATAGTAGGGTTTACATTTTGGAGGGAAAGCCAAGTGGCCAAATAGGGGTTGGACACTCTATAAAAGGATGTAACTCGTGAAGAGACATATCTTCTATCTTCTATCTCTCATTTTATCATTATACATGGTTCTCTTTGGGCTCTACTACTCAATGGTGCACTATCTTGGTGATGTCTTGCAATCTTGTGTGTAGAATGTTCATATTTTGCTATTTTCGGTTCCACATGTGTGAAATACAGTAGGGTACTGTATTTGTACGGAAAAAAAAAGTATTTTATGTTTTGGCTCATGTTTGATCAAGTTCTCTTAGAGTTTGCATCTCATTTTGTATGTAGATGCTAATTTTTCTACATTGGTAGGATTGTTGGTTTGTTCCTTATTGCAACCAAAGATCAGGGACACGGATTGGATCTTGAATGATTTGAAATCCTTCACATACACGTCCTCGCTTAGATCCCCATTCAAGAACGTCGTATTGACATCCAACTGGTAGACTTCTATATTATTTAGTGCAACCCATGCCAGCAGAATTCTGATCGATCTGATCCTTGCAACCGGTGCGAAGGTCTCATCGAAGTCAACACCCATTTGCAACCTATGGATTTTCTTCCCTTCGGGAGATGCACTAAATCCCATGCATCATTTTGATAAATGGACCTCATCTCTTCCAGCATTGCCTAGTACCACATGCTAGAATTCTCTGAATCCTGTGCCTTTTGGAAATTTGCAGGTTTTGTCATACGCTCCGTGCTCATAAAAACCATGTCATAAAACCTATGAGGCATCCTTCTCATTCTGGTGGGTCTTCTCTCCTCCTCTTGTTCTGCAGTTGAACGTTCTAACGTGCCCCTCTGGGAGGTCCACCGTCTATCCTTGATTTTGTCCCCATCTTGCTGCCAATCCTCACCTATTGTCTCCTCCAACTTGCTTTCTTGATCCACACTTTCCTGTTGTTGGGTGGCCTCGCTGCTGTCAGATATTACAATTGGTTCCTCAGTAAGTATTACCATGGAGCCTCCTGAAACCTTCAGCTTGCTGTTCACTTGATTCCCGATATACCCTACAGAGTCCTCATCAAAGATGACATCCCTACTGATGATAAAGGCATTTGTGGTTGGGTTATACAGCTTATACCCTTTTGTGCCATCAGGGTACCCGACGAAGATGCACTTTTGCCCTTTGGGATCCAGTTTCTTCATCCTTTCTTTCGGCACATGCACGAATGCTGCACACCCAAATGCTCTGAAGTAGCTGACATTGGGTCTTCTTCCATACCACATCTCATATGGCATCTTCCCGTCTAGTGCTTTGGTTGGTGATCTGTTAATCACATGACATGTTGTTGCCACCACTTCTACCCAAAGAAACTTTGGTAGATCTCCCTCATGCAAGATGCACCTGACCATCTCCATGATGGTCCTGTTCTTTCTCTCCGCCACTCCGTTTTGCTAAAGATTGTAAGGAACAGTGAACTCCCTTGAGATCCCATGATTTTTGCAAAAGTTATCAAATTCTATGCTTCTGTGCTCTCCTCTGTTGCCGCTTCTAATCCTTTTGATTTTCTTCCCTGTTTCGGTTTTTTTTATGCCACCTCCTTGAAGGCCTTGAAGCTCTCCAGCACCTGGCTCTTCTTTCCGCTATCACCCATCATAATTTCCTTTCCCACAAGCATTTCATAGGTGATGAATGTCGTCCGACTATTGGTCATGTGTGATGTTGCCGCAGAGTCCAGGTACCAATATGGATCATCCATGCTACTTTGCGCTTTGGCTTCACCTCAACCATGTTCACGCTCGTGCCCGAAGAATATCCTCCTGATGTGTTGTCATATCCCTTTGTCAAAGTCCAATTTTCATCTGCCACCATTGCAAATGCGTCTGACTTCTCTTCCTCCTCCTCAAAGATGTTCACCTGTTTTGCCTCCTTTCTTTTGAGGTCATCCTTATTCTTGTTGCACTCTCTTGCGAAATGTCTGGGCTTGTCCCAGTAGAAACATTTCTTGCTTGAATTTTCTTGCCACCCCTTCTTCCTTCCTTCCATGGCTAACTAGGTTGCCCCTCTTCAACGTCTGCACCTGCTTCGGTCCTTTGAGTCCCATCTTCTTGAAACCGGTCAGCAGTGCCACTTCGTCATCTCTTGCTGATGAATTCCATGTCCATCCTATTCTCAAATCCATCCAACATCATTACTAAGGGGTCGTAGATTGATGGCAGGCTTGTGATCAGCATGTATATCAGCTTTGTTTGTCAATTGTCACACCAGCGGCTTTCAATTAGCACCCGATGTTCTTGATTTTTTCAATGTGCTCCTCCATTGACTCCCCCTCGATCATCTTCGTGCTCCCCAATTGTCTCTGAAGCATAAGAATGCTCGAGAATCCCTTTGCTTGGTACCTGTCTGCAACGCGTCCCAAACTCCTTTGGCTGACTCTAGACATCTGATGTGAGAGATGGCCGCATCTCCTAATGTCATGCAAATCATCATGTGTGCCTTCGCCTCCCGCATCCTCACCACCTCAACCTGCGCTTCGTTCTTGACGCGTCCCTCTTGGTCCAGCTCGATCGCCTCCGTTCCTGCAACACAGCCCCACAAGCTCTTTTCCTTGAGCAGTATTTTCATCTTCCAACTCCATGAGGAATAGTTCTCCCCTTCCAGTCAATCCACCATCTTTATCTCCATGGTTCCATCTGACACCGTTCTAGATCCCTCTCAATTATTCGTCCTCCTTGATTCTGGATGTGATGCTAAATCTGCCAACACGAATTAGCTTGCATCAAATGAAGATGATTATGTCCTGAGTGCAAATCACTAACATGATCCCTTGGATCCTTTCATGTGTGTGGGCCCATAACCTTTGATAGATTAATCTTAGTGAAGCGCAAAAGGATCTAGCTATCACTTATTAGCAATTAGAACAATCAGAACGTAAGCATAACACAATGATCATTTTGCAATCAAGAATACAATGACAATCTCAAGATCACACAAAAGCAGGTCAATTCATTCATATGGTATGTACATATATCCACGTGTGTATGCCACACTCCAAGATCCCAAAAATGACCATGCCTATGTATCACTAACTAACGACTAACTACCTCATCCTTCATGCCAAGATGAAGGCATCTCCGAATTAGAATTAAAGTAGAATCACTGTGCTACTGTATTGTGGGTCCTACCAGTTGATAAGGATCAGTTGGCCTCGCCACGAGGTAAGTCGACGGGACACGCGTCCCGCCAATGGCAACCTGGGTCATGCATGGGTTGTCTGAGTGTACAACTATATGTACAGTGTAATTTCATTTTGGACGTCCTAAAGGAGCAGTTTGAGATGTCAAATCCGTCAAGAATTATGTTTCTGAAGTCAAAGCTGAATAGTGCCCGAATGGAGCAAGGAGAGCACATTCAGACGTACATGACCAGAATCAAGACAATGAGGGATGAACTGCATTCTATTGGTGAGCGCATACGTGATGTGGAGCTAGTGCATAATGCATTGTGTAGCATTGTAGAACTCTATCAGATGTTTGTGAGAAGAATAACATCAAGAGAAAGATTGCCAACCTTTGACGAGCTCACATGAATCTTGATGCAGGAAGAGCAACGGCGAGAAATGGTGAAAGCTAGACGTCAAAATACTGACGATCAGACACTTGTGACATGCCAAAAACAAGGCAAGGGCAAGGGCAAGAAGACGTCTAAGCAGCAATTTGCCATGAGAGATCTTCCGGTAAGACTAAGAAAAAAGACAAGTGCTTTCATTGTGGTAAAAAGGGCCATCGGGAGAGTGAATGTCGCAAATTCCTGGCGGAACAAGACAAGGGAAAACCAAAACAAGCATGTAACCTTGTCGATGAGGGTGAGATTGAAGACTCTAGCATCTTCATATCTGCATTGTCATCTAATCAAGATGATCAAGTGTGGTATATTGACTCGGGAGCCACAAGACACATGACAGGTAACAAGAATTGGTTCAGTAGCTTGAAAGTGTTGGATAATGGAACGTTCGTTTCACAAGCAAATGGCGATGTGTGCAAGATCAAGGGGATAGGCACCGTTTCAATCCAACTACCTGATGGCAAAAGTAGGATGATCAGGGAGGTACACTATGTACCAGGTTTGAAGAAAAATCTACTTTCTGTTGGAGTCATTACTGATCAAAAGTTGAAAGTAGAATTCGCCCATGATCGTTGCTTTGTGAAGGATGTGAACCAAAAGTTCAAAGTTATTGCGGATGGAGTAAGGGAGCCCAATACAAAATTGTACAGGTTGAATGCTACAATCAAGGGGCAACATAAACTCGTATCGTCCATTCCATCGCAAACTGAGTTGTGGCATAAGAGGCTTGGTCACTTGAACTTAGGAAGCCTCAGTTTGATGAGGAAATTGGAGATGGTAACAGGATTGCCTACCATAGAAGACCACTTGAAATCGATGAGCGAATCATGTGTATATGGGAAGCAGCATCGAGAGAAGTTCAATAAAGGTGGTGTTGCAATAGCAAAGAACATCCTGGATCTAATCCACACAGATTTATGCGGGCCTATGAGGACCATGTCCTTAGGTAAAGTCTTCTATTTCATGAATTTTATTGATGATATGTCACGTAAGACGTGGATCTACTTCTTGAAGAAGAAATCAGATGCATTTGACAATTTCAAGAGCTTCAAAGCATTGGTTGAAAATCAGACAGGTAGGAAGGTCAAAGTCCTAAGATCAGATAGTGGAGGTGAGTACAAGTCTAATGACTTCAATGATCATTGTGGTCAATGTGGGATTAAAAGACAATTTACGCAAGCTCATACTCCTACTCTCAATGGTGTAGCTGAGTTCAAGAATCGTACGATTGTGGAAAGTGCTAGATCTATGCTAGCTGAGATGACCAAAAGATTTTTGGTCAGAAGCATGTAGTACGACAGTCTATCGTCAAAATAGAAGTCCTACCATTGCCATACCAAAGATAACACCTGAGGAAGCATTCACGAAGAAGAAGTTAAAGGTGAACCACTTGCGAATCTTTGGATGTAAAGTCCTTGTACACATTCCTAAGGAAGAGAGACATAAACTTGATGTAAAAGCTATCAAGTGTATATTCCTAGGATATGATGAACGTGTGAAAGGCTATAGATGTTTTGATCCAGTGGAAAACAAAATCCATGTAAGCCATGATGTTTTCTTTGATGAATCCAAGATGTATGAAGACGAGGATGCTGAGAAGATAGACACATCCAGTGGGAAAGATGGTATAGTGTGAATACCTTCTGATGATGATCCATTCAATTGACCTTCCGAGTGATGAATATGAGGATACATCTCAAGATACTACTACTCAATCTCAAGAGACAGGTTGGAGAGGTAGAGACAAACCTTTTGGTGCAAGAAGAATTGAAGTTGCAGGTGACAAACACAAGGAGAAGGATGTACCATGGGATACATCTTTACCAGGAAGCCGATCACCTGATAGGAAGCTTCCTAATTGGTTTGAGAGATTGTTGGAGAGCCGCGACATGGATGACTTTCCAGGATCATCTAGCCAGGGAGAGCTACGAAGATCAACAAGAGAGAAGACACAACCTGAAAGGTATGAAGCAAATTATGCTCTCTTATCTAGCATTATTCAAAGCTAATAACCTTCGACTTATGGTGATGCGAAGGATGATGACATTTGGGTCAAGGCCATGGGAGAGGAGATGGAGTCAATTGCTAAGCATAGCACATGGGACTTAATAGAACCACCAGTTGGCAAGAAACCCATTGGTTGCAAATGGGTATACAGGAGTACCTTGCAGATGGAAGTATAGCAAAGCACAAGGCAAGATTGGTGATCAAAGGATATGCACAAAGTAAAGGCATCGACTATGAGGAGACCTTTGCGCCAGTATGTAAGTGGAATACTCTACGTCTACTTGTTGCTTTAGCTTCACATTTTGGTTGGCCTTTGCATCAGATGGATGTGAAATCTACTTTTCTAAATGGTGAGTTAGAAGAAGAGGTGTTCATGGATCAACCTGAAGGCTTTGTAGCGAAGGGATAGGAAAACAAAGTATGTCGCTTGAAGAAAGTGCTTTATGGTCTTAAACAGGCACCACGTGCGTGGTATAGCAGGATTGATGCCTACTTTCGTTCAAAGGGGATGGTGAGAACACATTTTGATCCAAATCTATATGTCTTATGCTTTGATGGTATGGTTGCTTTGATTGCTCTTTATGTTAATGACTTGATCATTACGGGAAATAATCATGAGATGATTAAAATGATCAAGAAAGACCTCATGGAACAATTTGAGATGACAGATCTCATCCTGATGCATTATTGCCTTGGAGTAGAGGTGTGGCAAAAAGGACACGAAGTGGGTTTAACACATGTGAAGTATGTCAAAGAGTTGCTGCACAGGTTAGGTTGTAGGATTGCAAACCAGTGAATACTCCTATTGAACCAGGTAAAAAGCTTTCTAAGCTTAATGAGTCACAGTCATTTGATGCTACGCTGTATAGGCAGTTAGTAGGGAGCTTGATTTACCTTACCATGACTAGACCAGATATATGCTATGCTATCGGCATTGTAAGTCAGTTTATGGCAGCACCTACGGAAACGCATTGGAAGGCAGCTAAATGCATTTTGCATTATGTGAAAGGCACTTCAGATTATGGCTTGATTTGCAGGAAGCATGATGGTTTACCTGAGTTGTGTGGCTATGTGGATGCGGATTGGGGAGGTGACTATGCTGATCGTAGATCCACCACAGGGTACGTATTCCAGTTTTGTGGTAGTTGCTTTTCCTGGTCTAGTAAGAAGCAAAGTACAATTGCTCTATCCACCATAGAAGCAAAGTATAAGGCAATGTGTAGTGCAGCACAGGAAGCTATATGGTTGAGACAAATCTTGGAAGAAGTTGGCATGAAGCAGAAAAATCCCACGACATTACATAGCGACAATCAGAGTGGCATTCAGCTAGCAAAGAATCCAGTGTTCCATGCGAGAAGTAAACACATTGAGATTGAGTATCACTTTATACGTGAGAGGTTGCTGAGTCGTGAAATTCATGTTGTTCATTGTAGCACAGAAGAACAACTAGCTGATATTTTCACTAAGCCACTTGTTGGAAAAAAGTTTGATAAGTTTAGGTCAAAGCTTTCTGTACTTAAAGTTTGTTGACTTTTAAGCTATGTATATGACTGTATAAAAAGTAGACTCTACTTAAAGGAAGAGAGTTAGAATTAAAGTAGAATCATTGTGTTACTGTACTGTGGGTCCTATCAGTTGATAAGGATCAGTTGGCCTCGCCACGAGGCAAGTCGACGGGTCACGCGTCCCGCCAACGGCAACCTGGGTCATGCATGGGTTGCCTGAGTGGACAACTATATGTACAATGTAATTTCATTTTGAGAAATACAATTGCTATGTGAGCTTGCTGTGGAGAGTGTTTTATGTCTGTGTTACTGTGTAGCATGATCTGTGTTCCTGTTCGAAGCAAATTCTAAGTCTCCGATGGCTAGAATTGCTACTAGTGCATACATATTGATGGGTGCATGACTCCCACCGTCATGCACCCACCATCATATTTCATTCTAATAAAATAAAACTCTTATATTTTCCTATCTATAAAATGGTCAGAAGTTCCTTGTGAATAAAATTCTGAAGATGCATCTCAGAGATTCCTTCATCCAGTGCATGCGCTAAGTTCTATAATAGATGGTTTGAATACAGTTTGTTGAATACAAGGAGTAAGCTGAGTTGCATTCTGTGGAACTCAGTTGACACTAGTGTAATCTCACGAAGCACATCAACCTAGTGTTTCTGTACGTCTACACTAAGATGGCACTATATTAGTTCAGAATGCACCCTTGAATAGGCATGGACCAAACTGTTACTTTCTATTACCAGGCTAATTAAGGCCATGTCGTAAAATAGAAGCATGAATCAGAAATAGAAAAGATGCTGCACTTGAAAGCCAAAAGCTTTTATTCAAATATCGAATGGTTATGTGAATCCTCAATGGGCACTTCAACATTTTCTATCACTTCTCAGTATGATACCTTTCCACTTCTTACCAACTTATTTTGTCTACACTTTCTAATTAGCTAATAACATGCAAACTCTGTTCCTGTTTCCCTTTCCTATGTACTTCATTTACACGTGCTCCATTTGTTGTCACAATTCTTCCCACAAAACATCATAAAGAGTACTTATACGTCTCAATTCAAGTACATTCTCGACCCTGGTTCCATTTTTTGATAAAAACATGCACCCAGAAAAACTAGCATTTGTTGCTGATAAGTAGATTCTCAGCTGTTAGCAAATCCTGCATTGACTCAAAGACAAACTTCTCGCAGTTCCCAGTTTAGCCTTGTGAAGTAAGGCAAAGGTTATGATCTCCAAAGCCTGTGCAATCACAAACAATTTCATCCTTTGAACTCTTTGTAAACAGACTTTGAGCTCTCTCCAGTACAACCCGTCTCACTAGTCTTGAAAATCCTCTTGTTTGTTCCTGCACATCCATGCCTAACAGTCAAACCTTTATCTGTCAAAAGTTTGAACATGCTTGGCTTATTATATTGGATGGAAATTTCTAGTCGCCAAATAATGAGAGCATATTTTCTATTATTTCATCAAAAATGAAATTCCAGAAACCTCAAATACTCCAAACTTGCAATTTGGAGCCAGGATGTCAGAAGTGACATAATCTTTATCAAGCCCATCAACTAAAACTGCAGCAGCTCTGCTCCTCTTCTTTCCCTTTGCTGCATGAAGTTTCTGATAAGCACGCACCGTTTCTTGATAAGTTTGTCCTGCATCGGAGTTCAATATATCATTTCTAAAAGCTCAATGAGCTTCCCAGGGTTTTGAGGTGCACATTGATCTTATATTGCGATTTTGGAGTGTTACGATACTATGGTGATACAAAGGTGAATATCTTCCTATTGTTATAATTTCTTGCATGATTAAGGACATGTGTATTGCTTACCAAGTATGCCATGAATACTTGGTGACACTTTCAGCTGAAGGATTTTGAAGTTGATCTGCAGGTTGCAAATTCAATTCTTGCGTATTAAAATTTGGAAGGAGAGAGAGAGAGAGAGAGAGAGAGAGAGAGAGAGAGAGAGAGAGAGAGAGAGAGAGAGAGAGAGAGAGAGAGAGAGAGAGAGAGAGAGAGAGAGAGAGAGAGATTTTAGTGTAATAAAATCACGACTACATTCAAAGAGTTGCCACAACTTGACCAGAAAAGTGATAGCCTATACTGACATAATTTGCGCCGGAGCCACGTTTTCCAAATGTTGCAGCTACTACAGTTGCATTGATATCCATGTCACCTGCAACTTTGATGTGGACTGATCGGGCAAAGCGGGAAACAAAGAGGCCAGTATCTCTAGCAACGTTCTGATTTTCTGGCAACTCAACCTGTTGGCGGATGATCGTGAAGAAACACGCTCAAAATCTAAAAAAAGCCTATCTTGCACAATTTAGTCGTACTCATTGCAATCAGAAAAAAGAAATTCTACTCTGAACAATGAAAAATATGAAAGATTGTGTAGCTACAAGGCGTTCGTTGTACGGGTTTCAGATATTGACGATATTACTTGATTGAAGCCTCACATTGTTAATAAGAACTCTCCATTGGTTTTCAGTTCCGTGAGCAGATTTTCTTGCTTGTGTTTCTATGAGTATCTTGTCCTCCAGGTAAAGGATTCCTATCTTTGATATAAACTGCATCATAGTAAACGCAACCATCAACAGACTATGCGCCCAAAAGTAACAATTTGGCTATGTATTTGCATAAACCCAAGCTTTGAAAAAGTGATAAAAGTTGAGGTTTGGTGAAAATTATCTCTTTAAGTTGATCTGCTTATTGCACCTGCCAAACAATGTTTCAAGGGCTTAGTGCATCTGCTAATATAAAGACTTATTCTTTGATTAAGAAATTGAAATCTCTTACAGTGGACTTTATGTGCGTTCCTCGGAAGACATGCATATTGATGTGAATTTTCTTGTCCGATACCACACAGTAATCGTTGCCATCTTGCCCATGAAAATCAAACCTCTCTCCATGCTTGCCTATGAAATGCGGATCTCCGGTGATGCTTGTTCCATTGTGATGGTGACGATGTGGATGATAGGGAGCAGATGGTGAGGAGGATGGAGGAGGAGGAGGTGCAGGGGGAGCACTTTCCACACTTCCTCCCCCATCTGGTGTTCGAGGGGGCTTCTTGTGCTTATCTGCTTGAGCAGGTGGCGTAGACCTGAGCCCAGAATTGTGTCCTCCTGAAGTGGGAGGTGGGTTATTGTTCTTTTCTGGTGTAGGGGGTGAACTAGGAGCAAATACATGGTGGGGAGGCAATGCCGGAGGGGAGCTTTTAAATGGACTCGAGGAAGGAGCATGAGGACTTGGAGAGGGAGTTGAGTGATTGGTACTGCTTCCTGTGGGAGATGGAGGTGCTGGAGGAGCACTCTCCACGCTTCCATCACCGGAGGGTGGAGGAGGCTTGCTGCTCTTTTCGCTTGACGGTGGAGGATAATTCCATCCAATTGGAGGTGGTGGATGCCTTCTCCTTTTGGGTGAGGATGAGGATCGATGCTTTGGAGGAGGAGGTTGATGATTAGCAAGAGGTGCTTGAGGTGGAGGTGGCGAAATTTGTGCAGGAGTTGGGCTAAGAGGCGGAGTCAAGAGGGGAGTTGGACTTGGAACTCGTGGTGAGTGAGTTGGTGCTAAGACAGGAACCGAGGATGAGGGAGGAGTTGCAGATGGTGTAACCGGAGGAGATAAGCCAATAGGTGGAGAAAAAGGAGGAGTGGCTGTGGGTGGACGGCGAGAGATAGCGGGAGTAGTTCCAGTTGGAGGAGCCAAATTGGTAGCTGGTGCAGGTAGTGGAGGAGTCCAACCTGGAGGAGGAGAAGAAGCCCAACTGCCTGGTACTGGTGGTGGAGCCAAATCGGTGGCTGGTGCTGGCGAATTGATAATGATTGTAGGTGGCGCAGAAGATGCTGGGGTCCTTGCAGGAGACGGTGGGGATGGAAAATTGGCTGTAGGTGGTGCAGATGGAGTGATGCTTATAGGTGGCAGTAGAGGAGATGGAGGGATGATTGTAGGTGGGGAGGATGCGGGAGGTAGAAGAAATGGTGATGGAGGAGCAGGACGAGGTGGTAAGAATGCAGGAGGTAGAATAGCAGGTGATGATGGAGATGGTGAATTGGAGCTAGGGGGTGTAGCTGCTACACATTCAAGAGCTACCCAGCCGCACAGTGGAGCAGGAGGTTGAGGGCATGAATCTTCTGCCACAAAAATATCAAAACATCTTGTAAGAGTCACAAAAGTATGATACGAGCAAACATGCAATCGCTTCAAGAAACAAGTGCATATCGAACAACCGGCAAAGGTAATATGCAGGAAAAAAATTGATCACACTAGATGATGCAAGCCATTGATAGCAAACTCAAGGGAGAGGATAAAAGTCTGGAATCACCAGTGTATGACACTTGCATTGCGACTCTTGCGACTTTCTCATCTGCCTATAGACATCAAGGATAATAGTACCATCAAACGATAACGAATCATGGAATGGCCTTCTCTCAATATTCATTTCTTAAAAATCTTGTCAGTGCCTTGCAGTTCATTCATTGTGATTTACATTAAATGGCCCATGTAACATCATGGAGATACAAAACCTACTTGCATTGCTGTATTCGGGCAAAAATTGTTGCAGGATCCTTCACATGAAACTGCAGATCCTTGTCCCTAAAAATGAAATCAGTGGAACAATCACGTAAAGGTTTTCTGTCTTTTTTTTCTTATGGCCTAGCGAAATCGATCAAAGCCTGAGCAAAGTGTAATCACGGGTGACGGAAGGAGTTGAACTTGCATGGTTGTGGATAATATAGTTGAAGGATTACCGATTGTCCTTGTTATCCATGAGGAAAACAGCTCATGTCTATGTTGAGTATGTCACATTTGGAACAGATAGAAGAGGAACGTACTTCAGTGTAGGAAGTGAAATCGCACTTCGTGAAAGTAGAGGTGGAAAACGGTCTCACTGCAGTACTAAATGAACCATTCTGCAACGACATGCATAAAAACAGTGGTTTAAGTTCTCAGTGACACATTCGGAAGCCAGCTTTAATTTCTAAAGAATTTTCCTTCCAATAATTTCAGACTTAGTACTTCGAGAAAATGATTACTTTCAGGATGCAATTATTCCATTTAGTTTACTGCATTACGACTCTGCTCAGTAGCAGGATTGCTCCTAGCAAGTAACTGTGCAGAACTTGTTGAAAACGACTCAAGAAAAAACTGTTATTTTCCTACTTGAGCGACGCTCTCAGAAAACTGGACTTCATAGGCATATAATTGAGCTCCTCTTGTCAAAGCTTTCCCTGCTTTCATGGCAATGTCCCCACCATAGCCCTGAAGGTCAAGAGAAGAAAACCAATTCGGTGCCACTCGTACAATGACAAAAACAGTCAACAAGAATCCAACGTCTTGTTTTTACATGGCTTGCGACCTATGTTGCTCTTCAACTGTGGTCTCTAAATAATTTTCTCAAAATTGTACCAGCCCTTCAACTCGACACATACCCCTGCACTATTCTCCAAGAAGCTGCTCTGCTTGAAGTTTCCTATTGCTCCACTTGACCTATAATTCAAGAAGACTGCCCCCCCATCTTCCTGCAGTTGCAACACGTTGTGCATTGGAAAAATAACAAGGCTGCGAAACTTAAACGAGTAGTCTAATCTAGGCAGTAGTTGCTTGTATATAACCACAACGTCTCGGAGCCTGGCTCCAGTGCAAGGAAACTGTTCAAAGGAGTTTCAGAATCAGTAGTGCTATGTGTAAATATATCTTCCAATCTCGTAACAGTTATGGAACCATACTTATAGAATGTTCAAAGAAGAGAAAGAAAGCTGTTGCAAAAAATTCATATGTAGGACAAAATGTGCAGAAATCTACAGCAGCTGAATTGTTCCTGAACACGCAATAGCTACAGTCAATCTTAGCTCCACCATCATCATCACAAGTTTTGCTTGAATCATCTACATATACTGCTCCGCCAAACTGAGCATTGGAATCTGAGAACTCTGTGTTTATGAATGTCGCACAGCTGCCAAGTCCGCACACTAGGTCTCCACTGCCTCTTGTTGTACCATTCTGAGTAGATACTTCGCGAGATCCAATAAAAACAGAACCTCCTCTTGCGGCCTGCAGCCTCAAGGTCCAGACTTTAGATGCTATTTAGAGGTGACTAGAGTGTATCATCTTGACACAGACTATTCTAATTGACGTTGAATTGAGCTTGTCAGGAAAGAGAATTTACACTGTTTCTCTCAAAAATGGTTTCACGAAAGAATCCAGAACCGCCAGCTTCAATGGTCACAGCCCCTCCCGATCCCTGCCATCCATCGTGTAAGTACAACAAGATGCAAGCAAATTTTGGATACTATATAGCCCATTGCAAAAGTGCGTTGGAGAATAGGTTACAGTAGGAATTAAATTACAGTTGCACTGTTGTTGCTGAATTTCACATTCAGAGTCAACAATCTGCCACCAGTTCCAACCAATTCTGATCCTGATCCTAAGACCATCACTGCAGATCCCTCGCTGCAAAAGGCTCCTGTGACTTCTACCTCACGGAGAATGAGGTACCCAGTAGATTCCACAATGAAGATCTCGGACCCTCCCTGTGCATCTATCTGGCACGAAATACCACCTGAGCATCTGCCGACTATGGCCACTTTGGTGCTGATTTCAGGAAGGGGTGCTGCACCTGCAAGTAGAGAACATAAACCCTCTCTCTCTCTCTCTCTCTCTCTCTCTCTCTCTCTCTCTCTCTCTCTCTCATAATTAAGGTATTATATAAATATGTATAATACAACATATTATACTACTTTGATTACTATATTTTAATTTTCAATAGTTTTATTAAAAACAAAAATGAGATTATTTTATATCAGTGTTTATGCATTCAAACATAAACATAATAACAAAATTCTAAAGAAAACTGTGATCTCACATGAAATATTTCAATAAAAGCTTGTCTACCCTCAAAAGGTAAGGTATGGCTATCTATTATTTAGAACTAGGGCTACGTAAAAGGTAAACTTATGGCTATCTATTATTTAGAACAAGGGTTACGTATTTTTCAGCCAAAAATGTATAATACACGTATTTTATGGCACCTTATTATACGCTTGTATTATATGATGCAACTAGGCTCTCTCTCTCTCTCTCCCTACAAGTATAACTGTTCTGATCTTGACATGTTCACACTTTACTTTGAAGTTTCAAGGAGAAGATCAATGCTTGCTACTCACCAGATACGTCGATGTGACTGTCAATATGGATCAGCACCTTCTTCTCAAGAAGCGCTTCTACAAGGCATAGCGCACTGGAGCAATGGGATGTCACATCTTCACCTGCAGGAGCCAGAGCTTCAAACACACAAGAATAATCTACACACCCTGGTGCAGCTCCTTTATTCAAAGTATTTCTCGTAGATCCAAGCTCATCCACTCCATTCGAAATTTTGAGGAATCTTTTATGTGGAGAATCTGGTGCAGAATCTGTGGTCGAGAACGCAAAGCATTTAAACGATGTACATTGTTGGTGATGAATTGGACAGAAACGCAAGAAAGATGAGATTTGATTTGATTGTCTGCTTAATCATTTTTGCTGACTTCCTATCGCAACATATAACTCAACCAAAATACTCTCTCTCTCTCTCTCTCTCTCTCTCTCTCTCTCTCTCTCTCTCTCTCTCTCTCTCTCTCTCTCTCTTTGGGTAAGTTACAATCCACAGAACTCATTAATCCCATAGCAAATGCAATGGTTTTTCACTCATGCCTCTTTAAAGTCTAAACTCTAATAATGCTGGTGCACTGATTGGGCTGACTTCAAGCAGAGCCTTCTTACAACTGCATTCTGTGACCCACTTGCAGAAGCTGATCATAGATCAGTGAATGCATTTAGACCAACAGCCACAGCGTGATTCAAAAATCTGCAGCCCAGAAAGTTGGGCAAAACCCCATAGTTCGGAAAGAAAATTGCTCTTTCATGTTCTGAATTCGATGCTGCTCTATAGCAATTAAAAACTTCATGTATAGCAGTTTATTATCGATTAAATTTTGAAAGATTTACTCTATTCCGCATTTTATAATGCACGAGTTCTCAAATTTCACTGCTTCTTATTTTAATCTATAGTCCACAAACATTCTACTTAAGGCGCAAGCCTTGACTTTACTAGAAATACTGCAACAACCTAAAAGCATGTTTTGGTGTTTCATGAAACTGAAGCAACGTGGCGGTTATTTTTTTGACAATTGAATTTTGAAAGCGGCAGTATGTTCAAGAAAATACGAAATCACTCCTCAGCATTAGCTAGTGATCGACCGAGAGGAAATTAGCGTCTCAAAATAACATAGTCTGTAATACGAGTCAAGTCTATCGTTTAAACTAGAGAATACCGATTTTAAGATGAAAAATAACAAAGTTCAATAAAAAGAACCAGTCTTCAGAACGCAAAACTCGTGAAACTAGTACTATAGATACTAGAGCTTTTGAGAAAAGAGCCATACAGCGAGAGACAAGACAGCAAATCACGCTCGAATTGCAATGATAAATCAATTGTGGTTCATTATCAAAGCTGAAACTCAACACTATCCCACAAAAATAAGCATTGGTGCGTGAATGAAGCTGGCCAATTACTGCGATACCACCCCAGGACATGTGTGAGAAAGATCGACAGAGAGAGCTTAAGCTTGCAGGAAAATTGTTCATATGTAACCCACTGGCAGAAATTCAGATAAAAGTGTGTTCATGAATTCATGTTGCCAAGGCCCAAAATTGTTCTTAAGGGACTGAAAGATCATGCTAACAAGAGCCAAAGTGCCGTTAGCTGTAAAAGGACGTCATCGTGGAAGCCATCTACTGCTGGAAGTCCAAAGTGTTAGCAGCTAGTTGTGATTTAGTGGTTACAGCACAAGAGAAGCCAGTCAAATTCTGGAAGTATATCAGACAATTCTCCTCCATCCTTTCCGGGAATGTGTTACTTGGAAGTTAGAAGTTTGAAGTTCCAAACAGAATGCACTATTATCACTTCAAACAACCCAAGGAAATATCAGGATTGAGTTGAATGAGCCTGGTTTCTATCTCTGATCAGTCGGCATGAAAATAATCTAGACTGTGAAAAGATTCATACTGTTGAGGAACGCACACTCAGAAACAAGGAAGCAGATAACTAAAACCATGGAAGAAATGACTTATCAACAGGCAAAGTTACATTGTTTCTCCACTTCAGTTCTGGTGCCTCACTTCAACGACAACAAGCAGCAGACAAACTTTATTGCAACAATTAGCAACAGCACCATGACACTTCTCATGAGCTGCTAACAAACTACAATTTTTCACAATGAATGGCCAATTTGATTATTAGGCTCAGACTTTGTGAGGCTTCAATCCACATACTTGAGTATAGTGGTAGACTGCAGAAGCTCTGCAACACGTACCATTTTTCTGAGGTGCTGAAAAGCTTGCTCCCAAGTCTTTACTTGGACTCTGTTTCGCACTGGCAATCACTTCAATATCATGAGCGGACAGTGCACTTTGTGGCTGATGGACTCGTCCACACTGCACAGAGACCACAGCAAGCAGCAACACAAGAGCAACTACAGCTTGTAACCGTTTTACTTGCAGATTAACAGTATCAGCCATAATTCCTCCAATTTTCCAGATGCGCAACTGCTCCGAGCTGATCATCAACCCACCCTCATGCAGAACACTACCAGCACAAAAAATGGCAGACAAACTGATTGAAGCGGCTTAGTGTTGAGAGACAGATTGTTAATTGCTATATTCTCCGAGGAGTAGAGGTGCAACGAAACGAGTCAAGCGCATAAGTAACCGAGACATGCGCAACCGAGGTGGTGTCTCGCAGCGAGGGAGAGAGCCAGGGAGCAAGGTGACAAGCGCAAGCGAACTGTCATGCCGTTATGCACAAGCAGGCCAGCATTTTGAAGCCTTCTCAGCCCTTCGCGACGAATTTACTTTTCATATGAACGCAATTTCACTTCCGCCTTTGAAAAGGCCAGTCACCACAACATTAACGGTCTCGGGAGTAGTCCTAACGGTAAGACCCTTCCACGTGGACTATTGACATTGGTAATCCTTTCAATAAGCCACATTCCACGTGGAATATTAAAATTAATCGGGTGCATAACTTGTTATGTTTTCATGGATTATTAGATAAATGGTTGTTTAGAGTGTCATTGCAAGGATATCACAAATCTTTTCTAAGCTGAGGTTACTTTGAGACAAGAAAACAAGCCATTTTTTTATTTTCTATCAAGAAAAAGGAGGTCCCTCACAAAAGCTAATTTTTGCGCCTCCTTTTTTTTTCCAAAATTTATAACATGCACCTTCCGGGATGTAGAAGGTGAATTAAAAAAAATTTACATGACCTTAGACCAAAAAATAGTGAGTTCCTATTATTATGCCCTAGGTAATGGTGACCCTCAAATTCAATCTGAATCGGTGATTCATGTAAGATTTGAGTCATCACATATGAGATATGGATGACCATGGTCTCATAACATACACATTTGTTTTTTTTTTTGTTAAATATTTTCATTTAACATTTATAGGTACTAGCATAAATAGGCCTAGCTCATCCTTAGATCACATGGCTCCAAGATGTCAATTGCACATCTTTGTGAGATCAAGCTTACTTCATCTCATCCCTTGGCAAAGAGCTTTTCCCTTCTTAGAATGTCCAAGAGAATCCGAAGATGCTCTTATGTTTCGCCAAAGTCTTACTGAACACTAGGATATCATCTAAGAATACCACTACGAATCTTCCCAAATATGGCTTGAACAAATCGTTCATCATTTGTTAGAAAGTTGCCGGTGCATTGGTCAAACCAAAAGGCAACACCAAAAATTCGTAGTGACCAAAGCAAGTTCGAAACCCGGTTTTTGGTATATCTTCTGCCTTAATGCGTATCTGCTGGTAGCCCGATCTTAAATCTATCTTGGTAAAGTATCCAGCACCACCAAGATAGTCTATTAGATCATCCATCCGCGACAGTGGATATCTATTCTTAAGGGTTACCTTGTTCAATTTCTTATAGTCGACGCAAAACCTTATAGTCCCATCCTTCTTGGCCACCAGAATCACTGGTGATGCCCAGGAGACTTACTTTTGTTTTTAAAGTTTTTCTTGGTTTTCTTAGGATTGTTGGAATTGGGATGTGTTTCATTAACTACTTCTCTATCCTTCCTCTTAAATTGAAAACTGTTCACTTATTCACTGAATCTGTGAACACGTTTTTCTCTTTTTGTTGCTTATCTCTCTTGGATTACCTTTGTTGTTATGGTTCTTTGTGATTATTCTTCTTATTAGAACGTTTACAGAGCAGAATTCAAGGATGCATTACGTATTTCCCAGTCTGTCAGTGGGTAACTCAAATCCGATACTCAGCCATATGCATACACTAGCCATGCAACCATCTACAGCTCAAACAAATCAGCATTTCAGCACAGAGAGCAATCCTACTACTAACTACTGAATCAAAGAACAATCAAGAACTAGAATAGCTAGTGAAACCAAAACCAGATTCAAGAAACAAGAAACAAGATTCCTAACAACATTTAACAATCTAGGAATCAAGAAACATACATCACTTGATGCCTAAATTATTATATTTTGGATCGACATCAAGCTCATTGGCTGATCTTCACACCTTTGAACAACAAGGATCCATATTAGAAGACCAATTCATCCCATGGAGTCAATCTCAATATCATCATGTTTTTATCAAGTTAGTTTTGAGGAGGAGTGTTAAAATTGGCAAACGCTAACTTGATCATATCTTGTGAATACCATTATGAGTAGTACATATCATCATAAGACATGTGTGGAGCCTGTTCCCACATGTGAAATAAATGCATTTATCATTTAGATGAGTCATATAGGTTGTACATACCATTTCATTTGAGATCTAGTGGCTAAAATGGCTAAAATCTAGTTTTCTAGCTATATGCCACTTGGCATCATTTTATTGGTAGGAAAAGCTATTTCACATGGATAGGAGTGATCTCACACGTGCCAAGGACTGCTCACATGTGTGAAAACATCAGTAGTAGGTGAGATCCAACTTGTAGTAGATATTTGTGCTGGTCCTTATAAATTAGGAAAATTGGCCTAAAATCAAGGGAGGTGGCTATAAGTTAGAAAACTTGGTCCATGTGCCATATTGATGATTATTGGTGGATACTTTGATGAGTAGGCACTCTCACACGTGCCAAATCAGCTGAGTAAGCATCAGCTCTTGTGTATATATGGTAACTCATTTTGCCATAATTGACAAGAAAGCTAAATCTTGGTTTTGGTGCATTTCTTGAGTAATCTCTCCATTTGTCTTGTGATTTTATGCTTCTAATGGCTTCTAAGCTTAGTGTACTTCATTATTTGCTGGTAGTCCATACTCTGACAGGTCTTCACACGTGTGAAAGCAGCAAGTACAAGTTTTGATTATATTTGATTGTTCTTGTTAGATTTGTTGATGTAGATTTGATCTAGTGCTATCTAATCTTGTGTAGAGTGGTAGATCAATCTAATCTAACACCCAATCACACTTGTGGATCTGATTTGGATCCATTCTTAGTCCTTTTTGCTGTACTTTGACAATTCTTTATCAGACATGGAAGTTTTGTCGGAGTGTTTGTTGTTTGTCCCCTCTGACAAGGGCTTGATTGACTATTTAAGCTTCACACACATTTGTTTTTGTCGCCCGTTAATTTTATAGCAATAATGGTATTTTTTTGTAATTGAGGTTTTTGTGGTTTTTGAATGGGTGGTGTTGTGGCCTCACTTACCATATCATCGTCGATTGTATCCCAGACTTCATCAAGATACACGTCCCAAGTATATACTTTGGTTTTGGGCCTATATGCTTGTGTGTTTGGTACTTTGGATGTTAGGTGGACATGAGCCAACGGTCCTGGTGACTTGATCTCCTTAGGAATGACTTTGGACGGATAACGTTGAGCATCTAGATAGAGGAGTACATGATCATCCGTCATTTCGACATCATCCATGGAAAGAATACCTTCTTCTGAAACATGGGCAGTAGAGACACTAGGTTCTCTTGGGCACCAAGCTATAGGAATGGGGTCTATAGAAGATGGAATGATGGGGAATGATGGGTGTGTCAATGTCTATAGAAGATGGAAGAATATCCACATCTTCGACAGCCGTTTCGATACGACATCGATTGGAATCAGCACAGTCCACGTTAGCTAGTGCATGACCCCAATTGATTATGTCTGTGGTTTGTGTATAGTGTCCTTTTGGTTGGATCAGGACACTATCTGATTCGTCATATGTTGTAGATGACCAATCATCATATACCTTGGTGGGCTTGAAATGGCCATTTGAGTCAACCATGACTCGTTTATCGTGGTTTCCAAAGGTAATTTTGTTGTTCTTCCAATCTTGGACGACACCTGCCATCTGGAGCCAGGGTGTACCAAGAAGGAGTTTATACGTATTGGCATCTTCTGGTAAGTCTAAGATGACACAATCGATGATAGACTTGACACCTGCTATTCGAACTTTTATATTTGATAAATGACCAGCAGGGTTGGTAACTCTTTGATCAGCCATACGAAGTTTATATCGTGGTTGATCGAGGGTATTGAAGCCCCATGACTTTGCCAATGACAAAGCCATTATATTGATGCCTGATCCGCTATCGAGGATAGCGGATACTGCAAGATAATCTTTATAGGACAAGGGTAGTGTGATGCTATTCCCCTTAGCAACACCTATATTCATCAGATTCATAGGAATCTGGGGAATTTCAAGAATCGCTTCTGGTTTTTGCTGTTCATCAAGAATAGGAGGCAGCTGAAAACTACGATGGATAGAACGTTGAAGTCCGGTGAAGGATTTGATAGCACTATGGAATGGCATAGTGAGTTGAGCTTGCAGGAGATCAGAAAACACTTCAAGTCCCTAGAGGGATTGCTCCTTTTTGGGGATATGAGCTGACAACAGACTGTTCGTATGTTTTTCCTCTCGCAAAAATTCATCTCAAAATTTGTTGTATTGTCTTTGTTCCACTTTTGGGTCTGAGTAATCTTTTGGTGCTGTGGAGGTCGTGGCTTCCATGTGGGTCAGCTGATTGTCCATGGTTTTGCTGTTATTCGTGCTGTTGGCGTTGTGCTCTAGTAAGAACTCTAACAGGTTCGATTGTGATATGACATGCTGGAAGGATCCTGTTAGGTTGTTTAGGACAGTCTTTGAAGCTGTGTTTGCGAACACAGTCAGGACATTCTGCATGGTATTGGTTTTTAACTTTACAGTCAGCCATGAAATGTCCTGTTTCACCACAAATAAAGCAGCGGTTGCTCATGGGTCCGGTGGCGATAACATAACATCTTGGATGGCTAGCTGAGTTGGTTTGTCTTGTGGTGTGGAATACTCAGCTTGTTTGCACGAGCATGAGTTGTCAGTTTGATACTGGTGATTGCTAGATGATGGAATTGATGTATCAGGATGATATGATTGATCGTAGGAGTTGTCTACCAGATGTGTGTGTGTGTGCAGACTCTCGAGAATGTCTATTTTTTTGTACTCCTAGATCCTGTTGTCCTCGTGGTGCTGGTCCTAAGAGTGCCAGTTGTTGTTGAGGTTGATGTCTAGCTGGTCTGGGCAACTCTTGTATATGGATCTGGTTGTTTTGTGGTGGATAGGGCATGTGTTGTTGCTGTGAAACAAATGGTTGTCGAGGAGGTTGATAATGTCCTCCTGACTGGTTGTGAGGCTGATTCCTCGGGTTAGAATAGCAATAAAGGGAGGTATGCCCCATAAAGTCACATATTTCACATTTGATCAAGGAGGTATCTGGGATCGGTTGGTATGAAGGGCAATCATTGCCAGTGTGTGTACCTCGGCAGTGAGGGCACCACGTGTTCTCTCGTCTATGATGGATTTGGCCAGTGGATAACTGACCTGGCATCGAACTTTGGATAGACTTAAGAGTGTTTTGAAACTCTTTGGTGAATTTCTCCATCTGTTGTTGGCATTGCTGATTAAGCAACTCCATCTGTGTTTTTTATAATTGTTCTCGTGTGTCATCGTTTGGTCAAGCTTCTTGGACAGCACGATGTGCTCTCCGTTCTTGTGGTTCCTCAACATCTGAGCCCTCGTCTTCTTCTCGAATGGCAGTAGACATGGCTTGTTTCAATGATGTATATTCATCATTGGAACGAAGTTCACGTCTGATCCATCGGGGAAGTCCAATGAGGAACCAAATGATGAGCATGGACTCGGTAGGTTGCTCTTGTACCTGACTTTTTAATCGTTTAAATTGTTCGATATAGTCACGTACTTTTTCGTCTTTTGTCATTTTGATATTACTTAGTTTGACAAAAGGACTTTCTATCAAGCGAAAAGGCTTAAACCATTTGATAAATGCCTCTTTCAAGAGTAACCAGTCACGTTTATCTTCACGATCAAGGTTAAAAAACCACTCTCGTGTGCGATCGATCATGGTCATCGAGAAGAGCTGTACCATGGCCTCTGGTGCTGTCTCGCCGTAGATGTCACAGGCATTCTCAAAGACTTGGAGAAATCGCTGAGGATCAGTGTTACCATCGTACTTAGATAAGTCTAGCTTTGGGGTCCTTTTTTCAGTACGTGGAACATTATTTGCGAAAGCTACATTTAAGTGAGCTCGTGTATGGGATGATTCGACAGCATGGAATTGTAGTCGTTTGTATGGAGCTTCATAACGTGTAGGTTCCCATCTGTCGAATGGGTTTGTGGATGGTTCTTGGACTTGGGATTTTATCCTGGAATACCTGTTAAATCGAGCATGTTTGGTAGATGGGGAGACCATCTCTGGTGGATAGTCCTCTGTAGTATTCGGATCGTTAGGGCAATCCATGACAGCTCGTAGAGTGTCGTAGGATGGTGGAAATAAACTCGTGCACTCTGGGTATGGTGGATACGGTTGTTAGAATGCGGGTGTTGTGGTCTGTTACGGGTTGATTTCGGTTTGGGATGGTCGATGGACGTCGTTGAAGGCCGTAAACTGTAATATTGCAGTCTACTGCGGTTTATGACGGTCAAGGACGGATGTGCATCGGTCGGAACTTGAGTGAGGTTCCGGCTCCAGTTGAAATTTGACAGGGGTCCGGTTCCAGTTGAGATTGGAAGTAGGCCGTCGGTTGAGAAGGGACTGTGTCCTCCGGTTGAGATTCAAGAGCAGTGTTCCGGTTGAGATTTGAGCGGTCATCCCACCAAACTAAGGCTCTTCCTTCGAGGAACATGGTGATAGTGGATAACTTCTCAGATTCAAGGAATTGGTTCATGGCAAAGTATTTGTTCCAAACATTCAGCCAAGAACTTACCACTTGTAAGTTCCTGTCTTTCTTCTCCCCCTTAAACACTTTCATAGGAGGTGGAACTACATTCCTCTACTGATTGGCAAACCTAGACTCTAAGTCTTGGTTTCTTTGATTAGTTTCAAGAAGCTGCTTATTAGTGGCTTGAATTTGTTGGTATAAAAGTTCAAGAGCTTGTGCCACATTGGATGGATTTGATAGATCAAATGTTGGATTTTCATTGGTTTGATCCATTGGTGTTGCTTGTGTGTATGCAAATACAACAACAAGTGCTCAAATTAGAATGATAGAAATGCTTCAATTGTTACATCCAATGCAAATAAAAAGCATTTACTTCTATTCATTCAATCTAATTGTTTGTAAGCTCAATCCAAGCCTACTATTTGCAATCTTAATCCAAGCTTAAGAGGATAACAACATCAAGCTACATTTGCCTTAATCAAAAGCAAAAATGAAAACCAAATCTTTATGTAAACTTCAATTAACTAATCCAAGCTAATGTTTACATAAAGTTTCCATTCTCATTTCCATTCCAATTCTATTTGTCATTTCAAAAGCAACCAAATTTTTCACATTTCTCACTATTCTAGATTTCCAAAACCAAGAAAGTAGTGTTTAGAAATGGATAACTAATGAAGCTTTATGAAAACTTCCATTTTCAGATCTGATTTTCAGATTTACAGGTCTTAAAATCAGAACTTCAAAATGACAAAAAACAGAAATTCAAAACTTGTTTTATGCACAAAGTTACACTACCATTCCCTTCCTACATTGTCATCTTCATGAAGCTAGGAGATAGAAAGGTGTAACTAATGAAGTTTGAATGAAAACTTCACTTTTCAGATCTGATTTTCAGATTTACAGGTCTGCAAAACAGCACTTCAAAATGAAAATCAGAATTTCAAACACTTCATTTATGCAAAAAAAAAAACACTAGTTTTGATCAAAACACATAGCTAGAATCAATCTTTTTGCCAAAAAAAATTTGTGTATGTAGAGGAAGACTTCCTCTACCTATCCCACAAATCTTTTTTCAGAACTTTTAAAAACCCAAAGCCCACTTTAAAACTTCTCTAACATGATAAAAAATCAGCCCCTAGACAATTCTATAAGCATCACTACTCTCTTCCAAAGAGAACTAGATTCATTGGGTACTTCAACTACAAGCTTCCTACAACTAGAAAAGCCTATAATCTTCCCCAGAAAAAATTAGTTGGTGATCTTAATAGAACTTGAAGAGGTTAGAAAGGTTATCATCCTTTGTCTAGCTCTGATACCACTTTTACAAGTAGAAGTGAGGAAGTCTTCCAAATCCAAGGTAGAGCCTCCAAATGTCCTCCAAGCAACTTGCAAGCTTCAAGATGCTCCCAAACTCCAAGCTAGGATGCCTCCACCTACAAGTAAGGATCCGCAAGCCTCCAAGGATCTCTCCTCCACCTGTGTCCCTACTCTTTAAACACAAAAATAGATAACAAACTGGCCTCAAGTATTCACCACCCAACCATAGCTAGATCCAAGCTCCAAGCAAGACCTATCTAGCACCCCCTTGCTAACCATAAACAAATCACAAGCATACCACAACACTCCATAGCATACTCGAGATCCAAACCCTACTTATGTCCCATACCATAAGCAAGATCCAAACCTCAAGCATACTACCACAAAAAAGCACTCTACACACTAGTAGCAACACTAGAACATGAGCCAAGCAAACAAGAGAGATCTCTCCCTCCCAATGGGCGCCCTACTACCCTCATATAGATGGCCCCTCCAATGCACTATGGAGTTCCATGCTCATCCAATGAGAGAGAGAGAAGCCTAGGGGAGCTAAAGAATCTCCAAGAGCCTCCATAGGCTTCTGGAATGTCAAGAGACTCCTTCCATAACCTATGACTCTTTGAATGCCTTTCTTGTGGGAGTTGGGAACTCAATGGACACTTTAGAAGGGCGCCCTCCTACTAGGTCCCATTGCCCAAGTTGTGCAAGTATACTTTGGTCCTAGACCAATAAAGTGATATGTCGTTGAAAGTGTGCTTCAGTTTTGAAAGTTATTTTCCTAGATATTTATATTTTTTGGTATAGTTTCAATTATCCGATTTGTTGAAGTTTTTTTTTGGATATTAAAGATTTTGAATGTCTTTTAAAAATATATATTCCATGTGACTTTTTGAAGTTATGTGATATTAAATGTAAAATGCTTTTATAAATTGCATGAAGATGCTCACGTAGCTCATTATTATCATTAAATTTGAATACATTTTGTATCTATTTGTTGACCAAGTTACAAATATAACTAAATTTAAATATATTAATAAGATAATTTGATATAAAAAGTATGTTTGCTTGATATTAAAAAAATACAATATATAATAATGTTATTAAAATTTATTTTGTCGTTTTTGTAAATGTGAATATAATTAAAAAATAGACAATATTCCGTAATTAGCAAATAAAAGATTAGTACAAAGTGGAAAATTGTGTAGGTTTTTGGGAGATTTTAAACATATTTTTTTTGTTGACGACCTTGATATACAAAAAAGACATATATTTGTAGGTTTATAATTTTTCACATGTTTGTATTTTAAAAATATAAGAAAAACATGTCATTTTTCATATTTGTATGCACAAAAAACATGGTTTTTGTAGAATGACCTCTTTTTTATCAATCTTGAAAGATTCGTTAAGGAGAACCTCGCAATATTTCTCATTCAACTCACAATGGTGTTTACTTTCACAATGTTCTTGATAGATATAATCTGATGAACTGTAAGTTAGCTCACTCACGGATGGATCCAGGCCTGCGTTTGTCAAGGGACCAATGTCCTCAGACCAAGCAGGAAGAGGAGCATATGAGAGAGTATCATTATCGATCGATACTTGGATCTCTCATGTATGCAATGGTCTGTACAAGACCTGACATCTCTTTTGCAGTAAGCTCACTCAACCAATTTATGGCTAATCCTGGCATTACCCATTGGAAGGCTCTCATAAGAGTCATGAGGTATATTTGAGCCACCATGGACCAATGCATCTGCTATGGAGAAGTCAACAACGACATTATTCATTAGCTCAGTGGATATTCTGATGCAAGTTGGGAGGAGATGTAGACAATCGTAAGTCCACATCTGGATTTACATTCTTCTTCAACAACGGCTCATGGAATAGTTGTAACCAAACCTCAATCACTCTTTCACCTATAGAAGTAGAATACATTGCTGCTTCTCAATCTATTAAAGAAGCATTTTGGTTGAGAAATTTATTGTCAGACAATAGTTTGAATCAGTACAGCCCTACTATCATATTCTGTGATAATCAGAGTGCCATTGCCTTATCGGCCAACCCTAGATTTCAATCTAGGAGTAAGCACATTGAGATCCGATATCACTATATTAGGGGCAAGGTTCTCAACAAGGAGGTAAGCTTAACGTACAGTAGAACGCAGGACATGGTTGCAGATATATTTACAAAGGCATAAAGTTTTAATGCACACAACAAGTTTTGTGCATTGTTTAGTCTGAAGATCAAGGCATTCACGGATCCAGATTAAGGGGAGGTGTTGGATTCATCTCCTCTACTCTCCTAAATCCTGTGTTAATCTGCCTCCATTCCTGCTGCTATATTTTTACTTGTGTTGTCCCACAGTTTGCATATTTGAATGGTTTGTCACTACAGTCTACATTTTTACTCAGGAATTTCCACAAGCAAAAAACTCGACACTTCATTGAAAAACCCGACACTGTCACCTTTTCACCTTCGGCCCATCATGAGCAACTAAGTATTTTGCGACACTTCCAAAAAAGCGACAATTGCACAATCTGCATAAATACAAGTAAATTTAAACAGGCAAAAAATGTGACTGTATTTTTACACCCAGTTTATGATAGACAAAAATACGACAATGCGACAGTCTGCATTTTTACCAACGTCAGTTTTAGTGAAGCTCGACATTGCAGCCTCCTCACGCTCGTTCTATGCACTGCGCAATCAGATTTGACAACAACAACAGCCACCCACGATCTCCTACAGACGACACAACCACTTTTGTACCTTCTTCAGTTGCACACCTATAAAATTTGTGTATATAGTGAATACATTTTTCAATATTCAAAGACAGAGAATGAAGCATGATTTGTAACATGTGAGACAAACATTGTAGATGCTTTCATGCATTGATTCATCCTTTGAGACAGATTGTCAGTAATAGTTCATAACCTTCACAGATTATGATTAGCTTTGTGAGCACGTGGTTACGACCAATAGTATTTTGTGCTCACCTACATTATTGACTTGTATATTTCGTTATATTTAGCCTATTTACAACTCTGTTTGGTTCTGCATTCACATTCATGTCAATATTGCAATGTTTTTCCATGTTCTGTCTGACTATCTAATTGATTTGTCTAGTTGTCTACTCATCGCTTCCGCTACCACCGCGCATTAGAAGCTTTAAAATTATTATGTTCTTGTGTTCGCCTACTAAGTCACCAGTAATGCATGCACCGAGAGAATTGAAGGGACTGGTCTATCTGATCCTTCCCCAATTTCTCCGAAAATGATAGCTTTAGAGCTCAAGGCAGAAGAAAAACAAAGGAGCTACGTGGACGCAAACAGAAAAGCTTCGAGGATCGAAGACAAGAAGATGACTGTGAAACGTTTGTTGACTGAAGGTCACACGAACACAAAGGTAAAAGTTTCGTGGACCCAAGGTGACCTAATGACAAAGCCAAAGGCACAAGAAGACACGGAGACCCAAGCTACAATAGATCTCCACATGTCAAGATACACGGCGAATCTCCACGTGTGCAAGGACAGTTGAGATCGCAGAAGTACCAGGAGGACATCATCCTTCAGAGACTGACTAGATACCGTTGGGATGTGCCTAATCAACCGTTCTTGTAATCTCCTGGTCTGCTAATCGTGTCCTCCTCTCTACATACATATAGATCTTGATTATTAATTATATAGACGTAATAGATTGGCAATATACCAATGTAAGGTGATCACTATGTCACTAGCAAGCTAATGTTCAAGAAGTCCGCTAGTAAGCACTTCAAATTTTGATTTGCAAAAGATATACTTTCTTTTGCGTCGATGCGCTGTGTGGTCTGTCACAACAACGCTTAAGGAATTATCTGATAAATGCAGTAGATGTTCTATGCAGAAGAATTTTCTTTCTTGAACAAAATGTTTAGTTGTATGTAATCAGCTGATTCAATCTTATTCCGCACATTAGTTTTATCTCATTGGATGCTTTAGTAAATTATATGTAGGTCAGCAGTGTTTGTCCTCACCTTAAAGAATTGTAGATTTTGTCATAGAGGGCAGTAGACCCAAGGACAGAATCGAATTCCATGTAGGTTTGTTTCTGGGAGAACTCTTCTCATCAGTGGTATCAGGAGCATCAGAGAGATTTCTCAACATACACACCAAGTAATGTGGAGGTTATGCATATTTCTATATCTCATATATCCACTCACTCCACCAGACTTGACATTGATCTTGCTTGCATGGATTTTGATCATCCCATAGTGTCATTAATCATATATTTTATCCAATCCACAACACCTTGTGAAAATCTTATCAAAAGCTCTATCCATCTCATGACGTCACCACATATAGATATTGTGCATCTCATCACACTCAATGTAAATCATACTAATCCTTCTATCTTATCTGCATGGATTTTGATCATTCCTTCTCTCACTAGATTTCACTCTCAGTGAGTGTGGTCTATCTTTGTACTTATAATTTATAGATGGTGATGTGATCATTCCATTACTATATGTAGGTGACATTAGTTTTTGTGAAAACAATCTCAAGCTCATTGATGACTAGCTCTAGGAAAAGAGTTTAGAATGCAATTTCTTGGATATTTGCACTATATCTTGGGTCTTGAGGTTGATAGGACATACATCTTCAAAGAGGAAGATCGACGGGCAATAACGCAAGGCCAATCATGACAAGCTACGGGATCTGGAGCTCCTGCTACTGCTACTACTACTACTTCAGTAACCTTGGATTCTGGTGATGCCCTTGGACTAGTTTCACACCTTTGATGAATGATCCAGACCATGATGGATGAAAAGACCACAATGGATAAGCGAATTTAAGAATTGGGATCAAAGAACACTCTTATCAACCATAAACTCATTTATCTACATAGATAATTGAATATCGCCAAACAACACAAAGATAAATCTGAAGCAGAGCTAAAAAAGACACAACAACACACTCCAGAATGCACTCACTACTACACATAATCATGTTGACAAAGCGGGTGAGGACACCAAGGAGCAAGTTCACTCATTGCAATGGCAACTGGACGTGGCAAACCTTGATAGAAAATGGATCCTAGGGGAATTGTATGCCACAGCCACGGAACGTGCAATATGTTCTATGCGGAAGGACCAGACCATCATGTCTCATAAGAGGACCAGACCATCATGTCTCTCAAGAGGAGACAATACAATTGTTCCGAAAGGTAGGAACCTATAGACAATCATTGGTTGGATTCCAGGACAGGTTTGATCATTTTAAGGGCAAGGCATCCTCTGAGTTGGCAACGATAGTCTATCATTAAAGCCTATGAAAAAGTCGCCGCTTAGATCTTAGAGACAACCCCCCAAATTTTGGTACTAGTAATGTTGGCTTTCTCGCCTCCATAGAAAGATCAGGGAGAAATGGATACAAGTACGGATCAAGGGGCACCAGAAGAAACGACCACAGCTTCTCAAGCCACAGACGCAAGGCCATCTTCATCAAGGGCCACACCATTGTTTCAGAAACCGGTCACCATCCAGGAACAGATATAGACGTTCTTACATGAGCATCCATATGAATCCTCGAGGGGTGGCTGGGTTATAAAGTTTAAGACTTCATAAATAGAAGCCAGAAAGGAATTGGATAAGCTACCCGCATTGGGTGAGCAACCACCATGGCGAAAAATTGTTTTTGAAAAGACTCTAGACTCAATTAGAAGTTATGTAGTGAGCCCTCGCCATCCCCTGGTGGATCCATATTATGTTCTGATGTCGTGCATGAATAAATGAAAAGATTTGGGTGTATCAATGGATAAAGTCACCATCCACACTCCAAATTGGCCCATAATCTATCATCAATATAGTTGGTCGATCGGAGTGGATTTCAACCGAGCCCTCTCCAGGCTTATGGACATGAGTACAAGTCTTCACCAAATTCGACTGTTAAACAATCAACTATTTTTGCAAAAGACGACCAAGTTGGCGTTAGTTTCAACAAGATGGGATGATTGCTTACCAGCATTGGCTTTTGATCCAAACATTCCCATGGCGTCCGACAAAGTCCAAGACCAATTGCCTATAGCAAGATTGTACTATCGAACCGCAACATTGGGTGGATCCTGGGAGTCCAAATTTATCACATGGGCAACATCCGCTGGCACAAATAAATGTTTTTTTCCGCACAAACCCGATTTCAATATGGAGTGCCTAGAAAAAGTTTAATACCACCTTATAAAGGTTAGACGAGAGGCCAACCAAATCCCAAAGTAATAAATCTCGCAAGGTGTCGTGGGACCGCCACCAGTTTTGGTGGGGGATACTGTTGGAGGGTTTGAGGATATCGAGGCAACCCTAACCATAGTTAATAAGTGAGAGGGATTTGGCACCCTGCGTGTGTAAGTCCAACCCAATGATCACATAGTTAATTGATTAGTTACAAGTTAATAAAAGAACTTTAGGTCTTTTTGTGGGACTTTTAATGTCGTAGGGCCTAAAAGTCAAGTTAGTGAATAAAAGGGGTTCCCACCAATTTTCAGAATGGTTCTCTCTAAAATTAAAACTAAAATAGTTAGGGAGGTAGAAATTGGCCAATAGGATTTGAGGCCAAAGCCCTAAAATCCACTATATATAGTGGCAAATTCAAATCATTTGTACATGTTCTCTTCATTTCAATACAAGCAAGTTGGCCCTCTTATGAAATGGATATGGAATGTCCTTTCTCTCCATCTTTCCTCCTCTAACTCTCATGTTTTCTTTGGATTTGCTAATTCTTGGATTTGAAGTTTATTGGGATTGATCATTCTTATGTTTTTTGTGAGAGAGAAAGGGAGAGAATAAAGAGTAAGTCTCTATCATTGTTGTGGATCTAGTGTTCATGGATCTTAGAGTTATATTGAATCATATGCACATGTTGGATTATGAAATATGTTATCGCTCTCATGGGAATGAATCTCCGCGTGACAACTAGTTAATTATCATCATCTCCTTGATGCTTGTGTGCTTGGATCTAGGGTTGAGAAAAGGATAGGAAATGCCCACTATAGATATTTGTCCCTAAAATATCATGAAAAAGATAATATGTTCTCCCTCAAGTCCACAAACCAATGAAGAGATAACATGATCGCCATCATGCAAAAAATAGAGATAGTGTCCATTCTCCATGAAGATGAGAGTAGATGAGATCCCAATAGTAGATAAATCATCAAAATGCCTTGCATAAAACCTCTTGAATCCTAGCTTTAGCCTTTCCAAACATTTGTTGATCAAGTTCTTCAATTCTTGGTCACCACCAAGATCCATGATAAGGCCTTCCTCTTCTTGGTCCACACCAAGATCCACCAAACACCAACCAAGAGTAGAATACTCAAGAATAGAAGCCAACAATTATTTGCTCTCCCTATGTGAACTCTTTACATTAGGTATTGAACATGTTAACGACTCAACCTCATTGACTTTTTACATGATCAATAACCATAGGATTTGACTCTGCAAAATATTCTCTCTATTTTTCACTCTCATTTTTACTTCTCTCATTTTCTCTCCTCTCATGAGTAAACCCCACACCAAAGATGACATTTTTACTTTCTAGAAAAACACACATATACCCCTTATGTTTTTACACCAATGTATCTATTAAACCATTATTCTTTCCAACTTGTTAACATTCAATGAACTCAAAGAATTGAATGCTTCTACGTATTTACATATTTATAAATTTCACGTACATTTGTTTTCACTTCTGTAAACATCTAGGCAAATGACAATTGAGAGTATACTTTACGAGTAGGTCTCCTTGACAAATCCAACGACACAACCAAATACAACCCAAAATTCATGGATTATACATATAATTTGCATATCAACAAATTTTAAATATTTACATTTTATTTATTGTCTTTTGCAAAAATTGGGCAAAAGATGGTTGAAACTATACTTGACGAACCATTTCTCCCCAACCTTGATAGATCTATTGGCACAAACCATTATATAAGTGCCATTTGCATTTCTCTCACGATATTTTGCCTTTTCACTAATGGGCTTCAATGAAAATCACAATAATAAACAATGTCATGATGCTAGAATGAAAATCATCTTAGCAACAATAAAATTACCAATATATCAACAATATACCAACATATCAATGTATCTAATAAAACATGCTTCTTTTCAACTTGTTAACATTCAATGAACTCAAATAATTGCACACTTCTACATATTTACATATTTAAAAATTTCACATACATTAGCTTTCACTTATTACCTTCTATAAACATCTAGAAAAATGACAATTGAGACTATACTTGACAAATAGTTCTCCTGACATTTGACAGATTTAATGACACAAACCAAATACAATAAAAAAAACGCATGGATTATACATATTTGCGTATCAAAAAACAAATTAAATATTCATATTTGACTTATTTTCTTTTGCAAACATTTGGAAAAGAGATGGTTCAAAGTATACTTGATGAACAATTCCTGATGCACAAAAGCCTTCATAATATAATTCCCAATTTAGTAACTAGTTTCTCTTGCCAATTCACAATTCAACTAGCAAGACTTTCAAACATTTACCTACACATAACTATACAACTAGAGTTGTGCAATTGCTAAATAGAACCTAGTCACACAAAAAGCAAATATATCTAGATATACAAACTAAGCTACAAGTTGTGCTACAAGTTGTGCTGAAGAATCCACCTATTGCACATAAGATCTCATGCCACACTGTATTTCAAATACCATCACTCATTTTTCATGTTCAATCATTACTACAAGTGGTAACTACCTTCCCAAACTAACTTATGGGGCTACAATGCCATTATTGCATTAGCACATCATTTCATCCAAAGTCAATGAGCCAAATCATCAACTCACAACCCATCTTAATGGTTGAATAGCACCGCATAATGAAAATGTTTATAGAAATTGGATGGTCTATTGAACAATCATAAATAAAGTGCCATATTATTTGTGGTTTTTTCTTGTTAAAACTTTATTTTTGTATTGTGCAAGTTGCAATGCCTTGTATAATCATCTTGAATACTACATATGCCCACAAAATATTCCATGATGGCATGCCAACTCACATGTCTATTCTATTCAACTGAAATGTAAGCCCAATGCAAGGCGTGAAATCCAAATAAAGCTCCCAATTATTGCTAGTTATGCCAAGTGCAAAAGGATCTCGAAATACATGTAGCTTATTGCAAACCTTACAGAAGGTGTGCAAGGAGATCTCAACAACGTACGCCTCTAGACTTACAAGTTCTAGTGACATTAAAACTTTTTTTTAATGTAAAAGAGATCATGATTCAAGAGTGTATACATATTGCTAACAAATCCAATGTGATTTTGTGATGTTTTTTTGTTGTTGTTGGTATTCTAGTTTGTGATGCTGGCAGCCACCATTTTCAAGACTAATCTCCCGAATTTACTTTTGAGAACATATCATGAATGCCTTTGCATTGATGCAATTGTGATGTTTAATATGGAAAATATAACGTGTAATGTTGTAGAATTTGGTACAAGCTTTGTGAAGAACGCTTGCCAAAGTCTTGGTTGAAGCCATAGTGTCATCGCGTAGCATAGGGTTGCAGCTGACGAAGAGCTATTTGGCATGTTTGACAAGCTTCACATGGATCAACCTCACCGAAATAAGCAAGAAAAACATTGAAGCTGATGGACAATCAATGTCACCTACAATAGATATCATTATCATAAAAAGAGGGGGATATAATAGAAACGACACAAACTCATCCCAAGCAAGTACATTCAAAAGCAAACGAGAAAGCGTTCTACTTTACATTCGATAACTAAAAGCACTTGGCATCAACCCGAAATCACAAACTAGATTATCATGAAGGTGGCTTCCAATTTGTCTAACAAGTGCTTTTGTCAAAACATTTCTTTACTAATTCATGCAATCTCTATTTGTACTTTTTAACTTGATTCATTATGCTAGCTAGCTCTACTTTCTTAAAGAAAAACTACATTTTCAACCCCATAAGACTTCCAAAGCCTACAACAACTTGATGTTTCATGCTTGGAACTTTACAAGACATCTTCATAATCTTGAAAGACTTCATATGAACATGCTCAATGAATATTTGCCTTAATCTTGCCCAAAATGATCCTTAAGGTGTTCTGTAGAAAAATTTCAAGAATCGTTCTACGGTAAATTGTTTTGCAGATTCTATCAAGACTTTTACAAAAAGTGGGAAAATAATACCAAGTAGCAAAAAAAATTTAAGAAAAATTTCCACCACAAAATAGATTTTCTTTTGCAGTTCATAAAACTTACAAAAGATTCACAATGCTTCTTGGTTTCCAATGGAGTCTCAAACTTTGGGACCAAAGAAACTTGGATGTCAAGCTAACCAACTGAGGGAGCCAACACTCTTGGGTGCAAAAGATTCAGAATGGCATATATGATGGGAAAAACTTCAAAGCTGCCAAGAGTTTTAACCAGTAAATTTACTCATCCAGCTAGCGTCTTGACCTACATCCCTAGCACCATGGGAGGAAGTAGCTTCAACGAAAATTTCTACTAAACCGAATAGTATTTTACCATTTATCAGACACCCAGAGAGGCTTACAGCTAAACAAGGCTTTGTACAATGTCTGCCAAAGCTCTCTTGCGGGACATTATGCTCGCAATAATTGAGCCAGCTCAAAAAGTATCAATGAAGTTTTTGCAACCTTTTTTGCTAAGTAGCTTGTATCATGATTTACTGATGATTATGGCATTTGCCCTTTTACCTGCAGAAAACTTCTGATGCTGGAAACTAGAAATTTCTTGCTCTCATTTGAAAGAGTCTTACTGCAACAATTGGCAAGATCTTGTATAACTGCTTACTTGTCCTCTACACTTGCTTTAAAACATCTTAACTCAGAAGAATTCCAGCATAGATAACCGAAGCAATTATTAAGAACCTGCTTTGCATTGCTAGTATTTCTATTTGCTTTACTACCTCACTAAGGATAAGAGCAGAAGGCATCTATCATTGCAAAAAGGATTCAACTTGTAGTCTCATGAAAAGAAACAAGGAGGCGGTTCCATTACTTTAACCCCAAGATGGATATATTTGATTGTCACAATAATTCTCACGGGGTAATGGATCACAAGATCCATGCCCTTTGCTCACTAATTAGTCAAACTAATATAAAACGAATATACTATTGAAGTATGGGTCATCACTTCCAAGATACAAGAAGTTAATTGGCTGAATAAAAGCAGCAAGAAACCATACTTCATTCCCATGAACCCTATGAATTATTTAAAGTACTTGGTTGTATAGATTGTCCTGCCATTCAGAGGCTGGATCGGTCTATTGTTGTGGCCCTGCATCAACCAGACATTTTACATGTGAAAACAACAAATAACATTCAAGTTGACAGCTGATAGAAATATAGCCGCTCCCACCCTTCAAAACGATATGTGCCATTAGGTAATACATATCTCATGAAACTTATGAAAACAATTAGTGCAATGCCACATTATTTCTCATTGTTTACAGTGAATGATACAACTGGTGTGTTCAATTACAATGACGTGTCTTAATTCAGACATGTACTTACATTGACGGCTTCTTGTAACCACTTCACTTGTCGTGGAGACAAAAAATACACCTGCATGCTCAGACCATAAAGTCAATTTTAAGATACCCACTAATTGAGATACGGTTAAAATAATAAGCATTTAGAAATAGTTCTGCAAGCACTCACCTCCTTTATAATAGTATAAAGGACATTTTCAGTGCAGGGAGGCTTTGACAAAGATCCTTCATAGACATAGTACGTAAACATATCTTTTGGTGTGGCAATGATCTTAGAAGTAATGTCATGAACAGGCTGCCCGACCTTGAGGTGGGGAAAGAGTGGGAAATACTGCCACAACCAAAAATCACAAACATTAATGATTAGAAGGAAGATAAAAGACAAATAACAATGCAGTTGAAAATTTTTGTGATTAATGGATCATAAAAAGCTCAATTGTTAAAGATGTACTAATAGAAGGCTAAATTACATCATGTTTGTGATAGACAACATGGTACTCATTCCCTTGAAATTCAACAATTTCTACGCCACCACAAAAATCTAAAATGCTACAAAAGCACAACTCTCATGAAAATCTTGTCCATATCCGTCAGCTTATTGCTAAAAGCTTAATTCTGACAATGTGATATGTAACAAGCTACAAGATATTGCTGATATTTCAAGTCACAAATGAAAGTCATGGTCCATAACTGTATCAAAATTATAGATTCACAAATAAGTAGATTTGTAATCTGGAAGAAACAAAAACTTGCATGCAAATGATAAAATTCAGGTTCTCTGTAATTTGTAAGCAACAAAGTTTTAATATGCACCTGATTCAATTTTGAATTGTCATCTGCACTAAGCTCAAAAAAAGCTCCCACGATAGCAATGCCTCCGGAGTCTGACATATGTGTCAGGTGCATTTCCATAGGGTAACTATGAAGCACAACTCAAATCAAATTCAATTAAGAGCTGAAAGAAGAAGAATGGTAGCCATGGTCCTCTATCATGTTCAGGATGTGCACTACCAAATTATCTCCAATTGCTGGCTGCTGAACACTAGTTATTCTACAACAAAAGCAAATGCAGTCATCTACATTATCTACTATTTAAACAGAATGTAGAAGTCAGAACTCCAATAGAAATATTTCCTCCTATCTTGTGTAACTCAAATATCCAACAGGTTTCAATCTAAGCGTTAAGATAAGCCTCTTCTAGAAAACATTGCGTAGTCCCAATATCTGAATGCACTAAGGAATGATCTTGGGAAATAAAAATAAATTGAAAAGAATAAAAAGATAGAAAATTATCAAATCGGTGCATGACTGCCTCGTACCTAATACGTACACTTTGAGCATTAATCTAAAACACATAATCAACTTCTCAACAGCACTATAGACCTCATTACTGTAGACGAATCAACATTGCCTAAACGCAACTACACAATGATTCTTAAATACAAACAATGACTGAACAGAACTAAGAACAAACGATCGACTGTGATTAACGAATAAAGAGCAGTGCTTACGATTTCCCATCCACAGTGTGTTCACTAGGAGTATGTAGATGAAATTCAATAAGACTGTAATTCACACCCTTGAAGACAAGACTGCCACCTTCTCGGATAATCTGCAGGGACCCTTACTACATTCAGTGGATTTATCATTAAAGAGCAAACTAGAAATTACAAATAACAAACCAGTATAATGTGTAAAGATAGACCTTGACTGTGTGTCCATCGTTGAGAACAGTCGCATTAACATAATTTTCTGAGTTGTCGTAGGTGAGGTCTAGAGGTGGAAGCGATTCATCCACCTTCAGGTTGAAGGACTCAATACTCACTGGTGATTGTGCTTTGCCACTGGAGCACAATGAATAATTTGGGGATAATTCAGCCCAGTGCGATGGTCCAGTGGAGCCTTCTACGCAGGTATAGCTCCATGCATCTGCAACCAAAAGAGAATGATCATTGAGGACATAATGCTTTTGGAAGGTGTTGAAGCTGAGAACATAATGATCTACAATGATGGCATAGTCAGTCAATTCTGATTGAATTTGGTTCCTGTCATGCACTAGTGTGTTTTTCCATTTGCATAAGTTTCGATTTATGCAATCTCATGGGTGAAGGAAATGTCGGGGCAATGAATGAATGGCGAAAGAGAGCTGACAGGGCAGCCTCACTCATTTCTTTGTGTCTTCCTAAGGAAATATTACTAACTACTGAGAATTGTAATACAAGCCAAGAAATATGGCTAAAACTGCCTAATCACTTTGACAAAACTGGCAATGAAGTTCTACTTCTCAGCAACCAACTTCTAAAATTGAAGTGGGATGGTGGAGACCTACGGTAGCATGTGAGCAGAAGAATATCTTTGCCAAATTAGCAGTAGTAGGTCGAGATCATCAGGTGCCAACAGTTCAACAAATCTTATTCTTGATCAGATCTCTTCCATCATCATATCAACTTTAAGGAAAATTCTCATGAGAATGCATTGGTATCACCAGATCATGCAACAAGCGGCAATTGCAAAAGAGAAGCTCATGAGGGAAGAGGCTAAAGAGTAGGAGAGTGTGGACGGGGCCCTATTGAACAAGAAGAAGGTAAAGGAAGGGGAAGTCCAACTTTTCAAAGTTCAAAAATCATAAAGGAGAAGAAAGAAATGATGACGGATCTGACTAGCAGAAGAAGGATAAAAGTGAAATAACATGCTAACATTGTCAGAGTCATCTTCATTGATGACTATAGCCATATGACATTTATATACTTTATTAAATATTTGAAATTTGATGCAGTGAGTGCATATAAAGATTTCAAAATTCTCCAGAAAGAAGGATGAGCCTGACGCTCAAATATGTAAGGTCTGATAATGGTGCACCAGTAATGCCTTCAAATATTTTTTAAATACAGGACAATTTTGATGCTATCCAATGTTTGTTAGCTCAATCAGGTCTTTCCATAAAGTTTAGGGAGAGGCAGTGGCTACTTCTCTTAAAACAATGAGATTTGAGCAAAGATCTACAATGGCCTCCATGTATGTGAGGCTGCGCAAGATGCATCTATGATAGATCAAATCAAATTTTCAAGGGCTATCTATCGAGCTTTGAATCAAGGCAAGAGCTCATCTACAACAAAAGTTATGATCATCCAAAGAGAAGCTACTTTTTCACATTCACATGAAAAAACAAAGTGAAATTCACTATGAGAGACAAAATCAAGCATTTTGCTCTCGAGTAGAGAGAGAAAATATACTCACACTCGGATAGAGAGAGAATAGAACAAAAAATGTATGTGAACCAAAATTGCATTAACTCTCAACTTCATTATTTGTACAAAGAGTGAGCTCCTCTATATAGTGATTCGAGATCCAAGAGGAGTAAAAAGCAACTAAAATGATTGGACTTCTTACATAGCTCCTCTAACAATGATTGGTCTTGATTATGATTGGACCAATTTCATGGATCTTTCACTTTTGATTGGTTGTGTACATGACTTCATGACAACACATAGGAAAGTGTCACTAGCCCTCTACCATCATGCCATGTGTAAGAAGCCTCACCTACCTCGAGCTACATCACACACCAAACTTGGCCTAATCACCTACGAACATGTGTGCATGGGGTAGAAATGTCAAAGTACCCCCCAAACTCAAGATTAAGGCGTATTGACTAATCAAACTCTTTATAAATGACCTAAAAATATTATGGTTACCCTCCACACGTGGGAACTTGCTCCAGACATGTGAGATTTCACTATGTACATGATATTGCAATAAGCTAGATTTTGCCTATTTTTCACACTCCTCAAAAACAAGCTTGACGAGATACTAGATCAAACAAGAAACTTGAGATACTTCTTGAGTGGATCCTTTGGTATGAATATGATGTGAAGACCAGCCAAAGGACATTTGGTTGCAGCCAATTCACCATTGCCATGAGAGGATTTCTTTGATGGAAATCCAATACCACCTTCCTTGATGAACGTTCCACCGTATTTGCACCTTTTCCTTCAATTCCTTCTGTGCTTGAAGAAGACCTTTGACTTGAGAGCTCCTCTTCCTTGAAAATAGCTACACGATAATGATGGAAATCCGAGGCCTCCATGCCTCATAATGACCATGGAGATCAAGATTGCAAAATGGGCAAAAGTGTTGATGATCAAGATTTTGCATACTAGCTTGACTAGTAGTCAATAAACTATGAACTTTTTGCATGATAAATCTAATCTTGAAATCACATGCTATCTTGATCTTATTGAGGCTACAAACTTGCTCAAGTATGTAAGTGTCCTTTGTGGATGATTCACTTAATCTCATGAAAAGTTTACAAATTGCCTCACAAAATGAAAAAACATGATTTTTCACACTATGAATGACTATCTCATTCTTGCTCTTACATGATCCAAGAGCATACATTTGATGACACAACCACTTGCTTTCTAAATGATTTAGAACCTATTCTAAGCCATTAATGACATGAAAAAAGTCCTTACAAGAGCATGATACAAAGCTAGCATTGCCTCACTTGAACTTTGAGATGTAGAAATCTCATAAAAGCAAGATGGTACATCAAATGATAGAACAAAGGCAAAAGTGGATGTGTTGGAGTAGATACCACCTAAAAACTGCCCCTCTTTTCCATGAATTGTGAGCCACATAGACTCAGCCTTGCCTCTTCAAAATCTCCTTGGAACCATGAGTTGAGAAGATGACTCCTCAAGCCTTGGAAACTCTCCATCATGCACTTGGATTTTTGGTAGATATGTGGATTCTACCATCATCCTCTTGATTGAGATGAGATCCTCCTTACTCCTTACCAAAAGTCTTCAATGAAAGAAACACATGTGAAAGCATCATCTTTGCTTCTACTTGATGAAACAATATCATCCAAATGAACAAGATGAAAAAATTGATGAGAAGTACAACACCTTGGCAATAACTCTCCAATAGAACACCTTCGCCAGAACTCTCCAAGTGCTTTTGCCAAAGCACCATCTTCATGAGCCTTACCATCATGGAACATAGATTGAGGATGTAATACCCCTATTACATGCATATTTTTCTTGAATTACTATATTGTGATGCAAAATCCCAATCAACTTACTCAACTGATGAACATAACCACCGAAAATGGTAAAATATCTAATGGACCCGACAATGTCAAGTTATTCAAAGATATATTGAAGATAAAGAGGCCTAAATAAATGTTACTGAAGGAAAGCCTATCCCGAAGGGCACATATGAAACGACATGAACCCTAATAGAGGAACATTCCAGAAGACTCATTTATTGCGCCTCAAGCAAACGTTGCAACCTTCCACATGCTTGCTTCTCATTGGAGCAAAGTCGCGTGACAAGGATGCCACCTAGGAAATTGTACACATGTTATTTTCCTATTTGATGAAATTAGTTGATTAAAATAAATAAGAAGCAACATATCGGTTACTAAAGAGCTACGTACTTTCGCGCTCGTTCCCTATGTGTACACCACTTACGTTTCAATACAACCACCGACTTTTTCAGGAGATCACAGAGAGAGTTTGAGTCTTCAAGTTTTCTCTTCTCTCTGCTTTCATAAGCCTTCTACTTGCTGAGTACTTCTGTTTCTAACAGTTGGTAAGCCTCATCTTGTCGGATGTGCTTGTGATTGTAACTCTGGTCAGACACTTCCTTAGCCTTGATATTGTCATATGAGAGCAACCGTAAATTCATTGCTAAGATTGTCTTAAAACTCATTGGTTATTTGATTGCCTGTGTGACCAAATAATCGATTGCTTGGAACTTAATTGTGATGTTAACATTCAGAATCACTGTTGCAATACACTGACGTATATCCTCTGTGTTGTTGTAAATCAATACTTTGAAATGTGCATATGGATACTCATGCAGTTTAACTTAGTAGTCAATCGTTCTTTTGAATGAGCGCTTTCTGTTGTTGAGGACAAATTGTCTACATTTGGATTGTATTGAGACATTTGCATGTTTTTGTGCCTTGGTTTATATGATGCATCATAAAATCATCTAAAATCACAACATTAAGCAATCTCTTTGGGGAACGACAATCTTTTATACTACATATCCTTACAATTAAGATAAGTATAGCATGACAGAGGAAATCCAATTGCCTTCTACTCTTGCCTTCTTGTCCTTGAGATGATCACTTCCACAAGGATTATCTTCCAACTTGAAAAGATCTCCGCATCTAGTCTCTCTTGCTACCATTTCATCATCCCTCTTAATCAAGCAAGCATCTTTTCCAAAGTCAACTTGGAAACCATCATCAAGAATTTTACCAATACTAATGAGATTCATGGTGAGATTAGGCACAAAAAGTACATCATTAAGAGTCATAGTGGATCCAACACCAATTGGTATACTACCAATTCCTTCTATCTTGCATTTACCATCAATAGGAAAGAAGATGAACTTTCTAGCTCCATTGTAAGGTGCAAGATGAGTGAAAGATTTTCTTGAACTAGTCATATGAGAACTAGATCCACTATCTATCCACCATGCATTTCCATCTTCAAAACTGAAGAAGAGTACATTAAAATCATGAGAGATCCTTCCTCATAACTCCTATCTCACCAGCACTCTCTTTAGTAAGGTTAGCTTGCTTGAAGACCTTTTTCATCTTGAAACAATTAGAAGCAAAATGCCCCTTCTTACCACAAAAGAAGCACTTCTTGTTGGATTAAAAAAAAACCAATCCACGCGTACGGCCGCACGGCCAGAAAAAAATAAAAAAATAAAAAAACCTTTGCACCATGGCATTACGTAGAGAAAGGCCCGAAGTCCTCGGGCCTTCCTTGCTGGTCGGGGCCTGCCCTCAGGGCGAGGGCCCTCCCAGCAAGGAAGGCCCTGAGACAAGAAGGCCCTCAGACAGGGCCTCTCCCCCCACCCCCAAAAGTCTCTTTTTTTAAAACTGTTATTTACGGGCCCGTGCCCTCTTTTGGCCACTTTCTTTTTTCTCCTACGAATCACCACTGTTGCTGCATGATTTGTGTGAGCTAAGAACTAATACATAAGCTACGAACTGCCATTGCTGCCTGGTGCTGGGGTCTGATCAATTCTTAGAATTCTGCCCTACAGACACAGCAGGGTGCATGTGATTCCAGCTTTTGCCTACATTCAATGGGAGGATTCCTCCTCCAAACAATGCAAGGTGCAACTTTGAAAGTGGGTGTTTTGATATTTTCTTGCTTTTGATTCCAGCATGTGCCAGCCAGGGACTGTGCAGCGTGGAAAGTTGAAATTTGGGCGTTACTTTTGCCCTGGAGGGTTGGCATCATTGTAGTGTGTTTTTCCCCTTGCTCATCAACTATGTGCTACCCAACAGCAACCCCCGCTCAACAAAAATGTGTTATCCAACTTTCAAGCTACTAGAGCTTAGTTGAGATCCTCGTTTATACATTTATGTATCCTATTTGTATGTTTTTGTTTGCCCCCATTGTTTTTAGTTGATTCTATCTTTTGCTCAGGCTACTTGTTGCTCAATTGCTTTTTGCATCTTGTTTTTTATAGTTTTTTCATTGCCAACGGTTTTTATTGCTGCCATCTCTAAGAATTTTACCAATTTGTATGCAACATACATCTTAGGCTCACAAAAAATTATCCAAATGTAGCTTAAGAAATGGTCTTTGCTACTATTCTTTTTTAATCAAAGCACAATCTAGAAAAAAATTTCTTCAATTAAGGTCACATTCTTTTCCAAACAAAGTCTTGCTATCCTTATTTCCTCTTGTGGGCATAATTGTGGGTTGTAGATTTTTGTTGCTATTTTCTGATTTTACGGTTGCTCTCTCTTAGTTATAGTCTACTCTCTCTCGATTATATATTTTTTTAGCTCAAGTTGTAGTAAAATCCATTTTGGTTCTTTTTGTCAATGATTGGGATTTATTCCTTTTCTAGCTATGTCTGTAAAAGGTCAGGGTATTTTTGAGTGGAGGTAGAGTTGTTGGAGGGGGATGATGCCCCATACATCGGTTATGGAGCACATAGGTGACAATGTTTGCATGGTGGGCAAACATACTCGAGCACCAAAACTTGTGTCAAGGCACATTTGCTTGGCATTATGAGGCCAGATGCAACCCTATCATTGCTGCATGCACACATATCGCAGGTGAGGATCATCATCACCATAGAGAGGCATATAGTATCAATGGCTATCACAGTGTTGATTGTAGCATAGGGGCAGCTCCTAGCGCTACTGTGGTTCCTAGCAAATTCATTGGGGCCTCTAGACTACCCACATAAGGAGTTGGACCTTCTAGAACACCTACATCTAAAGTTGGACCTTTTAGGCTGCCTAGGGGCATATAGACCAAAGATATCAAGAGTTGGCGATGCAGCACCTTCTCATCCAAATACACCAGTTGTAGAATCTTCTAGGTCTAATGTGGCATGTACTGAGCCAATATAGGCACTTCTTGTCCTGATGTCGTAGATACTGGTGCATGACCATCTAGGCATGTTGAGGGCAAACATGATACAGTGACACCGATTCCACAATCACAAAAGAGAGGTGGTAGAGGCTAGACATGCGTGGTTCTAGGTGTGTGGCAGAAGTCACATCATGAAGCTGCTACCAAGAAGACACGACTGTTTTTTTACTATGGATACTTAGCGTTTGCATTAGCTGACACCACGATATTCAAAGATATGATGGCATTGAATCTTGATGAACTTTTTGGTCCATCTATGAAGTGTCTTAACCTCATTAACAGAAAAACAACATGAAAGCTTGAAAGAAATTAGCCATGGAAGCATGTAAAACCATGGAAATCTTAAGCACCTCAAGAAAGCAAAAGTAGGAACTCCATGCCAACTTGGTCCCTTGGACCCAACTTGCACTTACTAACTTTAATTTACAAAGAGGGGTGCAATTTAATTACAAACACATTGCCCCCATGATAAACTTACAACATAATAAATATATGCATGCAAGTGCCTAGCCACTAGGGGTGAAATAGGCGTTACATTTCAACACTCCCCCCTTAATGGCTATTTTATTTGATGTGACACCTAAGACTGTCTAAACTTCTCAAACCTCTCTTTACTAAGTGGCTTAGCAAAGATATTCGCAGTCTGATCTTTAGTGCCACAAAACTCAACTTGGATCTCTCCACTAAAAACTTTTTTCCGTATGAAGTGTTGATCAACTTCAATATGTTTAGTCTTGGCATGGTAGACTGGATTCTTGGCAACCTGGATGCAGCTCTGGCTATCACAGTACATCGTTGTAGGACGGACTTGGTCAATCTACATATCACTTGACAAGCGCCTCAACCATACAACTCACAAGCAACTATCGTAGTTGCCCTGTACTCAGCTTCTGTGGAAAACAATGCAATCCTAGGTTGTTTAATGCTGCATCAAAACGTTTGCTCCAGAACCAAGGTGGAATAACCTATTTTTGACCTACGATCATCTTTGTCCCCTGCCCAATCTACATCTGAATAACCTTCCAATTGAAGGTTTCCATCATATGTATAATGAATGCCATAAGACGAAGTTCCTTTGACATATCTTAGAATCCGTTTGGCTGATTTCCAATGTGCCTCTGTTGTTTATTCATAAACTGACTAGCAATGCCAACCGCATATGATATGTCAAGTTTGGTATTCGTGAGATAAATCAAGTGGCCCACCAATTAACTATATAGCGTCTCATTCACAAAAGTTGTCCCATCAACCATGGATGGCTTACTACTTGTATCACTGGGATTTTCCTATAAAAAAGAATATAACATTTCCTCCAAACTTCCAAATAATGAATTGAGCCCAAAACTTTCATGTCAAGACCATGTGTAAGATTTTCTTTGACCTTAGTGATAAGTAACTTATTGCTATCTATAATAATAAGGACATCAACATAGAGAACAATTATTATTATGTCCTCTTTCTTCCTTAAAACATACAAGTTACAATCGAATTTATTTCTAACGAAGTTTTGCTTTGTGAGGTAATTATCAATACAACTATACCATGCCCTAAGCACTTGTTTTAGCCCATGCAAAGTCTTTTTAAGTTTGCATACTAGATTTTCTTTACCTTCACGACTCAAATCCTTGTGCCTGGTGCATGTAAACCTCTTCCGTTAGTTCTCCATAGAGGAAGGCACTTTTGACATCCATCTGTTAAATGTCCCAATGAAAATAAGTTACAACTACCAACATGGTTCTTATTGATGTCATCTTTGCAACAAGAGCAAATGTCTCATCATAATCCAATCCTTCTTGTTGTGCAAAACCTTTAGCGACAAATCTCGCCTGATGTTTCTCCACCTTACCACTTGCCTGATACTTGGTTTTGTAGATCCACTTGCAACCTATTCGTTGCTTCCAATTAGGTTAAGTCCACAAGCTCTCATGTGTCATTCTCCATGATGGAGTCATACTCCTCTTGCATGGCCTTTTGAAATACATTCAGCTTCTCGAATGATTGTGGTTCATGTGACTCTAAGATAGATGACATAAAAGTGTAAAGTTGGTCTCTTGACACTCTTGTTGCATGGGCTTCCTCTAGCACCTTTCATGTTACATTCACTATAAGGCCAACAACCTTCTCCAAGAACACGCTAGAGAGAGAAAGTTAGGAAGCAAGGAGAAAAACTAGAATTGAGTAGCTCCACCCTCCTCCCACACACTCTTAGTCCCAAAGGGCTAGGTACTTGCCTAGTCGGCCACTCCATGAGCTTGCCACTTAGCACTTGCTATCCCGGGCTCACCCACATGGCTAGGTAGTCACCTGTACCCACTAACCCCTCGGACCCCATTGGGCCCATTACTAAACTCAGGTACGTGGCCTTAATCATGTACCTGACCCCTCAACAACCAATATAATTGGTAGCACTGCGGGTCCACTAGCCATTGTTCATAGATTCCAACCAAGAAGCTGTGAACACGGATTCTTCTTTTATTTCTTTCTTCGTTACGTTTTCTTCTTCTTAGGTGGTTTCCACTCTAGAAACCGAGTGTTTCTGCCCGTTTCCAAAACTCAGTTCTTTCCAGTTAGGTCCTCTAGTTTAGAACTGTTTCCAAACAGATCATTTGTCAGTTCATCATTTCTATTCCCAGCCTGTCAGTGGGATGAAACAGTTTCGTTCACTCCAGCTACATGCATTTACAAGCCATGTAACCAATCCTTGCTCAACAGATTAGCGTTCTGAATCAGAGAGCGATCTACAAATCCGTCTACTAAACTACTCTAAGAAATCAGAGAAGTTTATGGCATCAAGATTAATATACACAACAAAAACAAGAATCAAGAAAGCTAACTACCTAACAACATTCAAGAATCAAGAAATACACCTCTCTTGATGCTTGGAATGCCCAAGAACAATCAAGAACAAGATTGTTAGTAAATATGCAAGATCTGATCCACAATCTCAACCTATTTAGTTTACCTAGATGCTGAAAATTACAAAATCAAGAAACAAGAAAGCTAATCCAAATCTACATTCCACATTGCAATAAAGAAAGTAGGAAATCTAATTAATCCACAACCACAACAAGGAAATCAAAGCATGTCCATAGGAATTTCACTCAAGACAATAGCCATGAACAAGGAGCTTCTCAATTGCCAATAACTCGTGGAGGATCTTTTTCATTCATACAAGAGAAATGACAATACAATAAAAGCTTCCTCACAAGAGAGGGAGGCCCTTAACTAAGCAAGAGGGCTATCCATGTGGAGCCTAAGTGGCAATTCCACTAGTTTAGAAATTACAAGTGAAAATAGATCTTCCACTAGAGGTCACCATCAAAAGGTGGCTCACTCTAATTGATTTAGGAGGGGTCTACATTTATTTACATTGCCTAGGAATGTTACTAGCTCCTACATGGTCGTTCCTTCTCTGGGATTCACCACGTAGGCTCACATGGAAACAATCTGTAATCCTAGCTAGTAATCCTCGGCTATCATGCTCGGCTTTCAGCTTCTCCTGCTCTCCTCCTTCTAAGACCTCCTCAGTCTTGGGTGAGAGATGCTCTGTGCTTTCAACTTGGCTCGGCATCTGGGGATTCTCTGGAATCTACTAACATTATCCACCCCTAATATGTTGCAGGTCCCACTGCAACACATGTCAGGTGATGTCGTTCTGCTTGGCACTTGGAAAAGCGTGGATCTTCGTTCGCTTCTGTAAAACCAAGTGCTTATTATTTGCAAAACTATTCCACGAAAACGGAGATTTCTCAATGGCCGCTATATTCCAGCCCTCTTGAGAACCTCTTGCAAGTCCTGCTCACCTCGTCACCTTGCCAATTATTTCCACTCGCTCATTTTTCTTCCCATGGCCTCGAAGACTTGGAAGCGTAATTTACTTCCATAGGATAACGGCCCCAGGTAATCTCGTATCTTTTCGATGAAGCCCATTTCCTATCATAGTGACATATCGTGATGACATGAAGGCTACTCTATAGTAAAGTCGGGCTATCATCTCATGGTCTTCCTCCGACTGGAGAGCCACATTGGGATTGATCCTTATTGGATCCAAGTCGTGATCCCAAAAACACTCTTGTTGCATTAGAAAGGCCATCGAATGGCAATACTCAGCGCTTTCTCGCGCACACAGATCGGCGATGGTCTTGTACTTGTGCCCGAAATCCAACAATTATAGCCTTAGGTTATCCAAGGAGATATTGCTTGAGATTCTTGGGATTACCAGCCGGTTTATCAATTTGACTCACGGTTGCTCTATGGGCCAGGGATTTCTTCGTTTGAGCGGCATGTAAAAGGGATCAACTTTTTTCCACACCAGTGCCCTCATGTATTCTTGTAGCCGCCTACTATCTCTTAGAACTTTGCTTCGCCACTCAGGTTGTTGTTGTAGTGCCACAATGATCTCAGCCCTTGTGGGATATTGGCTTTGATCGCTTCTTTGCCTCCCCTCATGTTGGGAGGATATTTTCTTTCGAACTTCTCAGATTCCTTGGTATTTGCCATATTTCCTCTTGATATGGTAAGTGAGGCTGCCCTATGTCACTGTGGTGGCCTTGCCGACTGTCCATGGCCTTAGTGCCCGAATCACATTCCTTAGCCCACTCGCTTGTAGATGGCTCAACTGCGTCCATATCTTGCCTGGGTGAGAATCTTTTGATTTTCGGCAGATTTGCCAAGAAGTCATCGTCACCACCAATGTCAATGTTAGTTTCTGGAGGATCAGGAATGGAGTGATCAGGAGAGAGAGACACAGGAATGACAGGTTTAGTAGGAGACAAGTTTAACAAATTGTGCACCGCACCAGGAAAACTGAGCTGTTGTAGGAACTCATTTCGTCGGGCTTTGTACGTGTCAGCTGGACCTTTAGATGGGCCCAATAATTTGCTAGGAGGTGGTGGAGAGAGGGAGGGTGAAGGAACAGGGTAAGTAGGAACAAATGTTTCGGAAAATTTAAATGAGGAATAAGAATGGGGATTAACAATAGGAGGTGGAGAGGGAAAAACTCTGGAAGCAGCTTGGGTTCTTTGGCACAAACTACCATCTATTGGCTGGATTTGCCCATCCTTATTGTCAGCTCCATCATCTCCATCATCGTCCCGTGGTTTCTTCGTAGAAGCACCCGATTGGGCCTTGCACGTCGTGTCCCATAGTTGGTTCACCTTGACCAAGACTTGCTGCAGGGCCTTTGTCATTTTCAAGCTGCTTCTAGGACTCAAGGATGATTTTTTCCTGTTTGGCCACAACATTTTCAAAGTTATTTTTCTCGGCTTCTTGGTCCTGAATTAGCCGCACATATTTTTCCATCCGAATGGTTGTGGCCTGTGGGGCCTGGACCTGTATATCCTCGGGCTTAACCAGAAGAGCATCAACTATCATTGCACCCGACGATCCATCTCATGCTTGGTTGATCTGGTCGATCTGGTGCCATCTAGTGCTTTAGTTGTTGCTGGACCTCTTCCAATTTGATCTTCTGCCCAACCATCACAGATCTTATTTCGTCTGCCTCTTTTTCTTTTTCCTTGGCCAACTTCTGCTGATGTGCGATCTCTTGGCTCTGGTACTAGACCTTCTTCTCGAGCACTTGGTGTTGGCTTACCAACCAATGCATATGGTAGCTCGCTTTAGATAGGCCAATCATTGAGTGCTTAGCTGCTTTAGAGAGCTTCTCAGGGTTGGTGACGGTTGGGTACTGATCAGGGGTGTGGGTTGGTGAAGCTAATCCAAAGAATAGACGTTGTGGAGGGAAAGAGAGTGGAAGTGGAGGGAGTGGAGAAACAATGTTAGTAGCAACAATGGTGGTGGTGGTGGTGGTTAGTGGAGGAATCAGCAGACTTCCTCCTGACTGATCCGCTTTTTCTACATCATCATCACTGATCTCAATCAGGTCCGCAACATCAAAATATTGTGACGTGTCCGTGAGAGTATGGACTTGTTGGGCCTGTGGTTGTTGAGCCGCTCCCGTGTCTTGGGAAATGGTACTCCCCACTCCTCCCCCTCCCAAAGAAAGTGCCTTTGGTGAGCTTGGTGGCGTCGGCGTTGTAATCAATATAGGAGAAGTTGTTGCTTGATCTGGTGGCACGGTTGTGGTATTTGTACGCATGTCGACTGCGGAAGAAGAGGCTATTCCGTCATCGCCATCAATTGTTTGTAAGGGTGAGGAGCTGCCATCTTGGGAGCCCGTCGAGCCTGATAATGTCGAATGGGATGGTGTGGCCTGGCTTGTGTGGCGTGGTCTCTGTGTGAGTTGTTCTCCCTCAGACTCTGACTCTTCTGAATCTATGGCATCTGGTGATTTTTCTTTGCCATGAGCTTTATTCTTCTCCTATGTTGGCGTGTTTTGGGTAGTGTTGCCTTGGAGCTATCGGCCTCTTTTGTTGTTGAAGATCCTTCTGCTACTGGATCTTGTTGGGAGATTGTTGGTGTTGCCTGTTTCGTCAGCAGTTTGATGATGCTTGTATTGGGCCTTTTGAGTGTTGGCCCTTGTGGCGACAAATGTGAACTCGGGATTGCTTGGACTTCTTTGACTAGATTGGAATGTCCCAAGCTTTGTTGGCCACCTACAACATCTCCCTGAGTTTAGGTCCATTTTGTACTTGCCGGATCGTTAGATCTGTCATGAGGTATCCTAGCAAGGTGGATGGTTGCTTGTTCTTGATGCACTCATGGAGGCAATTCGAAGCAAACCGTGCCCAATCATAAAGATTCTGGCCGTGCAGTCATGAATCTGCCAGCATGTGGAACATGGACATTGAGATCCTCATGATCTTCGAATGTACGGTTGTGTGTACTTGGTCAAGTAAGCACATGCAGCAACCAGAGCTGGATCGTTGACGGCATCGAAACGATACCCATCCTTTGTTTTTCACTTGTCAACAGAGGGATCAATGAACTTGAAATACGCTGTTGTTTTGATCTTTTGTGATGTTTTCGTGATTGCATTCAGTCCTCGAGGGAAGCCGAAGTTATGAAGGTCTTCTCCAAAAAGAAAGACGTTGTATACATAATTTTTCACTGGAGGGATGATGAAATTGCACGACCTTGCGGTGGTGTTGTAAGAGGCATAGGTCATGTGCAACAAATATGGACTTTGGTACCCAGATAGAAGATGTAATTGGAATTCAATCTGCGTCTACTGGTACCAAGTTGTCATCTTTGCTATGTTCAGCTTACCCATCTGGATATCGATTTTATTTGCATCTGGATCATCTGAACTTGAGGACTGGTATGAAGACATTTTTGAAACTGAAAAAAAAATATATTCTGAAAAAATGGGCATGGTTGAGATTTGAGAAAGAGGTAACAGAGATAATAGGGGCATGGTGCGGGTGAGATTGTGATGGGTTGACTCGGTCGAGGTGGTGAAGGACGGACGCGGTTGAGATGTGGACAAGAAGACGCGGTTGAGAAGTGAAGAAAGGACGCGGTTGAGAAGTTGACGAGAGGACGTGGTTGAGAGCGGTCGAGACTGTGAGGAGAGAATGTGGTTGAGACTGTGAGGAGAGGATGCGATCGAGATTGTGAAGAGATGACACGGTCGAGACTGTGAGGAGAGGACACGGTCGAGACTGTGAGGAGAGAACGCGGTTGAGATTGTGAAGAGATGACGCGGTTGAGACTGTGAGGAGAGGACACGGTCGAGACTGTGAGGAGAGAACGCGGTTGAGATTGTGAGGAGAGGACGCGGTCGAGACTGTGAGGAGAGAACGCGGTCGAGACTGTGAAGAGATGACGTGGTCAAGACTGTGAAGAGATGACGCGGTTGAGAGTATGATGAGATAACGCGGGTGAGAAGGTGGGGTAACTTGGTCGAAATAGAACTAAGAATGTGTGAAAAGTGGAGGTGTATGAAAATGAAATTGATCTTGTTGTTCATCCCAAAAGTACTCCATACTATCCTAGATGTACTGGCCAGGCAGAATCCACCAACAAGACAATTTGTAAGATCTTAACCAAGATAGTAGAAACCAGCCGATCAGATTGGGAAACCAAACTATTCTCTGCTATCTAGGCGTACCTCACCACTCCCAAGAAGGCCACTAGATTGGTTATCCCATTTTGTCTCGTATATGGTCAAGAGGCAATAATGCCTGTTGAATTTTTGGTACCATCCTTGAGAGTTATGCAAGCCTTCTCCACGGATCTATGTGAGAAAGCTACCATTGAACATGAAGTAAAAATCAGGCTCTTTACGTTAGCCCAATTGTGTGAGACCCGACTTATATCGTATCACGCACAATTGGTTAACAAACGTCGCCAAAAGGCCTGGCACGATCGTCACCTGCATTCTAAAGATTTACACTTAGGTGATAAGGTGCTTCTTTATACATCTAAGAAGCATTTAGAAAGACTATCGTCAATGGTGGTCGTCTACAGAGGTATTACAAAGAGTTGTTTTTTGTTGATCCAATTTAAACTCCACCTCTATGTATATATTATTGTTACGATTTTTTTCTGTTTTGTTTTCCTTATCATGCTTAGTTTTGAATCTTGTTGTTGTAAATATTCATGTTCACTGCATCTGTGTATTTTTGGTGCATCTTTATTTTTCATACTCTTTTTCTCTCATTCATATTCATTCTCAGAGAGAGTTCTAAGTCAACAACTCCTACTCTACACCACATGGATAAGATCTGTCATATTTTAGGTCTAGTTCACTTCTGCACAAATGATATCTCAAACTTTCCACTTATATAACACAAATCAGATTATTGAGATATTTTATTACCATGGGAACTTCTATTTTGAGACACTTTCATATTTCACTTCAGGAAATTCTACCACAACGTTACTGAGATGCAGTACTCAAGACTCCAGTTGGTCATGATCTCGACCGCGCCTCTTGGTCATCATCTCGATCGCGCTTGTTGATCACCATCTCGACTGCGCCTATTGGTCACCATCTCCACCGCGCCTGTTGGTCACCATCTCGACCGTGCCAGTTGGTCACCATATCGACCACGCCACTTATTCAGCATCTCGACCGCGCCAATCCGTCAACACCTCAACCGAGCTCCTTTGTGAAGATCTCAACCACGTACCCTGATTGCAGTCTCGACCGACGCCTCAATCTTCAATCTCAACTGGGCCGCAACAACATCGTTCCTCAAGATTTTTGAAATCTCAACCGTGTCTTCCCATTACGATGTCGACCGGGTTAGGCACTTCAAGAATGAACACATTCTTACCTCAGTGACATGCGACCTTTGGAGCTTTCATGCGACAACTTTCTGGCGATTTTCTTGCACACATCATCATTCCTGGAGCCCATCCACTCCATCGATCACTCATACTTTAGACATCCCATTCCTTGACCATCACGCGATACCGTCCAGCCACGAGTCTAAGCACCATCACCACATATATCACAAACCTAATATCGTCAAAAAATAAAACTTTTTCATCGTCAACTCTTGCACATCGAAGCACTGAGGGGTAGTGCAGCTGGAGCACAAATCATGCTCTAGTTTTACTATTGTGAAACATCTTTTCAACACTACCACCATTCCATACTCCTTGTCTTCTAACTTCATCCTCATCTCCGTCACCATCCTCTCACCACCGCTCATCCATTTTGCATCTACAAACTTTCCTTCACCACCTACACATTTTGTTTCCACAGTCATCCATCGTTTTCATCCTTGCAACCTTTCCATACTCACCGACATCTATACATCCTTGTCTTTTTGAGCCATTCTACTTCACACTATCTCCTCTCCAATCCAACCTACTTCATTTAAGAAGTGAGTACCTCGATCACTAACAAGCTCTATTGGACAACCAAAGCGTGTAATAATGTTTCATAAAGAAAACGCGATACGGTCTTCGCAGTGGCGTCCTTTGTTGCACGTGCCTCAACCCATTTAATGGCATACTATGTTGCTATTAGGATATAACGGGCTTGAGTGTTTTTTGCTGCCAGACTTATTGGTCCAACAAAGTCGATACCCCACTTATGGAAGGCTTTGCCTTCTATAATGGGTATCAACGGTGTGAATTCGGCTTTTGTATTTTTCTTGGCTCGTTGGCAGACATCACATGTTTTAATGATAGCAAAGGTATTCTTAAATAGCAATGGCCACCATAAGCCCGCTCAAAGGATGATTTTAGCAGTTGCTTTAGCCGAGAAGTGACCGCCGCCAATGCCTTCATGAGCCTGAGATATGATAGGACATCTCTCATATTCATAAACACACTTGCATATAATATCGTCAGCGTCCTGTTTGTATAACTATCATGCTTGAGTTGAAAGGGTGCTACTTTTAGCAAAAAAATAATTTTGCTACCGTACTCATGTCTTCTTTGAGTCTGGGGGAACTGAGTAATTTTCTCAGTCCACAAGGGTGTTGCATCTATCTGAAAAAGGCATGCATCAGGAAGATCGTCGTTGACTGGTGCATCTACCTTTTCGGCACTAGGAAGTCGGGAAAGATGATCAGCCATGAAATGTTGTGTTCCTTTCTTGATGACGACTTAGAAATTGAATTCCTCAAGTATTAACAGCCATCGAGCTATACGTCCCGTTTTATAGGAATTATTAACAATATATAGTAGGGCTTGATGGTCTGTGTAGAAGGCAAAGGTCTGGCCTAATAAATAATGTCTTAGTTGTGTACAGCATAGACCATGGCCAATGCTTCTCTCTCTGTTGTTGTATAGTTTACTTCAGCATACACTAGTTGTCTTCTCAAGAAAGGATTGGAAAATCCTTTCCATATTTGTCCGGTTGAGCAAGGAGACCTCTTATGGCATACTTACTTGCGTCAGTATGCACATGGAATTCCTTCGTGTAGTCTGGGGAACAAAGTATGGGGGCTGTTGTCAAAAGCTTTGATGCGCTCCTCGGTCCATCTAGAGTCTACCACAACTAAATAAACGAGTCATGCCTTGCCGGCATAATCAATTATGAAGATGCAATAATAATTAGTGTGACCTAGGAAAATGTAAACTTCCTTCACTGTTGCAAGTAAGGGCAATTCAACTATGACCTTGATCTTTGAAGGATCGGTAGAAATACCATCCTTCGAAATGAGATGTCCGAATACTACCCCATGGGTGACCCAAATTTGACACTTATCAGGGTTGAGTGAAATTCCAAACCTACGGTAACGAATGAAGATTTTTTCTAATGCTTCGAGGCGCTTGTCGGCTGAAGAATGTACACCCAAATCATTGAGTTATATAAATCTCAATGATTCGGTGTAACAAGTCTTGAAATGCCATTTGCATAACGCGTTGAAATGTCGAAGGGGCGTTACATAAGCAAAAAGGCGTGACGTTATAAGCGTAAACCCCATTTTCTGTTGCAAAGGTTGTCTTGTGTCTATCTTCAGAGGCTATTTGGATTAGGAAATAGCCACTGAAACCGTCTAGAAAGCTGAAAGCTTCAGCTCCTACCATTTTCTCAAGGATTTGTGTAGTTAAGGGTAAGGAAAAATGGTCTTTTTTTGTAACCGCGTTAAGATTCTTTAGATCGACGTAGATACGAAGCTTGCCATTTCTCTTGGGTATGATCACAATGGGTGATACCCAATCAGTATGTTGGACTTCATAGATGAATCCAGTATCCAGCAATTTCTTAATATCTTCATCAATCCGCTCACGATAAACAAGGTTACTTCGGTATGGCTTAGCCCGAATAGGCTTAGCGTTCTCCTCTAAAGGAATCGTATGGACCGCTATTTCAAGTGGGACCCCTTTCATCTCGGTATAATTCCACGCAAATACATCTTTGTATTTACGGAGTAAGGTCTCTAGAACCTAGTGTGAGATGGGCTCTGATGTGAACAATGCGATCCACCTCCTCATTAGGATCTTTAAAGTTTAACGGGATGGTTTTAGCGAGTCCTTCAAAGGAGTGGGAACTTTGTGTGGGTTCCCGATGTGGCTATGGTAACTGGATAACAACGTCATCCAATGTAAAGTCTTTAAACTTTTATGGGAGATCAAAAGGTGATTCCACAAAGTTTTCAAAAACTTTGGAAATCACTTGCGTTGAGGCACTACCAAATGTGGAAGCTCGGTCGGATTGTTTGGTTTCTGTCTGTTTAGACAAGGGCTTAATCGGTTGCTTTAGCTTCTCACACATCTGTTTTTGACACTCGATTAATTTTGTATTAATAATTTTAGTATTTTGTAATCGAGGTTTTCGAGGTTGTTGAGGGGGTGGTGTTGTTGCCTCACTTATCATGTCATCATCTATTGTATCCCAGACTTCGTCTGGATACACGTCCCATGTGTATACTTTGGGCTTGGGCCTATATGTTTGTGTGGTGGGTACTTTGGAGATCATTTGCACATGAGCAAAAGGCCCTGGCGATTTGATCTCTTGTGGAATCGATTTCGGTTAATAACGTTTGTTATCTAGATAAAGGAGTACATGTTCATCCGTCATATCAACATCATTTATGGAAAGAATACCTTCTTCCGAAACATGGGCGGTAGAGATGCTAGGGTCTCATGGGCACCAAGCTATAGGAATAGGGTCAATCATCATAAGCGGAATGATAGGTGTATCAATGTCTGTAGAAAACGGTAGAATATACACATCCTCTGCAACAATTTCGATACGACATCTGTTGGAATTAGCACAGTCCACAGTGGCCAGTGCTTGACCCCAATTTATTATGTTTGTTGATCTTGTATAAGTGGCCTTTCGTTTGGATCGGGACACTATCGGATTCGTCATAAGTTGTTGATGGCCAATCGTGTGCCAAGAAGGACTTTATATGTATTTGCATCATCTGGTGAATCAAAAATGACGCAATCAATGGTAAAGTTGACTCCTGCAATACGTACTAGGATATTTGATAAATGACCTACAGGGTCTGTGACTCGCTGATCGGCCATACGAAGTTTGTAATGTGGTTGATCTAAGGTATGGAACCCCCATGACTTTGCTAGCGACAAAGCCATTATGTTTACGCCTGATCCACTATCAAGGATAGCGGATACTGCTGGATAATCTTTATAAGTCAGAGGCAAGGTGATGTTAGTCCTCTTAGCAACACCTATATTCATCATATTCATAGAAATCCAAGGAATTTCAAAAATCTGTTCTGGTTTTTGTTGTTCGTCTGGGATGATAGGCAACTGAAAACTATGATGGATGTAGCGTTGAAGCCCATTGAAGATTTTATGGCGCTATGGAATGGCATGGTGATTTGAGCTTGCAGGAGTTCAAAGAATACCTCGAGTCCCTGTAGGGATTGCTCTTTTTTCGGGGATTGGAGCAGATAACAGACCGTCAGTATTTGCTTCCTCCCGCAAAAACTCATCTCTAAATTCATTGTATTGTCTTTGTTCCATGCGTCGGTCTGGGTAATCTTTGGGTAAAGTGGAAGTTGTCAATGAACTCCCCCTGATGGTCAGTTGGTTTATCAATGTGTTGCTTTTGTTCTTGGTGTTGGCGCCGGGCTCTAGTAAGAATTCGAACATTCTGATGATATATGACGTGCTAGAAGGATCTTGTTAGGTTGTTTAGAACAGTCTTTGAAATTGTGTTTGCAAACACAGTCTGGACACTCCTCATGGCATTTATTCTTAAGTTTACAATCAACCATGAAGTGGCCAACTTTGTCACAAATGAAACAACGGTTGCTCATTGGTCCCATGGCAATAATAAAACCATCTTGGATGGCTAGCTGTGCTGGATCTTCTGGGTTTGTGGAATACTCATCCCGTTTGTATGAGCATGAATTGTCGGTTTGATATGATTGAAACTAGCAGATGGGAGTGTTGTATCGTGATTGTATGTGGAATTGTAGGAGTGGTCGACAAGATGTGTTGGTGTAGATTCTCTAGGTTGTCTATGTTTTTGTGCTCCTAGATCATGTTGTCCCCTTGGAGGTGGACCTAAGAGTGCCATTTGTGGTTGAGGTTCATGTCGAGATTTTCTGGGCAACTTTTGTATATGGATTTGGTTGTTTCGTGGTGGATAGTGCTGATTTTGGTTTTGTTAAACAAATTGTTGTCTAGGAGGTTGATAATGGCCACCTGACTGGTTGTGAGGCTGATTCCTCGGGTTATAATAGCAATAGAGTGAGGTATGGCCCATAAAGTCATAGATGTCACATTTGATCAAGGAAGTATTTGGGACCGGTTGATATGATGGGCATTCATTGCCAGTGTGTGCACCTCGACAGTGAGGGCACCAAGTGTTCTCTCGTTTGTGATGGATTTGGCGAGTGGGTAACTGACCCGGCATCGAGCTCTGAATAGACTTGAGAGTATTTTGAAACTCTTTCGTGAGTTTCTCCTTTTGTTGCTGGTGTTGCTGGTTAAGCAACTCCATTTGTGTTTTCCATAATTGTTCTCTTGTTGCCTCATTTGGTTGAGCTTCTTGGACAACACAATATGCTCGCCATTCACGTGGCTCATCAACATCTGATCCCTCATCTTCTTCTCGGATGGCATCCGACATGGCTTGTTTCAATGATGTGTATTCATCATTGGAGCAAAGTTCACGTCTTATCCATCGTGGGAGACCAACGAGAAACCAAATGATGAGCATAGATTCGGTTGGTTGTTCTTGTACTTGACTTTTTAATCTTTTAAATCTTTTTATATAGTCACGTACTTTCTCATCTTTTGTCATTTTGATTGTACTCATCATTTTGATTGACAAAAGGACTTTTGATCAAACGAAAGGGCTTCAATCGTTTGATGAATGCTTCCTTCAAGAGTGACCAGTCTCGTTTATCTTCATGATCAAGGTTAAAAAACCATTATCGTGCTTGATCGTTCATGGTCATCGAGAAGAGCTGGACCATGGCTTCTGGTGATGTCTCACCATAGACATCACATGCATTCTCAAAGACTTGAAGAAATCTTTGAGGGTCAGTGTTGTCGTCATACTTAGGTAGATCTGACTTGGGAGTATGTTTTTCAGTATGCGGGGCATTATTTGCAAAAGCTCCATTTAAGTGAGCTCGTGCGTGTGATGATTCTGCAACTTGAAAGTGTGGGCGATCATATGGAACTTCTGCACGCATGGGTTCCCATCTTTCAAATGGGTTGGTTGAGGGCTCATGGATTTGGGACTTCATCCGAGAATATCTATTGTATCGAGCTTGTTCTGTAGATGAAGAGACCATCTCTGGTGGATAGTCCTCTATGGAATTCGGATCGTAAGGACGATCCATAGCAAATCGAGAGTACCTTAGGAGTAGGTATGTAGTCCTCTTGGTCTTTTTTTTTTTTTTTTTGTTAATATCAGAAATTCGCGAAAAACGAAAAATATATCAACTGAAATAACAAAAAGCGAAAACCACGAACGTGGCTAAATCTCGAAAAATGCAAAGGATTAGGATCAAAACGAAAAATGCGATAGTTTAAAAGCAAAAAATGTGAAGGTTGTGAAAACCCGAAAATGTGATTTTTTAAGGTTCGAAAAATGTGAAAAACGCGAGATTTTCTGAAGTTTGGATATGGTCGTGATGTTATGACTCTAATTTGATCAAGATTGTACGTGAGATGATCTGGTCAAATTTTGATTGAGATTTGATGTCCCAGACTCGGTCAAGATGGTCACCAAAAAACTCGGTTGAGATGTGAAGCAGGTGCGTTCGGTTGAGAGCGGAAGGAATGCCTTGGTTGAGATCGTGCCAGAAGTCTTCGGTTGAGATTTGACAGAAAACACTCGATCTCGATCGTGACAAAGAATTCGGCCGAGATATGAGCAAATGCCCTCGGTTGAGATCGTGACGGAAATGACGCGATTGAGATCTGAGTGTGAGGCTTGGTCGAAATCTGACAGAAATGACGCGGTTGAGATCTGAGCGTGAGGCTCGGTCGAGATTTGACAGAAATGACACGATTGAGATCTCAACTAGGGACTCGGTTGACATTTTAATGGATTGTTGCGGTCGAGAATCGAACTCGAAACTCGATCGAGATTTTACAATTGGTTTCAGGGACTTGAAATGGAGCTTGGCAAATGGCGCCAAATGTTCACAGATTCCAAGTTGTAAACACAGATTCTTCTTTTCTTTCTTCGTTACATTCTCTTCTTCTTAGGTGGTTTCCACTCTGGAAATCGGGTGTTTTTGCCCGTTTCCAGAACTCAGTTCTTTCCAGTTAGGTCCTCTAGTTTAGAACTGTTTCCAGGCAGATCGTTTGTCAGTTCAACATTTGTATTCCCAGTGTGTCAGTGGGATGAAACAGTTTTGTTCACTCCAGGTACATGCATTTACAAGCCATGTAACCAATCCTTGCTCAACAGATTAGCGTTCTGAATTAGAGAGCGATCTACAAATCTGTCTACTAAACTACTAAGCAATCACGGAAGTTTATGGCATCAAGATTAATCTACACAACAAAAACAAGAATCAAGAAAGCTAACTACCTAACAGCATTCTGGCATCCCAAGAATCAAGAAATACACCTCTCTTGATGCTTGGAATGCCCAAGAACAATCAAGGACAAGATTGTTAGTGAATATGCAAGATCTGAGCCACAATCTCAGCCTTCTAGTTTACCTAGATGCTGAAAATCACAAAATCAAGAAACAAGAAAGCTAATCCACATCTACATTCCACATTGCAATAAAAAAAGCAGGAAATCTAATTAATCCACAACCACAACAAGGAAATCAAAGCATGTTCATAGGAATTTTACTCAAGACAATAGCCATGAACAAGGAGCTTCTCAATTGCCAATAACTCATGGAGGATCTTCTTTATTCATACAAGAGAAATGACAATACATTAAAAGCTCCCTCACAAGAGGGGGGCCCTTAAATAAGCAAGAGGGCTGCCCATGTGGAGCCTAAGTGGCAATTCCACTAGTTTAGAAATTACAAGTGGAAATAGCTCTTCCACTAGAGGTCACCATCAAAAGGTGGCTGACTCTAATTTATTTAAGAGGGGTCTACATTTATTTACATTGCCTAGGAATGTTACTAGCTCCTACATGGTCGTTCCTTCTCTGGGATGCACCATGTAGGCTCACATGGAAAGAATCTGTAATCCTAGCTAGTAATCCTCGGCTCTCATGCTCGGCTTTCAGCTTCTCCTGCTCTCCTCCTTCTGAGACCTCCTCAATCTTGGGTGAGAGATGCTCTATACTTTTAACTTGGCTCGGCATCTGGGGAATCTCTGGAATCTGCTAACAGCCACGTCTTCTGGAACCCTTCTAACCAATGATGACAACTAGTTGGCCTTATACATTTTTGACACTTAAATATTTCTAGGGCAACTTCGCATTTTTTGCACCTTTGAGATTTTCACACTTTCGCATGTTTGCTCAAGCGACAAACCGACTTCATTAGACCTAAATCCATTTGGAGTCACCCGACATGCAAAATATCCCATTGACAGTTACCTACTTTGTACATACAATCACAAATACAAGGAGGTTGTAATAAATACCGCAGAAAGCATTTAATGCTTGTAAGATAATTTCTTTAAGTAGGACACTTTTAATATATAAACTACTCGCTGGTTAATAGTAGGTTAATCATGTTAATCAAATTAATCTGATCAATAAGAGTTTTATGTAGCCAGCGTTATCACGCTCAACCAAGCTGAAGTTATCACTTCAAACAATTGTACTCACGTTTGATATTAATCATAGTGCAATTCATGTCTCACTACAGTTTTGTTCTATTGTGTATTTGTATAAATCATTCATCCTGAATATTTCTACTGCTAACTGTTGCGCTTCCGTTCCTACACGCCAATGCTCAAAGCTTCCGCTGCTGCGATCCCACAATTTTGCGACATGGTATCAGATGGGTGGTCTAGTAACCTGCATTTCTATTGCAGGTTATCAGTCTTGTTTCTACCAAGACATCATTCAGCAAGTGGAAAGCCAACAATATTCCGATATCGTTGTTTCTACCGACGATCTCTCACTCTATACTAGAATGGATCCATCTTCTAGTTCATCTCTGATCGACAAACTCGATGGAGATAACGGCAAAGTACGACGCTGAAGGAAGGCTAAATCGCTACAAGGCTAGACTAATCGCCAAAAGCTTTTCCCAGATTCCAGATCTGAAATATTCTGAAACCTTCAGCCCAGTTGTCAAACATGTTTCGACCCGCCTACTCCTCTCCTCTGCAGCCACAATAGACCTTGAAGTCCACCAGATGTATGTCCAAACCGTTTTCCTCAATGGAACTATCAAAGAGAAAATCTATATGTCGTAGCGAAAGGGATACAAAATCAACAACAAGCAATAGCACCTTGTATGCAAAATCCACAAGGCTCTCTACGGGCTGAAACAGTTACCCAAAGCCTAGTTCCAGAAAATCAACGCATTTGTAATCAAAAATGGTTTCAATCCAACCTCTACAAACTCGAATGTCTATTTCAAGTCTGTATCAGATTTCTTCATCATCATCACTCTCTATGTAGATGATACCATGTTATTCAGTAACGATCTGAATCTGATGAAAGAAACGAAATGCATACTCGCTCAAAAGTACAAGATGACTAACATGGGTCTATCCCACTATTGACTCGGAATCCAGATCCATCAAGATCGACCCGACGGACTGATTTTTATCAATCAGCAATGATATCTCACCAATGTACTAGAAAAGTATGGAATGGCCAACTGCAAACCGACTTTATTAGACCTAAATCCATCTGGAGTCAGCCGACATGAAAAATATCCCAGTGATGGTCACCTATTACATACAGTCACATATACAAGGAGGTTGTAATAAATACAGTAGACAAATTTAATGCTTGTAAGATATTTTTTTAGGTAAGACACTTGTAATATATAAACTACTCGCTAATTAGTAGTAGGTTAATCATGTTAATCAAGTTAATCAGATCAATAAGAGTTTTATGTAGCCAGCATTATCACGCTCAACCAAGCTGAAGTTATCACTTCAAACAATTTTACTCATGTTTAATATTAATTAGAGTGCAATTCATGTCTCACTACTATTTTGTTCTATTAAGCATTTTTTATGAATCATTCATCCTAAATATTTCTATTGCTAACTGTTGCGCTTCCGTTCCTACATGCCAACGCTCCAAGCTTCCGATGTCGGTCCCACAGTTTTGCAACACCCGTGTATCCAGAATTTCTTCTGGCTCATGTGGTAAAGGCCTCAATTCCTCAAAATACCTAGTGGGAAATCACGTGATCTCCGTCCCTAAGCACTCCCTTTAGTCTACTGACATGGAAGACTGGGTGCACCTTGGACCCTTCTGGCAAAGCTAGTTTATGAGCCGAGTCTCCAACACTCTTTAGTATTGCAAATGGTCCACAATATCTAGGAGATAACTTCGAACACTTACCTATCCGCAGAGTTTCATATTTCTCTAGAACTCGCAAATAAACTTCATCTCCTTCTTTGAAGGCTACTACTCTATGGGTTTTATCGCATAATGTCGAGATCGCGCTTGCGCTATCGGACATTCTCTTTAGCAACCTTTAACATCTCAAACATGTCTTGGAGAAACTCCTTGCCAATTTGTATATACTCCCTCTCGAGTCCCACTGCCATTGGGGCTCAAGGTTGATACCCATACATCAGCATGAATGGACTATACGCAGTGGTATCATGCTTCGAACTATTATAGCCAAACTCCAACAATATAAGATGTTGTTCCCAGTTAGACCGTTTCCTACTCACATAAGCTCTCAACATATCTTCTAGGCCTTGGTTGACTCTTTCTGTTTGACCATTCATATGTGAGTGGTCAGAAGTACCCATTTTAAGCTTGGTTTCTAACTTAAGAAACACCTCTCGCCAAAAATTGCTGGCAAACTTAGGATCTCACTAACAATACTTGATGGAAATCCATAGGGCCTATGAATATTTTCTATGAAGAGCCTGGCTAACTCAGGCGCTTTCACTCTAGTCTTAGTCAAGATAAACATGACTATTTTAGTCAACCTATCCACTATTACCCAAATTGAATCGTGGCCTCAAGTTGTATTAGGTAAACTTACAATAAAATCCATACTAATACTTTCCCACTTGCCATCAGGTATCTCTAATGGTTGTAGGAGGCCACCTATCTTAAGGCGTTCCGCCTTATTGGCCCAGCAGGCACTTATGGCATTTCAATACATACCCTTGGACCTTTACTCATGCTGGGGGGGGGGCCTGTAAAATTCCTTCCTTGCTAAGGCATACGTCTTTCTAATACGTGGATGCCTCGCATTAGGACTGTCATGACTTTCTTCTAAGATTTGGCGCCTAAAATCATTGTCCCTAGGTACGCAAACTCTACCCTTGTAAAGAAGGTATCCATCCTCAATGGAAAAGTTCTTCCATCGTTGGTTACTATTTCTTTCCTCGGTCTCTTGTTCGCTATTTCTTCCTACTCTTGTGCGATAGTGATAGCTGCATTTCTTTGAAGTACTTCCTGCCACACGTTCATATTGAGAATCTTTCACGCACGTATTTCTCAATGACTCTAAAAAGTCACTGGCCCAGCGAGCTTTGCGACCCTTCAACTTGCCCTGCGAAGACAAACATTTGATATTCTCATGATCAAAGACTATCTCAAAACTTTCCCCATACAAGTAGTGTCGCCGCTTTTGGAGGGCAAAAACTATAGCATACAACTCCTTCCCCGAGGTGGATCCTATTGAGCCGCATTTTTACTCTCAAATGCCAATGGGTGTTCGTTTTGCAATACAAGCACACCAACAGCCTCTTGCATTTGTTTTCACTATATGTTAAATTATCTCACAAATATGATTTTAAGTTCTCAGTTTATTTAAAGAATGTCAAAATTGCGAGCTAAGCGGGCCATGAGGTGGGATTTTGTTTATAAATCTATTCATGACATTGCCTATTTACTTCATTTTTTGTGGTCACAAGTAAAATAGATAAGGTCGTGAATAGTGGCTCTTAAAAGTAAGAAAATTCCAATGTAAAATTAGTGTTTATATGCAGCAGCTGCAACAGGCGCACGATCAATTGTAGTTGACATCGGGCAAAGAGCAAGTAGCACCAAGTTGTGCCACACCCAAGCACACACATGTAATGTTGTTGGAGAGTTTACATATATATATATGTCCCCTGAGAAATCCCATAAAAATGCTTATGGGATAAAGTTTGGTTGCTTGGACACATGGTACCTGGGCAGCCAATTTAAGAAAAAAAAAAAAAACCGTGTGATGGAGATGGCACAAAGCCACATACCCACGTGCTCTCAATATGGGAGGCACCCGTCACCCTGAAACCCCAACAACCCCCCCCCCCCCACCCCCCCTTTTAAATCATTTACTCAAAAAAATTTCAAAAAATGGATATCGTTCCGGAACCATCATTCCTTCCGCGTTCCCGAACCATGTTCCAGAACTACGATGCTCCTTAGGTCTAATTGCAAGTTAGAATCTCTATGTTCTCTGAGTAGTGACAACTGTTAGAATTTACTTAAAAATGTGAGAAGTTTGATTTGTTTTTATTTGATCTTGTATAAATCTAATGATGATCTGAAATGATTGAATAGTTATTGAATTTGGTTGCTATATCGTGCACTAGTGTTGATCCAATAGATGAATATTTCAGACTGGTCTTACACACAGGAATCTGTAGCAGATTTGCAGTTAATTGTCCTTTCCATTTTGCATAGGTCTGCATTTATAGAAGCGTGCGAAACGAGCATACCAAAAGTTCAGAGAACAGTTCCCCACCTGCACTGGGTTGATTCATATTCTTGTCCACAACAGACCGAACGAGGCTGCTGTCAAACTGAAACGTAAGAACAGTTAGAAAATATCCACACCTTGATTCCTAAGAATGCGAAGCAATGTAAGACGAAAGCTGGGACCTACAAAGTACCCCAACCTTGCCACGCTCTCCAAAGGCCACTCTAACAGCCAGAAATATTGTAAGAAAGCAAAGAAACTGTTGGAACATGCCGTAGTGATTCTCCATTGTGCTTGATCTGCAATGGATCAAAGAAAAAGGTGAGAAAAAAGCTAGGTACCCATATTCCATCACCAGATAAATGTCATACGAAATTATTCTAGTAGTTGCGTTGTGCGCCAGATCGACTTGGTGTGCACTTGAGAAGGATCAGATAGAAAAATAAAAATAGCTGCAAGATCTTTCGTTTGATTGATCTCAAGTTTAAATCAAAAATAGATTATATAAATGTGTATCAAGCCATTAATTTGAATGCTGATCGCTTACTGTTAAGATATTATTATATATATGTGCAATTACGCGACTTTTCACAGAAAGACAGAAGCTACGAAGTAACCGCCTCACCAACCAAAATAATGTGAAAGAATTATAGGAGATTGAAAAGGGGAAGAGTAAGAAGAGAAAAATACTTCAATTTTCACAATTTATGCGTCGTCACAACATAGATACAACAAAACGAGGCTAAATGATGTTCCTAGGATTCTTTGTTGAATAATCGCGCTAATTTATGAGGACTTTACGAAGGGAAGCTCTCTTCTCAGGTTGCTTATCTGCCTCTGCACAGATTCAATATGGATGTTTGAGTGCTACGACCTTCTCTGAAAAGAAAATTTAGAAGAACGATAAAGGAGCTCTATTCTTGGAAGTTTAGAGTTAAATTTTTCTGAGCTGTGAAACAGACGGTGAGCAAATCAAATAAATAAAACAGCTAGTCGAAATGATTAACAAATAATGTAAAACTCGTCATAGTTTTCCAAAGACCTTACTCTAGGAGCTGGGCAATGAGCTGGATTTCACTTTCTTGGCAGCCACCTGTTCTTTTAATTGTGACGATGTCTCCTACACTACACCACACCACGATCTGCAGGCGCTGTGGGTGAAAGATGCATCGCACCATAGTTGCTCCTGCAGCGGCGAAGCAAGCTTGAGGGGGCTGTGAGAGAGAGAGGGAGAGGGAGAGGTGTCCTCCATGCAAGCACATGCTAAATAGAGACAACATGAAGGATCTTAATAAAACAAATAACAACAACAACATTAACAAGGTGATCGGATGACATTACAAAAGGCAAAAGGCCATGCATGTTGTTATGATTTTGTAGTAAAGTGCACCTTGGATAAATGTTATGCGTGGGGGGGGGGGGGGGGGGGTGGGAGTAGGATAAAGATTGCAAATATTAATTATGGAGGGAATCAAAGACAAAACATTTATAAAGGTAACATATATAGAGAGTTCATTGTAGGTTGATTTTTGTTGTTTATAGCAAAGGCAAAATTGATCTATTGAAATTAGCCATAGAACAAGGGTTTTTGAATTGTGCAAGATTGTTTGCTAATTTGAAAGCAAAATATGAGGGATGATGGTCGGACCAATATGTTTCTGTGGTTTGACATTCGCAAGGACACGATGTAGTGTTTGTCCATATTTGGTCTATTTGAGTTCCATAGTTGGTTGTTGGTTCAGTGCATGCAATTCGGAATTTATAAGATGACAATAATTTGTTGAGTGTTTGGAAAGAGGTGGTGTTACCTAACGCATTTATATTAAAGTCGCCCAGTATTACAGATGGAATATTTGTTGGCAAGTTTTGTAGCAATTGTTGTAACGTTTCGAAAAAAGTTGAAAGGTTTGTGTATGGTGATCTGTAGAGAGCTATGATGTGTATTGCATGTCTTGTGTAATTGTTGAAAGTGGCTATTATGAATTCAGAATTGTTTACAATGATTTCTTTGTGTGCATTCAATGTCAAAGAGGGTTTGTATAACAATGACGAACCGTGTTTGCCAGAGCAAGGTATGGAATGAAAGTTTTGTTCGAAGTACTTTTCAGGATTTCTTTCATATGTTTCTTGTAAGCATACTATGTGAGATGCCATAAGATTGTAATCTGCTATGATGTTTTTGTGATGTGCATGTAATGATCTAGTGTTGAGTGTTTGTATTATTAGATGCGTTTTTGCTGTGTTTTGTATGTTTGGAATAATATTACACAAATTTGCAGTCGTCAGTAAACGGTCTGGATGTATGTCACGATGAATGTGAAAATATTCATTTCTTAGCAGTTGTAACAAAGAAAGGTTCTGTTTTTCTTTGATTCTAGACAATGCAGTATATGTTAGCTCATGTTGTGTATTTCCAGTGGGATCAAATGCCATCTTGTCAAGAGTGAGTCCTTGTGCTCGGTGTATTGTACGTGCTGTAGCTGCTTGGATTGGGAATTGTTTTCTAGTGAATTTATTGTTGATGTTTGGTCCGATTTGAATTTCTTTCACAATTTGATATATTGGTGTCCATGTATGCTCAATATTTTCTGCGTATACTTTGATGCAATATCAGCTAAACATAAATCTTCTAAATTTGTTGGTCTGTTATTGTATTTGTCTATGATAGATGCACTTTGTACTGTAGATTCAGGATCCATGTTTTGTAAGACATGTTTTGGTTTCAAAACAAATGTGCGATTATCTTCTGTGCATGTATTAATGAATATAACTTTTGTAGAGAGGTGTTGCAATGGAATCGATAGCGTAATGAAAGCTGCCAATTGAGCTAGCATTTGTTGTGCATTCAAAAATGCGTTTCCTAGTTTCCTTATTCGGTCACAATCATTAGTAGGATTTTGTATAATAATTTCATGTAGAGCCGCAATTATTGTATTATCCATTTTTGTCAAATATGATGTACAATAACTTGCAGCAGCGTATGGTTCTAAGATATATTGTATATCAGTGTTGGCCTGCCAGAGACGTCCAAGTGTTTGCTTGAAATTGTTTGTTTTAATGTCTCGAGGTTCGCGTTTCAAAAACAATGTTGGTTGTTGAATTGTTAATCGAATTGCATGTAAATAGGTTTGTTCGTTCAATTGAAGCATTGTTAGAAATTCATCGAATGACATATCCATTCCTAGTCCCATGTGTTGCAAGTGTTTGTTTATCGAATGTGATATGTCTTGTAACGCTTTAAATTCTTTTGCAAATTGTTTTTGTAAAGGCATCAATATAGTTGTTCTTCTCATGGGAGGTTTCGGAAAGTGGAATCGACAAATAGATTGACCCTTTTTTTTGCAAGTACTATGATGTTTGTGTGTTTGTATATGCATGTTTTCAGGCAGGCTTGTTTGTCACATGTGATATATGTGTCAATGTAAGTTGTAATTTCATTTACAGAACTTGTGTACAACTGAGGACCATCTTTTTTCCACAAAAGTGCATGATCATGCTCACTACCTCTATGTTGGAATTCAGTTACAAATGCAAGATCTGTTACTGAACCAAGAATGGAATGATCTTGGCGAATCAATTTTCGGAGGCAGTTCATTCGGTGATTGTAATATCTTGCACAAGTTATAGGATCATGTCGAATAAAATTTTGTATATTGCTTTCTTCTAAACGTAAGTGTGTATCTGAGTCATGAATATTTGCTAGGCTATGTAAACATGTTACAAGGTCTGGCCAATGTGACTCAGCACTTGTGAACATTACAAATAATGTTGGTGGTCCTAGTTGTCTGATCATTGCAAAAATGTCCTTTTTTGTTCTGTCAAGATAATCTGGTGATGTGCGTAGCATTCCCAGATCTCTATATCCAATATCAAATTTCATTACTGTGGCAATTTTTGAAGTGTCAAGCATGTCTTTTACTTTAAGAGTATCTTCATAAGTTTTTCCTTTTCGTATACGAAGGCGTGCAGTTGATAAAATGAACTTAATTTGACATTTAATAGTTTTGTAAAATAGATTTGGAATGTGAGTTGCAAAACGCCTATCATGGTGCATGATTTCCCATTGTGCAATTTGTTGGTATGTATTGTTTTCACAGAGCATTTTGTATCGTTGACATCTATAAAACAAAGTTGGGAAATTCAATTCCTCACTATCTTTGTCTTGAAATAATCCCAATGGTTGATAACCTTCGGCTGGGGCTATTGAAATGATTTTGTCTTCAAAATCTTGTATTTGATGTGATGTTAAAAAATTATGTATAAGGGTATCTAAAAACGTCTCATCTGCAATTTCAACAAAGTTCGTGGTTTCTTTATCGGAAAAGTTAACGGTTGTAGGATAGTTGGTGGTATAACATCGCTATTAGTATTATGTAATCGATATGCAAATTCATTGGCTTGTAATTGTTCTTTCCAATTAGGGAGAATTTGTATGGCCAATTCAGTATACAAGTTTGTTTCGCAAAGGTCATGCAATGTAGTCATTACGATATTAGGTCTAACTAAGCCCGAAGCAAAAACTGATTTATATTCAAGCTTTCGCTTTATTTGTATAGCTATAGTGGAATTCTCATCAGGGAATCGAGGCAATGTAGTTTGAATCCTATCCAAGTTACTAGGTACGTTAACAATGCTTCCATGCAAACTAAATTGACCAAAAACTGGGTGCAGTTGTCGAATCTGTGCAAATGCAAGTCTAGGTGATACTAAGCGTTCTTCTAATTGGTTCAGTTTTTCGACGGTTGGTATTTTTTTGTTCATTGATATATTTATTGGGAATAGAAATGGCGGCATTCTTTTGGCCTTCAAATATTTATAACAATTTCTGCAAGTTCGCATGGTATGTTCATCTGCATAATCGAAATGATTTTGTTTTAATTGTTTTAAATATAGACTTGTTTCTACTGGTAATTGCTTTGTTTGATGCTTGAAATTGAGTTTCCCACAACTGAGGCAAACATGTATAGGTGTGTCTTTTATTTGTCGAATATACCTTTGTTGTTGCTTATTTTGAGCAACATTATGATTTGTATCTTGAGAAATACAGTAATTTGCAAATGGATTATTTGGGAGTTTGTTATTTTGTCTTTTTAAGTATCGTATATATCGGGCAATTGCAGGTATTTCAATATGTGCATGCAGATCAATAGTTGAGCAAAATTGTTTTGCGATTTCAATACTAGAGAGGTATTTGTTATCATGAATTAGTTGCAAAATTCGTTCACGGTATGAAGTTCCCCATTCAAAACAAGTTCTATTTTCACATACGGTTGAATACATGTTCTTGGCATTATGCCATGACAATGTTGTGCATTTTGTTTTTTCAAGTATTTGATGTGTCTCGTGACTTGTTTTGTAGTCAAACATTCGCTTGGGATTTTCATAGTTTCTAAAAAAGAATTCGCAATTTGCTCAGTTTCCAAAGTATTGTCAGCCATTATTTTGAGTAATTCACAATTCATATGAGCATGCCAATAGAATTTTGTATGTCGTTTTCTTTTCCGGTTTATTGTTTTACTGATTCGCATGATTTCCGTATTGTATTCAAAAGTTGGCCTCTCAATAACAATATCAGGAACTGCCTGTTGAGTATTGCAAACAATCATTTGCGAACTTGGTATTGTATTGTTTGTTTTGCGCATCATACCATAATGTTACTGTTTTTGAAATACGAATAGGACATGTTTTTATACTATCCCATATTTGTTCGAGATTGCTTGACAAGACAATGATCAGATTGATGTTTAAAGCCAAACAAGTCCAAGTGAGTAGAAATTCGTCAAGATATACAGTAGTGTACTTTATTTGTGTTTGATCTTTGATAAGATATTTTGTCATAGATAGTGATATTTTGTGCAAATTTTGAAATCGATCTGTATCAAAATATTTTTGTTGCCAATGAATCGCAATTGGGTTTCTTCTACCTAAACATGTTTCAAAATATCGTATAATTGCTTGAAAGCTGATTTCTTGTGGCCTACTTTTGTGTCCTAGCGACATTGCCAAACTCTCAAAAAAGTTGTTTCCAGTAGCCATTTTTGTATTTGTTTAACAAACATGTATTTGGAAATGAAAATTTTTTGGCTTTTCAAGAACAAGTTTTAAATATTCCCTTATTGAAAAACAGATACATTGGAAAAAAAAACTAATACAAATATCGTACAAGCTGATTTTACAGAGCGCAATATTGTTTTGAACAAAAGATAGCTACTTTGAACGCACTATAATAGAATCAAAGATATGATACAAGAACTTACATTTGGGGTTTTTAATGTACTAGAAATTTACACTTTATATAGTTTAAGAGATTTGCTTTAAAATTAAATCTCCAAACCATGTAAACCAAATTGTCAAAACATAGATCATATACGCAAACATGGGAAATTGCCAAAGATGCAGTTTACTTGAAAAACTTGCATTCCGAAAGCAATAATACAGCCACGAACCAACTATAGAAAAATGGAAGCAACTTTGTAACGTAATTGTTGGAAGATGGTTAAGTATCGGAAGAATTTGAAACTTTTCGTGCAATCAGATTTTTTCACTCGATAAGTTAAGGATATCAAATGAAACAGCTAATAGGGTAAACCAAAGTTTCAAAAAAACCTTGCATTTATTATGTCTTTGTAACAAACATGTATTCTAAAAAGAGATTTTTTGGGTTTCCAAAAAGAAGTTTCAAATATTCAATTGCAGAAGAATATATACATTTGAAAAAAAGTAATACAAATAATGTAAAAATTGATTTTACAAAAGTGAGCATTATTACTATAATAAAATCAAAGATATGATACCAGATTAGGTTCGACTTACGTTTGTAGTTTGCAAATTACAAATTAACATTGACATAGTTTAAGGGATTTGTTTTACACTTACATTTTCAAAGCATATAAGCTAAATTGTCAAAACATATAACATATACACACACATTTGCACAAATTCAAGCAATTTCAACAATTTTTTTGGAAGATGAACAATACAGCAAATCAAGATCTATAAGCAAAGCAGTTGTCGTAGTTGGCTATCAATGTAAAAAAAAAAGTTCCAGAATACCGTGCATTTACTGTAGTGGTTATAGAACAAGAAACATGTACCATCGTTGGTGTTAACAAAGTCAACCTTGACTAGAACTAAAAGCATTTGTGAGTTATTAAACATATATAGATACACAACTATACCTATGTTGTCATGTTCATGTTAAAACTTTGTTTCTTCATTTAGCATTGCAATGGCATTATCAGCAGAGGTAGAGCATTCCACCATTGGCAAGTCAGCTTCTTGAAAGTCTTCCATACAAAGTTGTGAAGTACTTGCATCAGTTCTGGCAATCTGAGTAAAATAGGCATGCGAACAGGTATAGAACTGCAACATACAATTTGAACAAAGGATTTAGAAAACCAGAAACGGAAAAAGCGAAATAATTGAAGTAAATAAAAAATTGCATTCTATCAAAAAGTACGTATATGTACCGTGTGCAAGGCATCTCCACTCCAATAAGATTGTTTTGACCATCAAGTTGATATTTTGCTTTTGTGTCAACAGCCACCATTTTCTCACGAATGGAGATTGGGTCTTTTTCATATGCTATTGGCAATGATTCAGGTAGGTCCAATATTGTTTGGACTCATTCATCATAAATATTCACCGCCACAATTTTTACCATTGTCATATTCAATTTCTGCCGTAAGCACACCCATTTTTTTCAGCAATGTGATATCACATGTACGGCAAAAAACATGTTGTGAATGATTTTCTAGTGATCTTCTTGGATTGGCAAATCGAACAGACAAAGTCGATCGGTGGAGCATTTATATTTGTAATTTTCAATGTTCCGAATACCTAACATGCATACATTTTCGAACATTTGTTTCAAGTTTATACAATTCGAAGCATGTAACATAAAACAATAACACATGCAAGGAAACACATAAAACTTAAATGTAAATTGTAACACATGAAAGTTTTTCAAGTACACCTCCATTCCAACAGCTACAGCTTGAGCGCATGGAATTCTTGGACATCCACAAAAGCTCTTGAAATGCCAAATCATGGATTGCCGCAAAAATTGTATAAGGTTGCACAATAAGTCGAATCAGCCCATTCCTGAGTGTGCCTTGAACATTTTTTAGCATTGTGATAATTGGGCGACCTTGTTGGAAAACTTTTTCTAGTTCAAAATATTGAGCACGAGTCGTTTCCCAAAATGAAACCTACCAAATCCATGTGCATGTTTTAAAACAACAAATCTGAACAACAAAATTTATGGAAATACAAAAACTTATTAAAGCAACTTGAATGAGATTAACAACTAATTGTTTGAATGTCATTTGTCGTTTTGCCATCTACAACTTGTATATTGTATCTTTCCATTTGGAAGCCTTCCGCTTGGCCAAGTATGCCTATAACCAGCAACCACTATTGCGAATGTGCAGTAATTTGTCTTTTCTCGTTTGTCAGTACCTTTTTTCCGCATTCGAAGGCTTCGAATCTTGTCAGTAGGCATGAAATTCGGCAATGACATCAAACGGTTGGATTTGTGTCACAACATAGTTTGTGTTCTATACGCAATATGTATTTGTCATCGCCATAATCGTAATCAGTTTTCAGGACAATGGCAAAGTTCTCAAATCGTAAATAACGATCCAATTTGAACTTTCGCGCATGTTTATCTGCAACAGAACCGGACATCATAGTTGTCACTATCGCCATGCCAACTCGATCGGTCATGTCACACCTGAGATATGTCCATGGTTTGTCCTGGTTTTTTGTTCCCACGATCATAGTTGCCATACCTAGACAGAATAATCCCTTCAAAGGCACAGTTTGTCCAGATTGGGCAAACATCATTTACAGCTAAAATGTGGAAATCACTCATAAAATGGGTACAGAAACTCATCTCTCTCGCTCTCTCTCTCTCTCTCTCTCTCTCTCTCTCTCTCTCGTTTTTATGTAAGTAATATAGTGCATTCCAGCTATTGACAGCAGAGTGTTCGGTGGATAATATTTCCAATGAAATTAAGAAGAGACCACGTAATTTCCCTCTACTTTGTGCATATCGACCAAGCTACTTTTGTGCAGCAAGGCAACATCGTGAAAGTGCCCGTCACGCAATTTGGTCCTTAACCAGCTCAACTATCATCTGATTCTTTTGATCTTTAGCGTATACAAGTAGTTGTTGAATCCTCATACAATTAAAGTGCTGGTTTAATCAAAAGTTACAATCACAAATAATGACGGGACTCTAATGCCCTCGTACTTGCGGGTGCTAGTAGTACTTTTTTTCTATAATTTGCAGGCATGGAGCAAATTCGTCTGGTTGTGGGTCAATACTGGTGGAAGCCAAGACTCATGAGGAGATGTTGATGAAGCAGGGATTGGCGGGACCTCATCCAAACTTCGTGTTGGGCAACATGCATGAGATTGCGAAGATTAAGACTAGGTGGCTGCAACAGAAAGGAGGGGCCGCTCCTCTTGGAATGGCTTAATCATGGCAAATGGAGAAGACTGGGCACACAGAAGACGTATCGTTAGTCGTGCTTTTCAGCTTGAGAAGTCAAAGGTTTGCACTGAGCCGATAATTAATTGTAAGTTTGTAGAACAATATATGTTGGCAATGATGGTAGACTATAATTATTCTTCAATTGATTAGGACCAATCAAGTTTTTGATTTTCAAAGTAATCTGATGCTGACGTTGAGTTACAGGGAATGGTACCTTCTTGTTAAATATAAAGTACGAATCAAATCGTAGAGCATTGAAATGCGTTAATCAGATTGAACGAAGGAAAAACTGCGGAGATTGATGTATATGAGCAGTTTGCCATTGTAACAGCTGACGTGATTGCTGGAACTTCATTTGGGAGTAGTTACGGTCAAGGAGAAAAGTTTTTCATTTATTACGATAGCTT
>CM055097.1:11052618-11192038 GCA_029204225.1 Diphasiastrum complanatum | reverse complement strand
TGAAATATCAGCAATTTCTTGTAATTTGTTACATATCTCACTGTCAGAATTAAGCTTCAACGATAACTTGACGGATATGGTCAAGATTTTATGAAAGTCGTACTTTGTAATATTTTACATTCTAGTGGCGGTACAGAAATTTCAACGGAAAGAATTACCACGTTGTCTACTACAAACATTATTTAATTTAGCCTTTTATTGGTGCATCTTCAACAATTGAGCATTTCTATGATCCATAATTTGTTATTCGTCTGTTCTCTTCCTTTTACCTATTAATATTTGAGATTTGGTCATGTGGCAGTATTTCCCGCTCTTTCCCCACCTCAAGGTCGGACAACCTGTTCATGACGTTATATCTAAGATTATTGCCACGCCAAAAGATATGTTTACATACTATGTCTATGAAGGATCTTTGTCAGAGCCTCCTTGTACTGAAAATGTTTTATATACTATTATAAAGCAGGTGAGCGCTTGCAGAACTATTTCTTTATAGGCTGGACCTAACCTGAATGCTTCTTACTTCTTGAATTGTATCTAAAGTAGTGGGTGTCTTGAAATCGATTATGTGTTCTGTGCATGCAGGTGTATAGTCTGTCTCCACGACAAGTGATGTGGTTACAAGAAGCCGTCTATGTAAGTCATTTTTATGAACTAAGAAACGATACCATTGGGAAGGGTGGGAGGTGTTATATTTCTATCCATTGTCAATTTGAATGTCATTTATTGTTTTTGCATCTGAATGTCCGGTTGATGCAGGGCCACAACAATAGGCCGATCCAGCCTCTGAATGCCAGAACAGTCTATACAACCAAGTACTTCAAAAAATAGTTAGTGATGAAGCATACTACAATAGTGTATGTGTTAAATATAGTTGGACTAAGTAGTGAGCAAAGTAAATGCTACAGTAGTGTATGTTTTAAATATAGTTGGACTAAGAAGTGAGCAAAGTACATGCATCTTGTGAGGATCATTGTGACTAGTGTGTATCAAATATATCCATCTTGGGGTTAAGTAATGGAAATGCAGCCTTGTTTTTTCATGAGTCTACAACTTGTATCCTCTTTGCAATGATAGATGCCTTTTTGCTTATGCTTAGCGAACCAATGTAACAAATAAGAATTTAGCATTGCAAAGCTTCGATGGACAAGTAAGCAATTATACAACCTCTTACCAAATGTTCTAGTAACACTATTTCAAATAAGAGCAAAAATTTTGTAGTATCGTCAAGCACGAGAAGTTTTCTACAACTAAAATGACAAGTTCCACAAGCATCATTATATGATGATATAAGCTAATTAACAAAGAAGGTCACTAATTATCAACCACGAAGGAAAGCGTAACATCTTCACTATATGTAGAATGAGATGGATCTAAATTTATTGAAATCAAGTGCAATTCCATTCCTCTGTAAAAAATTTAAAAAATTCATAAAGCACTTGCCCCTGTTGTGTTGTGGTGGTATGCAATCTTGTAATCTAAATTGTTCAATCAGAAAATAGACCTATGGACCTTTGGAAAAGCTCCAAAATCACCTTTGTATTCTGCAAGATTTTATGTAACAAAAAATCATGTTTTTTTTTATCGTAGGAGATGATGCTCTTAAACCTAATGTGTTAACTATTTTAACGTCTTTATATGAAATTTATTGATCAAAATTAGAATTTGCAAGAGAATCTTGCCAATTGAAAATGCCCAATTGGAAACGCTTCAAACTTGACTTGATATTTTGCAGGAGTTTATGTGGCAGAAAATCATGGATAGATAGATTCAACCCAATGGGATTCAACCCAATGGGATTAAGGATGGTTGATCGATATTTTTATCCTAGAAAAAAAAATTGGTTGAGTAGAAGTTTTAGTTGAAAGTTTAGTTCACTTAGTCTACCTTGAAGTTATTTCCTCCCATGGTGCTAGGAACCTAGGTCAAATACTAGCTGGATGAGTACTTCTTTGAAGTCTCACATATTGCTTATGCCATTATGAATCTCCTGCACCTTGGCTCAGATGGTTAGCTTGACAAAGTTTCTTTGGTCCCATGTTCGAGCCCCCTTTGAAAACCAAGAAGCATTGTGAATCTTTTGCAAATTTTATGAACTGAAAAATAAACTCTATTTTGTGGTGAAAATGTTTCTAAAATTTGATGGCTGACTACGCAAGTTTTGGCAGCCAGATCAGCCAGTTCAACCAGAATGATCCAACACCTTATCAGTTTTATTTTTATTGTTTTACAGTTTCATTGTTTTTATGACTTGAGTGATTTTTCTTTTCTTTTGAAAAAGACAGAAAAAAGAAGAAGAAAAGAGAATGATGAGCAAAAGTCAAAAAAGTCATTAGAGTGAAAAAAGTGAAAGGAAAGTATTTTCAGAAGATAACTTTTGATGAAAAATGACTTAGAAAATCACTTTTTGGGTCATATTGCACAAACAGTTTTAGACACCTTCATCGAGATTTCAGACCACACATCCACCTCAGATATACCTATAATGAGTTGGGCGAAGGTTATTTCCTACAGTTACTACCTAATTTGTAGTTAGGCGAATGTTCAACATTATGCCATTATGGATTCAGAATTCCAAAAATAGGTTGGCCATAGGTTCAGATCTTCAAACTTTGCATTTATTACAGTACCTAGGCGAATGATGTCCTTAGACGAAGGATGAACCTTCGTCATATTTGAAAAATCTTCGCCGGACCAGTTCAGTCCTTCAAAAACCTTCACTGAGATTTTTACAACCTATTTCCACAGTACTGAACATGCTTGCAAACTGAACAACCAAACTATTACATTGTCTAATGGACCTTTCAAATCAGCCTATAAAAGAGAAGAATTCGAATTCATTTCTCACTTGTGTTAGCAGAGCTCTTGCAAAATTTTCCAGTGATCAAAACTTTCCAAGCTTTCTACACTGCAAGGATACACTCTCACATCAATTACTTTCAGTTTCGAATTTTTTTCATCATGTTTTCTACTGATACCAGCCAGTCTTCGCACTATTTCATTCATCGTGGCATTCCGACCAAGACGGACATCATGATACTCCGTAGCACAAGCATGACAAAATTGTACAAAAAAATGAATCTCAATCAATCCTAAAAGTGATGGAGGATGCACAAATCAAAGATCTAGATCCAAACTATGAGCTAGAATCAAGACTAGTTACCAAAACTAGCTAATTTGGCATTTAACTCCACAATAGGCACATAGATTTGATCAAAGACACTAAAGTAAAGTGCAGCAAGCTTCTCAGACCTGTAAACAACTTCAGTACCTTCCAAATCAAGTAATTAATGCATAAAATCACTCACATCCAATAGCTAGAACTCTCCACCCAAAGACAATGTTGATAGAAGTGGAAAAACTCGATTTTTCTTCATACTTTGATGGAGATCCCATCATACATTTATACATTTCAAGCTTGGATCTGAACATTTTAGGGCATCTCTGTACTTATCATAACCTAGCCCTAGCATCTAACCTAAACAATGTAAAACATGCTATTTTTAGCTCCTAGAATTTCTCTAGCTTATCTAAGCACACTTTGGCCTCATTTCAAAGATGCTATCACAATGTAATATAAGGAATGAGAGTCTTGGGAAAGCATCCTATGCTATTTGGCACGTGTGGCATCTATTTACATGGCCATCTTGCCAATTACAATGCATGTGACCAAAATTGGTCAAGCTAGAATTGTGAAATTTCAACACTCATTCTCACAATTTAGCTTGATGAGACTATCCTGTAATAATTACATGCATAAAAAAAACATAATTTATAGGTTCTTGATGTATGTAGTGAGTATGATCACTCAGAACATAATTTGAGCTCCAAGTTGTCAAATGTAGTGAGAGCTCCATAGAGGTTGTCTTCAAGATCCAAGCTTTGTCTTTGGTAGGTTGTTGAATGATCACCTTGGGCTGCAAAATGTGAGTCTCCTCCTCAAAATAAACATGAAAAATAGCAGCTTTCCATAAGATCCAACTTTTGTATGAAGCACATGCAACCAAAGCTTGAGATATCACCAAAGCTTGAGATATCACCATCTTGACTTTCTCCACCAAAACAATGAACTCCAACTTGGCATCCTTCCAATGAAGGTCTTCATTCCTTGGAAGTTCAAGAGTGAATGGATCACAAGATGAGGCCTTCGAATACATATTTGAAACTCCAATCAAAGTAGTAATGATCACTATTTCATCATAAGATATAGGATGAAAAACAATGTTCATACTAGCATCATCAAAGGATTTTGTCAAATACATGACATGTTTTCTATCAAACACAAAATAAGATGAGTAAAGGGAGATATGGATAAGCTTCCTTGTTGCTCCTTTGTCTTTACTCAAACCTTCATATTGATGTAGATTTAGGTCTCTTTTGCCTTGAGACAAGTGCTCCTTCTCGGGTTCCTCCTTGAATGTCTTTTTTCTTCATCATGCTCACTCTCTCTTGGTGTTGATGATGAAAACATGGATCCAAACCATGATCTTCTTCAAGACTCTCAAGGACTTTGTTTTCAAGTCTCCAAACCTGAATGTTCTCCTTCTCAATATGATCTTTCAAGTCAACAAAGCAATCACCAAAATTATTTATATCAAATTTACTAGTCCACAATTGCTTACCACTAGCAATTTGCATTACATACTTGTTGAACTCGAAACTAATGAGGCCAAATACTCTTGTATGGATATAAGTGTCCTTCAAGGATGATTCACTTACTCTCATACAAGGTTCACAATATGCCTCTTTGAAAATGAAGCCAAAATCTTTCAACTTATGAATGAAAATGTCATGTTTACTTCTAGCACACTCAAGAGTAAGTAGATATGACAACCACCTTTCATTCCATACTTTAGAATTCAGAGGGACTTCATTAGAAAATTCAACAAATGAATTACAAAATGTACCACCCTTTGACTTGTCTTTCCTTGTCCACAAAAATGAGCATTGATAGCTCCATCTTTGCTCTTGTGGCTCTCCTTGGAATAGTTGAAGCTCTCGGATTTTGCTCCTCCTCTTGATCAAGCTCCTCCTTGATCTCAAGCTCACTCTCTTTAATAAGTAAGCTCTTTGTTCAAATCTTTTACTCTCAAAACAAATTGATGTCCACTCTCACTCTTCCCTTAGAAGCATTAAAGAACTTGGTTCTTGAGGGAAGGTAATATTCTTGGACTCATAGAATTTTCGAAGAGTCTCCCAAGCCTCTTGGGCTGAGGTACATGCTCCTACTTCTTTGAGCAAATCGTTTGCAACATTCATCTTAATACAATGAAGTGCAATCTTGCACCTTCTCTTGTATTTAGTTGCTTCTTGTGGATGGATTGACTCACCTTCCTCTCCATTCACAATATCCATCAAATCTTGCATTGCTAGATCTCCTTCCTTCAGATCTTTTTTGTGTAATTGACGATCGTGCCATGCCTTGCGGCGGGCTTTCTTTGCTGCTAATGCATGAACTGCCATCAATCTAGTTTCAAATTTTTTTTGTAAAGCTGCATGACGCATTTGTAAGGATTTTGCATCATCCAACCGTTCCCATGCTGCTATGTGTAGGGATGGTACTAAAAATTCAATTGGCATACTGCATCTTGACCATAGACAAGTTGGAATGGCGTTTGATTCATACTACCTTTGTAAGCTATTCTGAATGTCCATAATGCTGCATAAAGCTTATGTTCCCAATCAAAATGACTTGCTTCAACCTTTTTTGTCATAATGTTGCAAAGAATCTTATTGGAAGATTCAACTTGACCATTACCCCTTGGATAATACGGAGTACTAAACCGATGAATAATGAAAAAGTCTTCCAACAGACACTTTATTGTTTCGTTCACAAAGTGTGTTTATTTGCTAATTTGGCCTCATATAGGCTCAAATTGCCAAACCGTCTAGAAAGCTAAAAATCAGTGGACAATTTTCACAATGGATCATCATCTGATCATGAAAATACAGTGAAGGTGGAAAGGAATGATGCAAGTGAAGAACGACCAAATTATATTGAAATCTCTACACTAGAGACACCAAAGAAAATACCCAATTAGTATTTGAAAGTGGCAACAGATGTGAAGTATGAGGAGGTTCAAATGTAAACTAATAAAGTGTCTCATAGTCAACAAGAGAACAAAGACAACGTAACACATAAAGTACGAGGTAAATTTGGCTTTGATGGCCATAATGGAAGTTTTTGAGGAGCCAAAAATATTTAAGCAGGTTGTTCCACATAATAAATGGCAAGATGCTATGAGGGACAAAATCAAATCTATGAAGAAAAATGTTATCTAGGAGTTGGTTGCATTGTCTTATGGTAACTAAACCATTTCTCGTAAATGAGTGTATAAATTCTTGATGTTTACATTTTGGAAAAGAAGACATATGCTCTCAGCTATTTTGTTGATTTCAAACAACTATTTTTTTAATAGGAAAAAGAATAAAAGTTCTAAGAATTAAGAGGAGTGGAGAGTTCAATTCTACCAAGTTTGATATTGTCAAGAGCACAGAATTCGATGACAACTTACAATAGCATATATACACCACAAGAAAATGGTGTAGCAGAGTGAAAGGACCATACATTAGTGGAATGTGTGAGGAGCATGATGAAAGCTCGTGGATTGAGCAACTACTATTGGGTTGAAACAATCCAGACAATAGCTTATCTCCATAATCGATCTCCAAGCAAAGCACTTGAAGATATTACTCTTTAAGATGATTATAATGGTCAGAAACCAAGTGTTTGATCATTTCAAAGTCTTTGGATGTACAGATTATGTGCATATACTAGATGAGAGACATGGAAAGCTTGATGTTAAGTCATTGAAGTGTGTATCTGTTGGCATTCAAATTTTGTATAACATCAAATGATCTTGTGTTTGCAATTACTATTTCAAATTACAATATTCTAAATTTTGATATATTTTAAGTAGTCTTTGTTTGTTTGAAATTTGTTTTAAGATTCTTGTTCATTGTTGGAGGGTTTGCAGATCCCAAGGCAACCCTAACCCTAGTTAATAAGTAAGAGGGATTTGGCACCCTGCGTGTGTAAGTCCAACCTGATGATCACATAATTACTTGATAATTATAAAGTCAATAAAAAAACTTTAGGCCTTTTTGCGAAACTTTTAATGTCGTAGGGCCTAAATGTCAAGTTAGTGAATAAAGTTGGGGTTCCCACCAAATTTCAATTTCAAATTGGTTCCCTCCAATTATTGAATGGGTTCCCACTCTTTTTTATATTTGAATAGTTAGGGAGGTAAGAATTGGCCAATAGGATTTTGGGGCCAAGGCCCTCCTCTCTACTATAAAAAGGGGCCTACTCAAGTTTGTAAACCATGTTCTCTCTTCATTTCAAATACAAGCGGTTGAGCCTCTTATGGAATGGATTATGAATGTCCTTGTTTTCTATCTCTTTTCCTTCATCTCTCATGCTTTTGTTTTGTGTGCTAAATGTTAGATTTGAATATTATTGGGATTGTATGTTCTTATACTTTTTGTGAGAGAGAGAGAGAGAGAGAGAGAGAGAGAGAGAGAGAGAGAGAGAGAGAGAGAGAGAGAGAGAGAGAGAGAGAGAGAGAGAGAGAGAGAGAGAAAAGCAAGTAGTTACCTTATCGTGGATTGTAGTGTTAATAGGATTAGGATTAATGGATGTAGTGTTAATGTGTAGTGTTAGTGGATGTTAGTGTTAATGTGGATAATCTATGTATGCTGGATTTGTTTTATGCTATTGCTCTCATGGAATCGAGAACCTTCGCGTGACGACTAACTTCATCTCCTTGATGTTTGTATGTTTGGATCTTGGGTTGAGGATAGGATAGAAAAGAAATCTACTACAATTTTGGCGCCATTACTAGAGAGCTATGCCAATTTCTCAGATTACAGCATGATTTTTCTTGATTTGAGTAAATTTTCTTGTTTTAAATCTAATCTGATTGTTGAGCAAGAAAACTTATTCAAATCACAATTCTTAAGATCCATTTGGATCCGAGAAATCGGGAAAAACAACAAAAATCGGTCGTTTCTGCCAGATTTGAACAAAAAGGAGGCAACATCGTCATCAGATCTGATAAATTTTTACCCTCTTCCAAGAAACCTTTGTCGAGTTGTAGGAAGCTTCGGTTTCACTCACAGATCCTTCAGATTGAAGGGCGAAGATTAATTTCAAGCAGATTTGCAAAAACATAAAAAAAACTATCAAAAAATCATCAAAAACCCTAAAAATATAAAAAAAGAACCTTTGTCCGATTCACTGTGCATAGCTGTGATTCAGATCTATCTACTGCCAGGTCGACGAAGAATAATACCAAAAATAGAAGGCCAAAGTGACTGTTCATCTAGTTGATAATCTTTTGTGGAAATTACTTTTTGCAAAAATATCAGTTCTCTGAGTTGAACCTTTACCTAAACCTTCGCCAGAGTCTGTGTAAGTGCCACTTACTATTTTTGATAATTAGTGAGTTGGGCGAAGGTTTTCCAAAGGTTAGTTGTCATATTGTTATATTTTTGTTAAAAAAGTCTCTTTTTTGCAAAAATACTAGTATTACTCTTGATTCTTGGCCAGATCCTTCGCCGAGTTTTCTAAGGATTCTAGATATAGTAAATTCACTTGTGAGTTTGGCGAAGATTATATATATCCAAATTTTGAAAAAAGTCAATTTTTACTCTCGCCAAGCTACAAAAACCCTAGTTTTTATAAAAAAAAACCTTCGCCAATTCTACCACATATTTATTTGTGTCAGATTTATCTACTATAAGGTCAGCCAAGGTTAACCTTATCAGATTTGTCAGAAAAAAAAACTAGATCAGTGATTTTTTAATCAAAAATAACAGTGAAGAACCTTTGTCGAGTCAACCCTCACCTAGATAATTTTTGCTTGTACTAATTCTAGATTATGATCTACCAGATCTAGCCTTTATCAAATTTTGGAATCATTTTGTTTTGATTTGGTAGTGATTCTAAAAAATCATTATTTTATTGTCGATCGCTTGATCAAGATCTAATTTCCAAAAATCAGAAATCTGATTATTTTCAAGTGATAGAGATTACAGATCTGATCTGATATAAGATAGGATTTTGTTTGAAAAATCTAGATCCAATCTCATTGTCTGATTGACGTAATTTGGAATTATGACTGAAGAAGAACCACTGAACCCACCACCAATTATTGTTAGAAGGTCTCCTCGGTTAGATATACCAAAGTATAATGGGTTATCTGATCCCATCAGATTTCTCTAGATCTTTTCTGAATCATGTAGGGTTTATGGCGAAGTTTTTCCATTAGATAAACTTCAGTTATTCCCTATGGCCTTAACTTGAGCTGCTCAAGATTGGTTTTATAACCAGGAGGAAGTAGAATGTCAAGATTGGGAAGCGGTTCAAGCTGCTCTCATTACAAGATTTAAGCCCAAAAAATTTATGGAAGATCTCTTTCTTCTTTTAAGTAAAATTAAAATGAGAAAGCGAGAAGCAGTACGAGATTATATTGAACGGGTTAAACACCTCAAATATGAGTGTGATCCTGATCTAATCAATGACGATGCTTTGATTATGTGGTTCTTAGCAGGTCTACCTAAAAGGATTAGACGCGAGCTGAAACGCCATAATGAATACGATACAATACAAAGCGCTATGGATGATGCAATTCGTGAGGAGGATGAAGATTCGGATGACGAACCAATGTTGGAATGTTGTCTTATACCGCAAGCCAAACCATGACAACATCCACCACCATTGCATCAACAAATATCAATGCTACTGTAGAGAAGATGATCGATGAGTTCGAGAAACTTGGTCAAAAGCAACAAATGCAGCTGGAAAAGATGCAGTCTCAACTTGATGAAAACATTAAAGCCTTGGAAGAATTCCATGGTAAAGCGAACAAAGAACCCAAATTTTGCAAAGACTTTTTCTAGCCGGAAAAATGTCTGGTGGTCAATTTGTGCGGCAATCACACTATGAATGAATGTCCAACATTGAAACATGAATGACGAATACTATTTGTCATATGTGTAACTCTACGGGACATGAAACAACCTTTTGCTCATTTAATCCCCGGATTATCTAGCAAAGGTATGCTAAGCTTCATTGTCGATAACCTATTTATTCAAAGGGTCCTGATGGAAAGCCTTTCAATTTTGCCCTTGGATTTTTTTTAGCTCTGCCAGCTCCAACGGGACAAAGTGCACCTCCTGGAAATCTAATGGAACCAAAACCTTATCTCTGGTAATGAGCAATGGAACTATAACAATGATCACGAGAGTGGTCCTCCTAAACAGTATGCTATCTATGCTGCCGTGCAACAACAAGCAGCTAGACAATGGACCAGAGCTTCACTTGTATGTTTTGCATGCAGAGAGAACCATAGAGTTGTTGAATGTCCAAACAAAGAAAAGTTTATACCATTATGTAGAGAATGTGGTTATGGACACCGTTATAAAGAATGTCCTACAAGACCCAAACCACCACCGGTTACTGCTCCAGTGAATATGATTACAATCAAGAAAAGACCAGTAGCTCAATTTGAACCAACTATACCTTTGATGGTTATTACCAGAGCTCAGAAACAGAAAGAGTTTCTAGTTGATCCAGTACCTGCTGATCCAATATATGCTGAATCTGCACCAACTACAGATTTACCTATCGCATAAGGGGTGTATCCGAATCTCAAAGCGGATAGAAAAGATATCAAGATATGAGACAGTGGATTAAACAGTTGCAAGAAGAAGAAGCAGAAGAAGCTGCTAAAGCAACAACTGAAATCCATTCTCCTTCTATGCCACAACTAGATCCATGAACAAACGTTAATACACAATTGCACCATCACGAAGAACCCTTCAAGATGACAGAACCAGAAGCGTCGCAAACAGAAATGATCGTAAATATTCTGTCTAGCAAGATGAATATTACACTGGGAGAATTTCTTAAGCTGGTGCCGAAAGCAAAAGAAGTATTAGCAGAAAGATCAACTCAGATGGAACCACAAGTCCGTCAGAAGCCACTTTTTTGTGCTGAGTTTGAAGAAATGAACAAAGTACTTAATGTAGAAACTGCCTGAGAAAGTGAGCAGAAAAACATCACCCTGCTGATACAACATAGACAATTTGGTAAAGAAGCATCCGTGATTGATGGAGGTTCAGGAGTTAACATGATTTCAACCAAGCTATGTGCAAAATGGGGACTTACAAAGTTGAAGCCTACCACTTTTGCCATCAAGCTAGCTGGAATGGTTGAAGACGTACTTGTCAAAATAGCTAGAGTGCATTTTGTCATTATTTTTGTAGTAATGGACTTATCTAACGCGCCAAATGTATATCAAATTTTATCGGGACGTCCATGGTTACGAGTTGCGCAAGTAATTCATAACTGGGGCACCAGCAAAATTACTTTTGAGAATCGTGAGCGTGCGGTCAAAGTAGATCCAAAGAGGGGATGATGATTCATCAACAATTGATCATACCTGTGATCGACAAGTGAAGACTTTGGGAGTCCATTATGACTCTCAAACCAACAGGAGATTGTATAGCAGACTATATGTGTCAACGAGATAATCAATTTTAATTGAGCGAAATTTCTTACTTGATCGAACTTTGGATACGTCGATCACTTTTCCATTGAATATAATGAATTTGGTTTGGATAACCACTAATCCAATTTCAAATCCGATTGAAGATGATCTAATACATGTTAGTCATGTCTTGACTTACGATAGAGATGCAGAACTTACAGATGAGCAGATCCTCAATCACATGGATCCTACAAGATTTGGAGTTCAAGATATTCCGGATGCATCGACAATAAAACCGTCAAAAATAGTTATATTGAAGGAAGGAAAGATGGTGTGATGCCATGAAATTATTAAATATTGAATATCAACGTAAATATGACATGATATACTCAAAAATGAAGATATGAGCCGGATAAGTATAAATCATGAAGAGGCCTAAGTCATTTTTCAAGAATATATCTCCTAAGTACTTGCCTTATAATTAAGGACAAGATCTTTAAAAGGAAAGACATTGCCTTGGATAACCTTTACTAGGTCATCCATACGAAACAACTAGATATGGAAAGACATGTTAAACTAGAGTAATCTTAACTCTTAGTTAAATATATCTCTTATGGTATAATTGAACGTATACTTAGTCTAATTGTTAATTAGACCCTTTCGCGGGAGCGACGCACCTGTTGTTTTAGAGGTGTGTTTGTTCATCCCGTAGAACATATATTGATCTCACACTTCAGTCTCAAACATCAAGAGAGAAGAGTTTATGCATATGTAAGAGATTGAAGAAGTGAATAGAGTTCTGTGAGTTATTCTCCCTTATCTCTGTTCTCCGCACTATTGAGTGTGAGTGATCTTGAGTCTGCTAGCAATCTCTATGAATTACTCTCTGATCCGACAGACTCTCTAGCGCATTACAGTCGTTTGGTGTGTATCCGTAAAACATGCTATAAAGAACTGTCTTAAAACCATCTTATTCGTCTGTCGCGAATACTTTCTTTTCGGCACTCGAATAACGACTATCTTTGGTACAATCTAGTATGTGAATAAAGCTATATGTATACAAATGAGATGACAATCTTTGTCTTAAGAATTGAGTCTTTGATCTGTTTTTCTAACTGTAACTGACATAAGTTTCTAACGTGCTCTAAAACTATTCATGTTCTTTAACCATTAATTTGGACTTTAGTTGTTGAGGACTTCTGTCTAGAAACGAACAGTTTGTGAACGCGATTAATTAATTGTCTACACAGTCGCGAATACATCGAACAATTCTCGACTCTTTGTTGACACCTTAATCAGCCAGAGTGTAGTACTGTTGTACTACTCTGATAACATCTCATCTGTAGAACACATTTCGTTTGATTTGATAGAGGCCAGATTGTTGTTCTGAAATTATCAACACAACACACCCCAAATATAAGTAATACTAGTTACTTTTTAATGTCTGTCGACAACCAGAATAACACTCGAAATCACTTGTCATAAATTGTACCATATACATAACTTTCTAACGCTGTCCTCTGTGGGAACGACATTATTTACTATAAAAATCTATATTAACCTTGTTGGTATAGTACGACAGATGGCAGGACCAATGACAAAGAAACAAGTTAAACAACACTACATTACGGTCCTAAAATGGAAAAAATCATCTCGAAAAATTGATTCTAAGAATGTATCACCTTTATTGGATAAAGGAAAAGAGAAGGTCAAAGATGATACTTCAAGTTAGACTTCTCGCAAGAAATCACCATCAAGGAAGTCATCACCTTCATAGAAGAGCACATCTTCTAGAAAATCATCGCCTCCACAATCGATTCCTGCCAAGAAAGCTAAACGGAGATCAAAGATCAATCCTTATGAAAAGGAACAATCAGAGGAAGTCCAACATGATATGCCAGAGGATTTCAAACACTATACTTTGGATGATGTTGTGATTATGTTACCCAAGGCTCATCGTGAACCAAAAGAGCAAGTAACAGAAACGAAGGAGGTTTACGATGTATCAGCTAGGACTCAGCCAATGAATTTTGTTGAACCAGGAGAGCCAGAGAAAATTGTTCAAGTTGGAACACAACTTACTCCTGAACAATTTTAAGCATTAAGAAAATTATTGATCAGGTACTAAGATTGTTTTGCTTGGACATACAAGAATCTCTCACACGTGTGGGAAGAGTTCCAAAAATAATCTAAGTAAAAATAAGCTGCTCTCCTCAGGTAGAGAGAGAAAATCATCATGAGCTCTCAAGTAGAGAGAGAAAGCTAGAAAACCAATTACTCACAAAATCCACTCAATCTCAAAATCAATTAAATCCAAATGAGAAGTACAATGATACTAATAGATCCATGAGCTACCACAATGCTCAATCATGATTGGACCACACTTTTTCCACCTCTTAATCCTATTGGACAATTGATCCATTCACCTCTAAATTCTATTGGACCACTCATGGTTCCACCTCTAAATCCTATTGGACTTCTTAAACTTCATCAAACAAAAGCATTACACTTGTCTACACTCTAATTGGCTCGAGTTTGGCCTCCTACTCCATTTTGACTCAATAGTGGCATTACAATTGGAAATGGATAATTTGTCATCTATGCCAAATTTGACCCTATCAACATCCTACACCTAGATGCTTGATACAAAAAACATAAGACCCCTATATCTAACATTTTTAATTTAATTCACAATTTTCCACAAGTGGGAACATCCTCCACACATGTGAGATTCACTTACAAACTTCTTTCATAAAAATACCAAGCTAGATTTTTGCCAATTTCTCACACTCCTCAAAAAATAGCTTGGAAAGGTACTAGATCACTTGAGAAGTTTGTAAATCTTTTTGAGTGGATCCTTTGGTATGCATAAGAAGTGAAGATCAGCCAAGGGATCCATCATAGCAGCACCCTCACCATATCCACGATAAGATCTCTTTGGTAGAGATCTCTTGCCAATGTCTTTAAAGAGTGCTCCACCAATATGCCACTATGATCATGGGCTTCCTCCATGCTTGATGATGATCTTTGCTTTGAAAGTTCCACTTGCATGATGGATGCACCATAAATAGAGAAATCTGAGGCTTCCAAGCCTCGTAAGGATCATGGAGATCAAGATCATAACATGTGAAACAATGATGATTATCAAGATTATGCTTTCTAGCTTGACTAGTCCACATACAATGAACTATATCCATGATGGATCTAATCTTGATATCAAAGACTATCTTGATCTTTTTTAGGCTAGTTACTCTCTCAAGGATGTAAGTGTCCACTTTGGATGCTTCACTTAATCTCAAGAGGAGTTTACAATTTGCCTCAAAACATGTGAAAACATGATTTTCAAAAAAGTGAGTACCAAGCTCAATCTTGTTCTTACTAGAACCAAGAGCATACTTTTGACAATACAATATCTTGCTTTCAAAAAGTATTGGAAACATATCTAAGTCAATAATGACAAGAAACATGTCCATACCATAAGCATCATACAAAACTAGTATAGCTTTTCTTGAACTTTGAGATCCAAAAAATTTCAATGAAGCAAGATAGCATATCAAGCAAAGGAAGAGAAGCATATATACTTTCATGCATGTGTTTGCATGTGTATGCATGTATCCGCATGGGCATTACTGGCCCTCATACCAACTACATGGTATGCATGCATGCCTGACTCTGGCGGTTAGCTGTTCCCAGATATTGGGTTGGTACTATTACGGTCTCGTAACACTCCCTCCTCCTTAAGAACTGTCTTGGTCCTCTAAGACAAAACCTAGATATAATTGTCGAAGTATACTGCCCCTTTCTGCCAAGTGGCATTCTCAACTGTCTGATCCTTCCAGTTGATTAAATATTCTTGATACAGGATATGTGACGAGTCTACGTCTCCCTAAGATCGAGAACACTTGCTGGCTCATGTGGAAGTTGCTGAGAATCCTCGAGGGAAACCAGAACACTATCCCTGACTAGATTATCTGATCTAGTTAAAGCCCTTCATAATCGACTGACATGAAAAACTGGATGAATTTAGTACTGATCGGGAGTTCTAGCTCATAGGAAACTTTGCCTATTCTCCTAATGATGGTAAATGGACCACAATACCTAGGAGACACGCTCCTGTTTTTGAGGGTTTTAGAGTCATCTGAGACTCAAAGGAAGACTTTCTCACTAGGAGAAAACTGTACATCCGTCTGTGTGAATCTACATAATGCTTAGCACGATCCTAGGCTTGTCTAATGCTACGCTTAGCATGTTCTACCATATGGTTTAGGTCTTCTAAAAAGTTTTTTGCTGCTTCAACTTTTCCTGTTTAAATCCTACTGTTGTGGGTGAGCGTGACTGAAAACCATACATCAGCATTGAATGAACAAAACATAATGACAAGATTCAAGTTCAATCTTTTAGCAACTAACTTTAAAATCATCAGAGCTAAAGTGATTACGTGGCCAAACAATGAAGAATTGAATTATCAGACAAAAGCAATACGAGATCACATAGATTCTGACATAATACTGAACGCAATAAAGGATAGATTGATTTAGCACAAGACAATTGCGGATAAAAGCCTACTCTAAGCTATCTATGAAAACTCTGTCTGATTTGCACTTTCGTTGATAAGCAGCAAGCGCTAATAGCAAAACTCTAAAAGAACTGTAAAGAACTGAGCTAGAATGCTCAAGAGTGTTCAAGCTTGAAAGCTTGAGAGAGCTGCTAAATTCTACTTCAATACATTACATGAATGAATGAAATAATAGATGTATGATCAGCTATTTATACTAAGCAAAAACGGGTGTCCAGTAAAACAGCTAATTAGGTCGTAGGTCATAATGGCCAGTTAGCCATAGTGAGCTGACATCCATCTAGTTAGTACTTTCTGAAAATTTACTTGTGGAATCCAACTGTGAGCGATTTTCGTGTATTTCTGCAGACTGTGTAGAAACATGCATAAAACTGTAGAGCTGGATAATGTAGTGGATGAAAATTAAAAACGATTAGTCGATCATCAGGAGAATAATCCAACACTCCCCCTTAATCTGAATCCATGAATGCTTTGACCTTCAAACTTAGTTCTGCACAAAATTTTGTGTGTGCATCCAAGCTTAATGCTTTAGTAAAAATATCTGTTGTCATATGTTGTGTTCGACAAAACTACAACTTCTTTGTCGAGAACTTTGCTTCTGACATAGTGATTTTTAATTTCAATGTGCTCACTCCTAGGGTTGGCTGATAAAGCAATGATACTTTGATTATCACAAAATAGAATTGTCGGAGCATATTGATTTAGACTGATATTTAAAAGTAAGTTTTTCAACCATATTGCTTCCTTTGTAGCTTGAGAGACTGCGATATACTCTGATTCAGTGGAAGATAGAGCTATCGAAGTTTGCTTGCGACTATTCCATGAAATAGGACCATTGTTGAGAAAAAATGTAAATCCTTAGTGGATTTATGAGTGTCTATATCTCTTGCCCAACTTGCATCTGAAAAACCACTGAGAATTTTGAGTTTGTCATTGTTGACTCCTCCATAACAAATGCAAAAGTCCATAGTAGCTCGAAGATATCTCATGACTCTAATAAGAGCCTTCCAATGTGTTATACCAAGATTGGTCATATACTGAATTAAAAAACTGTGCAACTCTATACTTACTGCAAACCTCCAGATGCCGGTTAACCACAAGAGACCGAACGATTCACGTTCCACCCCACCATAGGACCTCCACCCTTCGTGTCCTGGCCTATGACCGTATCAAGCGGGATGTGACCTCCATCCTTGACAGTGTCCCATACCACTACCTAGGCTCTCAGCCATCTCCTACCTCAAGCTAGCACTCATCTTGGTCGTGCACGTGCTCTCCATCCACCTAGGTAGATAGAATGGATGGCAATTGAGTCCTTTGTATACCTCCAAGGAGAGAGACTCCAAGCCATGTGCACACCTAGATCATGACATGTGGCAACCGTGTAGGTTCACGAGTCACCTTCATGCAGAAACAAAAAGATATCAGGATATGAGACAGTGGATTAAACATATGCAAGAAGAAGAGGAGCTTGAACCTGCTAAGGCAATAGCCAAAGTACGTTCTTCACAATTGCAGCCACCAAAGAATTCACGTATAGATAGGAATGATCAGTTGCATCATCATGAAGAACCCTTTAAGATGACTGAACCGAAAGCACCGCAAACAGAATTGCTCATGAATATTTTGTCTAACAAGATCAATATTTCATTGGGAGAGTTCCTGAAGTTGGTGCCAAAAGCAAAAGAAGTCTTAGCGCAAAAGTTAGCTCAAGTAGAACCAAAAGTCCATCAGGAGCCACTTTTTTGTACTGGATTTGAAAAATCCAATGAAGTACTCCATGTCGAAGCCGCTTGGGAAAGTGAACAAAAAATTATCACTCTGTCGATACAACATAGACAATTTTCTAAGGAAGCAATTGTGATAGATGGCGATTCAGGAGTTAACCTGATTTTTACAAAGCTATGTGCAAAATGGGGCCTTACAAAGATCAAGCCTACGACTTTTGCCATTAAGCTAACTGATCAAACGATACTTTGTCAGCGAGGAATGGTTGAAGATATACCTGTCAGAATTGTGGAGTACAGTTTGTCATTACTTTCGTAGTAATGGACTTACCAGAAGCACCAAATGTCTACTGAGTCCTATTGGGACGTCCATGGTTACGAGTTGCACAAGTAATTCATAACTAGGGTACTGGAAAAATCACTTTTTGAAAATCGAGAACGTGTAGTCAAAGTTGATCCTGCAACTTGGACTATCAAACTAGTGGTTAAGAAAGAGGATGATGATTAATCAGCAACGGATCATACTTGTGACCGACCAGAGAAAAATTTGGGAGTTCATTACGATTCTCAAACGGATATTGTCAACTGGAATGAAGCTCTTGCAACGATTGATTGTACAGCAAAATATATGTGTCAACAAGATAATCAGTCAGATTTGAGCGAGATTTCATTATTGGATTGAACCTTGGATACACCGATCACTTTTCCATTGAATGTGCTGAATGTAGTTTGGATATCAATAGAACCTATACCCGATCCGATTGAAGATGGCCTCATTCCTGTGAGTCATGCCTTGACTTATGATGACAATGCAGAACTTAATTCTAGATCATATGGATCCAACCAGATTTGGAGTGCATAATATTCTTGATGAACCAACAATAAAACTGCCCAAAGCAGTTATATTGAAGGAAGACAAGATCACATGGTTAATGACAAATAAATAAGCCAAGCAACATTATAATACGGTCCTGAAATGAGAAAATCCTTCTCAAAAGATTGATTCAAAAAATGTGCCACCCTTACTAGATAAAGGCAAAAGAAAAGTCGAGGATGATTCTGTAAGTCAGAGTTCTAGCAAGACATCATCGTCTCGGAAATCATCACCTCCACGATCGATTTCTGCTAAGAAGACTAAGCGAAGATCCAAGACAAGTCCTTTCGAAAAGGAACAAGCAGATGTAGTCCGGCATGATATGCCCAAACATTTTAAACGCTATACACTAGATAATGTGATTATCATGTTACCTAAAGCACATCGTGAACCCGAAGACCAGGTGCCAGAATTGAAAGATGTTTACGATGGCCCAGTTCGGACACAGCCAATGAATCTTGCCAAACCAGGAGAACCGGACAAGATTGTACTGTTGGGAGAGAGAGAATGAGAGTGTGTGAGAAACGAAAATAGCTCGAAAGAAAGAGGAACACAAACGAGAAATGAAACTCGAACAGAATGTGTTCGTGCGCAGTGGAATGAGCTATATAACCCTTTTCCTAAGCATGACTACGCCTATCAGAACGATCAGAACGATAGTTGATGGAAATCACGGTCGTTCTTGATTACGTAGCCAAACTTTAATAAAGCACCAAAAGAATAACTTGTCACGAACAACTAGACAAATTTTCTGTCGTGAATGATTCACGAAAATCTAGACAGAGCTCGACTGATAATCAGTCGCGAACGATTCACGAAAGACAAGACTAAACATTAGTCGTGCTAAAATAGATTACCAAATTGAGCAACAAACAAAATGAATAATGATAAGCATAGCAATATTGACATAGATCTGAACGCAGAACAAAGAACTGTTATCGGATTAAGTATATCAAATATACACGTCAATAATGCGGTAGATCACAATACAATAGTGGACGAAACCGCGTGTTCTACAAAGCTAATCCAATCTGTGAAGGAATGAAACCTTATTACTAACAGTAAAGAATCAATGCACAAGACATCTACTTCGTCTATCTCTGATTAGTTTCTGATGCTAAATTTTCACACATTGTTCGTTCATTATTGCGCAGATGGTATACAAACTATATACATAATGTCACAGGTGTGCAAATGAAGAAAGTACAAAGTGGATGTGCTGTCTGTATGAGATTGTGGGTGGATGCAGTCGTTGTCAAATATGATTGCACAGTTGCATGGAATGAGCGTGAGAAGACCGCGACGTCAGCTTTCGCTGAAACGAACGTTGGTGAAGATGCGAAAAATACGACACTCTGACGAAATGCCTTAGGACTGATTTACAGGATGCCTTAACTTTTTCTAGGACACCTTCGGCATTTTGTAAGGCAGTGTTGTCTTTTTCACCTGTCACAAATCACGTGTAAAAATACAATGTCGCGTTTTTCGTCTTTTCTTCTCCTGTGAGAATTTACATGTAAATATGCAAACTGTGCGACAACGCGAGTAAATATGCAGCACAAATGGAGGCAGATTAAAATGGGATTTAGGAGAGTAGAGGAAATAAATCCAACACCCCCCCTTAATCTGGATCCGAAAATGCCTTGATTTTCTGACTGAGCAATGCACAAAATTTATTGTGTGCATTAACACGTAATGCTTTCGTAAAAATATCTACAACCATGTCTTGCGTTCTACAGTACGTTAAGCTCACCTCTTTGTTGAGAACCTTGCCCCTGATATAATGATATTTGATTTCAATGTGCTTACTCCTAGAGTGAAATCTAGGGTTGGCCGATAAGGCAATAGTATTCTGATTATCACATAATAAAATTGTAGGGCTGTACTGATACATATTGATGTTTGACAGCAAATTTCTCAACCAAAACGCATTCTTAATGGATTGAGAAGTAGCAATATACTCTACTTTTGTAGAAGAAAGTTCGATAGAGGTTTGCTTACGACTGTTCCATGAGATAGGACCGTCGTTGAAGAAGAATGTAAATCCGGATGTGAACTTACGATTGTCTACATCTCCTCCCCAGCTTGCATCAGAATAACCACTGAGTTGATGAAGATTGTCGTTGCTGACATCTCCATAGCAGATGCACTGGTCCATGGTAGCTCGAATATATCTCATGACTCTTATGAGAGCTTTCCAATGGGTAATGCCAAGATTAGCCATGTATTGGCTGAATGAGCTTACTGCAAAAGAGATATCCGATCTTGTACAGACCATTGCGTACATGAGAGATCCAAGAATCAGTCGATAAGGATACTCTCTCATCTGCTCTTCTTCCTGCTTAGTCTGGAGACATTGGTCCTTCGACAAGTACAGGCCTGGATCCATCGGTGAGTGAGCTAATTTACAATTCATTAGATTGTATCTGTTAAGAACATTGTGAAGATACCTTTGTTGAGTGATGTAAATCAGTCATCTCGCTCTGTCTCTGTGAATCTGAATTCTCAGACAGAAGTGAGCTTCGTCCAGATCAGTCATGTCGAATTCTGAAAACAACATCTGTTTTGAATCCTTGACCATATTGGTATTGTTGCTGAAGAGCAACGTATCATCCACGTATAAGGTGATGATAATGAAGGATTGTTCAATGAGGAATGTGTTGATCCTCTAAAACCAAGCACTGGTAGACTGTTTCAAGACGTACAATGCTTTGTGGAGTTTACAAACATGATTCTTCATACCTTCCAAAACGTATCCTTCAGGTTGGATCATGTAGATATCTTCTTGTATAACTCCATTCAGATAGGCTGTTTGTACATCAAGTTGAAGCACTTCGAGGTCGGCAGCTGCAGCATAAGACATGAACATTCGGATCAACGAATGTTTGACTACTGGACTGAAAGTCTCGCTGTAGTCGACATTTAGGATCTGGGTGAATCCTTGTGCTACTAGTCTTGCCTTCCTTCGATCAATTGTTCCATTGGCATTGTATTTCATCTTAAAGATCCATTTGCAATCAATGATGTTGCAGCCCATAGGAGCTTCGACTAATGACCATGTCTGGTTCTTGATTAGAGAGGAATACTCTTTGTCCATAGCTTCTCTCCATAGATCAGAGTCTGGTTGGTTGAGTGCCTCTTCGATTGTCGTCGGTTCCTTTATCAAGAGATAGACGGACTCAGGAGTATACCTTGTGGGCTGTGTGCGCACTCGGTTTGATCTTATGGGAGGATTAGATTGATGAACCACTCTTGGGACTTGTTGCTGGGTAGCAGTAACATCTTCATCTGATTCGCTGTCTCGAAGTGGGTCGACAATGGACACGTCTGAACCAAAAGTTCAGACTGTCGTGTCAGTGGCAGGTGATGAAGTTTCTCCTAGAGCAATATCCTTGCCTTTGAGGTCGACGAACTTATCCTTGATAAAGACTGTATCCCGGCTATACAAGATTTGCTAGGTATCAGGATCATATAACTTATAAGTATTATCAGATTAAGTATATTCGATCAGGATGGTCTTGAGACCTTGGAAGTCCAATTTCTTCCTCGTGTCTTTTGGGATATGTGCGTAGACAATGCACCCAAACACTCTTAGGTTCTTCAAAGAAGGCTTAGAGCCTGTCCACACCTCGTGGGGTGTCTTGCCTGAGAGGGCCTTAGTCGAACATCTGTTCTAGATGTAAGCTGCAGTGGAGACAGCTTCAGCCCAGAAACTCTTGGGCAACGATGCATGCGATAGTATACATTTGGCAGATTCAACCAGGGTTCGGTTCTTCCTCTCGGCTAAGCCATTAGACTGAGGATTGTAAGGAGTGATGAATTGGTGCTCAATGCCTTGTCTTTGGTAGTACTCCTTAAACTTGATAGAGATATGTTCTCCACCGTTGTCTGACCTGAGGGCCTTGATCGTCCGTCCAGTCTCCTTTTCTGCACGCTCCTTGAAGATTTTGAAGCAGTTGAAGGCTTCTGATTTTTTTTTTATAAAATACACCATAGTCCTTATGAAAAATTCCGTGTTCGCAAACATCTTCGTTAGACTGAGGGCTGAAAGCTAACAAGGCTTTGTAAACAGAAACGTTTTATTTCTTCAGATCCCTCTCAAAGCATGATAGCTTTACGATCCCGAGACTGCTCTGTTGTCTCTCAAAGAGTCCTTTGTCCAGGGCTTTAGTGAAGATGTCAACAACCATGTCTTTCGTTCCGATGAAGGTGGTCTACAATATCTTCTTTTCAATTAGATCCCTGATCAAGTGGTACTTGATCGCAATGTGCTTCGTTCTGGAATGGAACATGAGATCTTTCGTTAGGTGTATTGCAGAGGTGTTGTCCATCTACAAAACCAGAGGCTCGTTTCTTGTTTCGTCCAATTCATCTAAAAACTGTCTTAGCCAGATCGCAAGATGACTGGGCCACGATGGTCTGCTTCTTGTTGACCCAGAGAACTGCTGCTCCTGATGCGATGGTGCACCCTCTTGAGACGCTTTTACAGTCGTCCTTGAGAGATGCCCAACTAGCATCGTTGTAGGAAAGTCTCTTGAAACCTACATCACGACAATAGCACAGGTCATAATCCCTCGTTAATTGAAGATATTGCAAAATTCGTTTTGCAATCTTCCAATGTGTCGAGCCTGGATTCGTGCAGAATTGGCTCATCCTGAATACTGCATAAGAAATATCAAGACGTGTGTTGTCTGCAAGGTATATCAATGATCCTATCAGCTTCATGTAAGATGTGAGCTGCATCTGTTCTCTCTCTTTCTCAGTCTTCGGACGGTCATCGTTTGTCAGCACCGTCCCTACGAGCATTGGAGTGTTCGCTCTATTACATACCTATGTAACTAGCAGTACTTCGGACCCCTATTAGTCCATTTAGTGTTGGGGGCTAAATGACAAGGTACCCTTAGGATTAAGGGTATGTGCCCTTAGATAAGGACAGACAAGTGACTATACCTTAGTAGGAAGTATGAAGTCATGTGACTCTTAGATAAGGGATACCCTTAGTATTAAGGATAAGTGCCTTAGATTAAAGTACTAGTGTCCTTGGTTAAGGACAGGTAGTGTCTATACCTTGAATGGAGTTATGGAACCTAGAGAGGTGTTAGAAAGTCATTGGATGACTATTTTTCTAAACCTTGGGCCTCAACCTTGAACCATATCACTTTATTGGTCTAGGACGAAAGTATACTTGCACAACTTGGGCAATGGAACCTAGTAGGAGGGCGCCCTTCTAAACTGTCCATTGAGTTCCCAACTCCCACAAGAAAGGCATTCAAAGAGTCAAAAGTATGGAAGGTGTCTCTTGACATTCCATAAGTCTATGAAGGCTCTTGGAGATCCTTTAACTCCCCTAGGCTTCTCTCTCTCTCATTGGATGAGCATGGAACTCCATAGTACATTGGAGTGATCCATGGGCCATCTATATGAGGGTAGTAGGGCGCCATTTGGGAGGGGAAGATCTCTCTAGTTTGCTTTGCTTATGCTCTAGTGTTGCTACTAGTGTGTAGAGTGCTTTTTTGTGGTAGTATGTTTGAGGTTTGGATCTTGCTTATGGTATGGGACATAAGTAGGGTTTGGATCTTGAGAGTATACTTGTGATTTTTTTATGGTTAGCAAGGGGGTGCTACATAGGTCTTGCTTGGAGCTTGGATCTAGCTATGGTTGGGTGGTAAATACTTGAGGCCAGCTTGTTATCTATCTTTGTGTTTAAAGAGTAGAGACACATGTGGAGGAGAGATCCTTGGAGGCTTGCAGATCTTTACTTGCAGGTGGAGGCATCTTAGCTTGGAGTTGGGGAGCATCTTGAAGCTTGCAGGTTGCTTGGAGGACATTTGGAGGCTCTACCTTGGATTTAGAGGACTTCCTCACGTCTACTTGTAAAAGTGATATCAGAGCTAGACAAAGGATGGTAACCTTTCTAACCTTCTTCAAGTTCTATTATGATCACCAACTAAATTTTTTTGGGAAAGATTATAGGCTTTTCTAGTTGTAGGAAGCTTGTAATTGAAGTACCCAATGAATCTAGTTCTCTTTGGGAAAGAGTAGTGATGTTTATAGAATTGTTTAGGGACTGATTTTTTATCATGTTAGAGAAGTTTTAAAGTGAGCTTTGGGTTTTTAAAAGTTCTAAAAAAAGATTTGTGAGATGGATAGAGGAAGTCTTCCTCTACATACACAAACTTTTCTTTTGCAAAAAGATTGATTCTAGCTATGTGTTTTGATCAAAACTAGTATTTTTTTTGGCATAAATGAAGCGTTTGAAGTTTTGATTTTTATTTTGAAGTTCTGTTTTTCAGATCTGTGAATCTGAAATTAGATTTGAAAAGTAAAATTTTCATCGAAACTTCATTAGTTACATCTTTCTATCTCCTAGTTTCATGAAAATGACAATGTTGGAAGGGAATGGTAGTATAATTTTGTGCATAAAACAAGTTTTGAAATTCTATTTTTTGTCATTTTGAAGTTTTGATTTTCAGACCTATAAATCTGAAAATCAGATCTGAAAATTGAAGTTTTTATAAAACTTCATTAGTTATTCAATTCTAGACACTAGTTTCTTTGTTTTAGAAATTTAGAATAGTGAGAAATGTGAAAACTTTGGTTACTTTTGAAATGATAAATGGAATTGGAATTGGAATTGGAATGAGAACTTTATGTAAACATTAGCTTGTGAAAACTTTGGTTACTTTTGAAATGATAAATGGAATTGGAATTGGAATTGGAATGAGAACTTTATGTAAACATTAGCTTGGATTAGTTAATTGAAATTTACATAAAGATTTGGTTTTCATTTTTGCTTTTGAATAAGGCAAATGTAGCTTGTTGTTTTTCTCTTAAGCTTGGATTAAGCTTGCAAATAGTGGGCTTGGATTGAGCTTACAAACAATAAGATTGAATGAATAGAAGTAAATGCTTTTTATTTGCATTGGATGTAACAATTGAAGCATTTCTATCATTCTACTTTGAGCACTTGTTGTTGTATTTGCATAATAGGAAAACACACAAGCAACCTCAATGGATCAAACCAATGAAAACCCAACATTTGATCTATCAAACCCATCCAATGTGGCACAAGCTCTTGAACTTTTATACCAAAAAATTCAAGCCATTAATAAGCAACTTCTTGAAACTAATCAAAGAAACCAAAACTTAGAGTCTAGGTTAGCCAATCAGAAGAAGCATGTAGTTCCACCTCCTGTAAAAGTGTTTAAGGGGGAGAAGAAAGATAGGAACTTACAAGTAGTAAGTTCTTGGCTAAATGTTTGGAACAAATAGTTTGCCATGAATCAATTCCCTGAATATGAGGAGTTATCCACTGTCACCATGTTCCTCGAGGGAAGAGCCTTAGTATGGTGGGATGACCTAGTTGCAAAAGGCAATCAACCTTGTACATGGGAAGATTTTTGCATAGTTTTTAGAGAATACTTCCCACCACTTTTAGATGACTTTGAACACTTTCAAAAGTTGAGTCATTTATCAATGAATAAAGGTTTGGAACAATTTATTCAAGATTTTCATGAGTACCTAAATCCACTTAATAGTGACATTCCACCTAAGGTACAAATGTTAATTGATGGGTTACCAAAAGATTATTAAGTGGATGTTCGTAGGAATCATCCAAAAACCCTAGAAGATGCTATTAGGGCTGTAAAATACTTTGATGACACACCTAAGCCACCTAGGGATCAACAGCTTAATGAGCAGAAAAAAAGTTTTCAATTTAAGAGGAGGGATAGGAAGCTGTTAGTGAAACACATTCCAATTCCAACAATCCTAAGAAAACCAAGAAAAACTTTAAAAATCATCAAGGTGGCAATGATAAAGCTGAAGCTCGTAAGAAGAACCTGTGCTTCAAGTGCAATGGCGAGGGTCACCTTGCACGAGATTGCGTCAAATAACCAGCTTCTACCTTAAGTAATCTATCTCGAAGTAATGAGATGAATTTATTTTTCCTTAGTTCTTTAGTCTTTGGACCTAATGACCTTAAGTGCATTAAAAGTAAAGAAATTGAACAAGGTAACCGTTAAGAATAGATATCCACTGCCACGGATGCTAAGGTCGGGATTCCATCAAATACGCATTAAGGCAGAAGATATACCAAAACCGGGTTTCAAACTCGCTTTGGTCACTACGAATTTGTGGTGTTGCCTTTTGGTTTGACCAATGCACCGACAACTTTCCAATAGATGATGAACGATTTGTTCAGGTCATATTTGGGAAGATTCGTAGTGGTATTCTTAGATGATATCCTAGTGTTCAGTAAGACTTTGGCGGAACATAAAGAGCATCTTAGGATCGTTTGAGACATCTTAAGAAGGGAAAAGCTCTTTGCCAAAGAGTCTATATATGACTTTTTTTTGCGAAGGAATTGTCCTACTTGGGGCATAAGATTTTCGAATGGGGAGTGGAGATTGAGGCCGATCGTATCCAGAGGGTTATTGATTGGCCTATTCTTACCACAGTTCGATTGGGGTTTGTAGGATTTTTCCGTCAACATATTCTCCAATTTGCTCGACTGGCATTTTCTCTTACCTAGGTCTTGAAAGGCTATAAGAAGCTAAGCCGGAGAGCTAAGAGTCCACTAGTGGTGTGGACGAAGGATATGAATAATTGTTTTGAGTTGCTTAAGTAAAGTGTCACTTCGGCACCAATACTAATCACTGGCGATCCTAATAAGACTTTTGTGGTTAGGACCGATGCTAGTGATTATGCTATTGGAGCTGTTTTGATGCAGGATGGACATCCTATGGCTTATGAAAGCAAAAAACTCAATCCTGCTCAGTCTAGGTATTGTACCTATGAGAAGGAACTATTTGCAATTGTTCATTCCTTGAAAATTTGACGACATTATTTGTATGGAGCCAGATTTGAAGTTTTGACGGATCATCAGACTCTTCGATATTTCTGTGATGCTACAGATTTAAAGAGGAGACAAGCTAGATGGGTTGAGCTGATGCAAATCTTTGACTTTTCTATACGTTATTGTAAAGGAAGTCAAAATACTCTAGCGGATGCTTTGAGTTGGTCACCGGTTATTAATCAGTTTTGCTTTACTGTTATTGAACCAGAGTTGTTTCAGTCTCTTCAAGGACTATATGAGTCTGATCCTTTTTTTGGAAAGTATTGACAACAATTTTCGGGGGTCGATTCAGGTTTGCAAGATTCCTCGAATCAGGGAAAGACTGAAACGGATTTTCTAATTCGAAACAAGATTTTGTTTCGTAAAAGAAAGGTGTGTGTACCGGAGAATGACACTGTAAGGGCCTAAATCTTGCATGAGTGTCATGATAGTCCATGCGCAAGACATTCGGGTATACAAAGAACACTTGACTTAGTTCAAAGGCAATTTTAGTGGCCTAAGATGAAAAGTCTAGTAGAGGCCTATGTACTTAAATGTACTAAGTGCTAGTTAAATAAAGTAGAGAGGCTAAAAGCTAGTGACCTATTACATCCTTTAGATATTCCTACCAGAAAGTGAAAAGTACATCTATGGATTTTGTGGTCGAGTTTCCACGTACAAGGAAGGGCCACGATTCGGTTTGGGTCATTGTTGATAGACTTACAAAGTTTGCTCAATTTATCCCAACGAAAACTACTGTTAAAGCTTTAGAACTAGCTCAACTGTTTGTTGAGAAGCTTTTTCGACTATACGGGCTGCCTTGCAATATTGTTAGTGATCGTGACCCAAAATTCACTAGAAATTTTTGGCAAGCAGTATTTGAAAAGTTGGAAACAACTTCAAGTTTGAGTTCTACAGATCATCCGGAATCAGACGGTCAAACGAAAAGGACCAATCAGACGATGGAGGATATGCTTCGAGCATATGTGGGCCATCGGCAGTCTGATTGGGAACAGTATCTTCCACTGGTGGAATTTGCATATAACTATGCAAAACATTCAGTGATCGGATTCAGCCCTTTCATGCTTATGTATGGTTTTCAACCTCGATCACTGATTAGTGTTGGCATGAAAAACCTACGGGTGTAAGCCGCAGCTGATTTTCTTGCAAATATGCAGGAAATGTTACAGTTGGTTAAAGATAGCATAAGTAGTGCTTAAGACAGGACAAAGCACTATGCTGATCTATTTCGGAAGCACAAGGTATTCATGGTCAACGACTGGGTGTTTTTGAGGGTCCCTAATCACTCTAGGGGCTGGAAAACTGGTAAGTGTGCAAAGTTGGCGCTTAGGTATTGCGGTCCTTTTAATGTTATCCAAGTGATAAACAAGGTCGCATACAAACTAGACCTTCCAACTAACATTGGAATTCATCCTGTTTTCCACGTTAGTAAGTTGAAACCCTCGTTGGGGGTTGGGGAGACCCTAGTCCTTGTGGAAGATCTAGTGGAACTTCTTCGTGATGAGTCCGTGAGTGAACCACCTGAACCCGAGGCAATTGTTAATAGCCGACAGAGGACTCTACGGAGTAGAGTGCGTCGGGAATTTTTAGTCAGGTGGAGGGGCAAATCAGAAGAGGAGGATACTTGGGAAGCGGAGGGAGGCTGATCTCCAGAAAATTTTTTCAAATTTTTTCCTACAAGGAAAAATTTACGTTTAGGGGAAAAGAATGTTACATACCTATGTAACTAGCAGTACTTCAGACCCCTATTAGTCCATTTAGTGTTGGAGGCTAAATGGCAAGGTACCCTTAGGATTAAGGGTATGTGCCCTTAAATAAAGACAGGCAAGTGACTATATCTTAGTTGGAGGTATGGAGTCACGTGACCCTTGGATAAGGGGTATCCTTAGTATTAAGGATAGGTGCCTTAGATTAAGGTACTGGTGTCCTTGGTTAAGGGCAGGTAGGTGTCTACAACTTGGATGGAGGTATGGAACCTAGAGAGGTGTTAGAAAGTCATTGGATGACTATTTTTCTAAATCTTGAACCATATCACTTTATTGGTCTAGGACCAAAGTATACTTGCACAACTTGGGCAATGAGACCTAGTAGGAGGGTGCCCTTCTAAAGTGTCCATTGAGTTCCCAACTCCCACAAGAAGGCCAGCTTGTTATCTATCTTTGTGTTTAAAGAGTAGAGACACATGTGGAGGAGAGATCCTTGGAGGCTTGCAGATCTTTACTTGCAGGTGGAGGCATCTTAGCTTGGAGTTGGGGAGCATCTTGAAGCTTGCAGGTTGCTTGGAGGACATTTGGAGGCTCTACCTTGGATTTGGAGGACTACCTCACCTCTACTTGTAAAACGCTCCTTTTCAGTTTAACATCCCAAAGTCCTCTAGGATCTTCTGGGTGTATCTGGACTGGTGAAGGTATAACTTACCTCCCTCATAGTCCCTTTCAATTTGTAAGCCTAGGTAACACCTGGCTTCTTCTAGATCCACGATCTCGAAATGTTTCAAGATGTCTGTCTTCACTTCAGCGATTAGCTGCTCACTCTTGCAAAGTATCAAAGTGTCATCCACATATACAGCCACAATGATGATCTGCCCATCTGTAACTCTGACATAAACATTAGAATCAGTTAACAGAGACTTCAATCCTAATGATTTCAGGGCTTTATATTTTTTCTTGTACCATTGTCAGGCTGACTGTTTCAGACCGTAGATATTTCTGTGCATTCTGCATGCATAGTCAGGAAGTGAATTCGAGACATCTCCTAGGGGTTGATCCAGGTAGACCTCTTCGTCTAGTTCGCCATGCAAGAAGGTTGTCTTCTCGTCCACAATGTGGATCCTGAGGTCATAAGCTGCTGCATATGCAAATAACAGACGTAGGGATGAATGTTCGACGACAAGAGAGAAGGTTTCAGAGTAGTCAATACCATATCTCTGAGAAAATCCCTTCGCTACCAGTCTTGCCTTTGTATTTCGTGATGTTCTCATCTGGTCCGTATTTGAGCTTGAATACCCATTTGCACTTGATAGTCTTGCGCTTATGTGGTGATGGCTCCAGCGTCCATACCTGGTTCTTCCTCATGTACTCCATCTCTTCGTTCATGGCTTGGATCCATCTGTCCTTTTCTGGACTTTAAATCGTCTTCTCGAAAGTCTGTGGTTTGCCACTGAATCTGCAAAACTCTTCTGATATGGAATCTGAACTGCTTGGCACATATCTTGCTGGCGTTCTTCGTGGTCTTGTCGACCTTCTAGGAGATCCTCCTGGGACAGCTATGCCTTTGCCTTTGTCTGCTCTGCTCGGTCCAGAACCATCTTTGTTTACAAGAACTGTGGCAGCAGGCTGTCTCTCGAATCTTTCTTCTTCAGATTCGTCGTTCGAATGAGAGATGACTCGAAAATCTTCGTTTTCGAATTCGTCTTCTGTTCCCTCTATCATTGGCGGCAGGTCATAGTACTGTCTCTCCAAAACTTCGTAGCTGACAGGATCGTCATTGGCCATTGTCCTGCTCTCATCGAACCTAACATCTCTCACTGTTTTCACAATGTTATTGTCTGGCATGTAGATTCTGTAGTATGACGAATTATTGTCATATCCTACCAGAAATTCCTGTTCGGCTTTCTCATCAAGCTTTTTTCGAAGCTTATCATGAATATGTGCATAAGCTGCACAACCAAAGATTTTGATGTGAGACAGGTTGGGCTTTCTACCCCACCATAGCTCATGTGGTGTCGTGTGAGGCCATCATACATCTAGTTGCTTCCATCATGGTTCTGTTCTTTCGTTCAGCAACACCATTGTGTTACGGTGTGTAGGCTGTAGTTCTTCTGTGAATGATGCCATGATCATTGCAGAAGTCAGTGAAGCAATTCGAGATGTATTTGCCACCTCGATCTGTTCTGATTTATTGCTTGTACATCTTTCAGCCCAATTCACTTATTCTATGAATTTATCAAGTGCTTTAGATTTATTCTGAATAAAATACACTCTGACAAATTTGCTATAATCATCAATGAAGGTTATATAATACTTTGAACCTCCTACTGAGATCACATTGAATGGTCCGAAATATCAAGGAATGCACTAGCATTCAGAACCGCTTACAAAAATAGTACAAATCAAACACCCTTTCAACTGGTTTATGGTGAAGATGTTGTCATGCCGATTGAATTTTTAATCCCATCTTTATGCATAGTAGTAACAAAATGATTAAATGATGATAAGTTTTTAAGACATGGCACGATTGTCGATTGCACAAAAAAGATCTGAAAGCAAGAGATCTTGCACTTAAAAAAAACCAAGCTGATCAAGGGAAAATTGAAGTTTACCGGTGAAGGCCCGTATAAAGTAAAGAAAATTCTGAACTATGGCGCAATAATTCTTGAGCTTGGACGGAAAACGATTTGATACTCTAGTGAATGGCAGCCGATTACGCAAGTTTTGACAGCCTGCTCCGCCAGTTTAGCAAGCTTGATCTCAATGATTTTTTTACCTTTATTTTTTTTTCACCTTTTTTGTTTTCAATATTTAATTGTTAAGTTTTGTTTAGAAAAGACAGTAAAAAACTGAGAAAAGACTGATGAGCAAAAGTCAGAAAAGTCATCAACATAGAAAAAGGAAGAAAAGTATTTTGATGAAAAATGACTTATAAAATCATTGTTTCGGTCAAATGTGGCCTATACAGTATCAGAAACCTTTGCTGAGCCTCCAGACTGTACATCCACTTCAAATATATCTAAATTGAGATGAGCAAAGGTTCTTTTTCAGAAAAAATCCATTTTTTGAGTTAGGTGAATGATCAGCAATATGCCATTTTGAGAACCTTCGCCGAGCACCTTACTCTCATTAAGAACCTTCGCTGACATGCTAGATGGTCTCAAAATGTTAAAATTAGGTTGGCCATGAGTTTAGATCTTGGAAAAATGCACTTATGATAGTATTTGGACGAAGGACCCTCTTGGGCGAAGGTTCATCCTTCGCCAACCCCTGGAAAACGTTCGCTGGATAGGTTCAGAGCCTTAGAAACCTTCGCCGAAATTTTTTTAGCTTATTTTTCACATTACTATACATGCTTGCAAATTTTTGTTCAGAACTGATCAGCCAAACTAGTATTCGGTGTAATGAACCCTCCAAGTTCACCTATAAGTTGACTGAATTTGATTCATTCCTCACTTGTGCTAGCGAAGCTCTTGCCAATTTTTCCAGCGACCAAAGCCGTCCAACAATGATGGGAGGCTCCTGGGAATCTCGCTTCACGTCATGGACAACTTCGAAGTGGATTGCCGGAGCTCATCGTTGTTTTTTGCCACATAATTTGGATTTTAACATTGCCCGACTTGACTTTATGGAGAAGGTGCAGTATCATCTAATAAGAATTTGTCGCGAAGCCAATAAAAGTCCCCAGTAACTGCATCGCGCAGGTGTCGTGGGACCGCCACCAATTTTGGTGGGGGATACTGTTGGAGGGTTTGCGGATCCCAAGGCAACCCTAACTTTAGTTAATAAGTGAGGGGGATTTGGCACCCTACGTGTGTAAGTCCAACCCGATGATCACATAGTTATTTGATTAGTTACAAGTCAATAAAAGGACTTTAGGCCTTTTTGCGGGACTTTTAATGTCGTAGGGCCTAAATGTCAAGTTAGTGAATAAAGTTGGGTTTCCTTCCAATTTAAATGGTTCCCACTCTTTTTTAAATTTGAATAATTAGGGAGGCAGAAATGGACCAATAGGATTCAAAGGCCAAGGTCCTCCTCTCTACTATAAAAAGAGACCAACTTGAGTTCCTACACATGTTCATTTCCTCGTTTCAATAAAGCAGATTGATTCTCTTGTGAAATGGATTGATGAATGTCCTTGCTCTCTATCACTTTTCCACCATCTCTCATGCTTAATTTGGATTTTGTTAATTGTTGGATCTGATTGTTATTGGGATTGCATGTTATTATACTTTTTATGAGGGAGAAAGGGATAGAGAGAAAGAGTAAGCTATCTTCATTGTGGATCTAGTGTTAGTCGATGTAGTGTTAATGCTTAGGGTTAATGGATGTTAGAGTTAGATGTGGATCTTCCATTCATGCTGAAATCTGAACTATACTATCGCTCTCATGGGAACGAATCTACGCGTGACAACTAACTTCGTCTCTTTGATACTAGGTTGATTAGACCTTGGATTGAGGTTAGGCAGGAAAGAAACCCACTACATACATAAGCATGAACGGGCTATAACCGGTGGCCGAATGCTTACTACTATTATAGGCAAACTCAATCAAGGAAAGATACTTCTCCCAATGAGATTGCCTTCGGGAAACATATGCACGAAGCATTTGTTCCATCATTTGATTTGTTCTTTCCGTCTGGCCATCCGTCTCGGGATGATCTGAAGAACTCAAAGCCAGTGTCATCTCTAGTTTAGCAAATACAACTGACCAAATGTGACTAATGAGTTTCAGATCGTGATCGCTCACAATGTCACTTGATAATCTGTAAAGCCTAAACATACATTCAACAAATATCTGAACTAAATCAAAAGCCTTCACGATGTATTTACCGATTCAATAAACGTGGCCAATTTGGTAAGACGGTCGACCACTACCCAAATTGCATCATTTTGTTTATTCGTCCACGGTAACCCAACCACGAAATCCATGGAAATACTATCCCATTTTTTATCTGGGATATCCAATGGATGTAACAGCCCACCAACCTTAAGGCGTTTGGCCTTATTCAACTAGTGTTGGTCACACTTGACCATGTAAGATTCGATAAAGATTTTAAGTTTTGGCCAATAGAAATCCCTTCACACCAAATTTAGAGTACGCTGGATGCCTGAAGGCCTCGCACATGGTGAGTCATGACATTCATACAAAAAAAAATTATAGCATCCACCTCGAGCACACAAATCTTTTCTTTCATGAACAACAATCCATTACGAACAGAGAAATCATCAACACTGTTTTTATCCTTTCTCCTAGACTGATCAATGTGTAAATCAGTCTCGCTTGATGAAATTGCTAGAACCCTCTACCAGATGGTCCAAAATGCGGATCTTTCTCACAAAGACCTCTCAAGGAGAGATAAAAATTTGTGTTGATCTCTGTGAAGGAAAGCTCGTTCACTTCACCAATTCGACTAAGTGCATCAGCCACCCGATTAGTGGTGCCTTTGATATACTGCACTTCAATGTCGAATTTCTGCATGAGTTCTGCCCATTGAGCCTTACAACCTATCAGATCATTTTGATTGCAAAAGTATTTCAGAGGTTGGTGATTTGTATTCTGTTAATATTTAGTTTACAACCTTACAAAAATAAAAAGATTTATCTTCAACAATGTTCCATGCATTAACTTGTCTAAGCTTTATGCAACCTACAATTGTAAAACTTCTAACTTCTAGACAACTTCTACTAAAATAGTAAGAAACATTGGAATTAAGCTGCTGATTTTACCAAAAAGTTTCGCTTATATAAAAAGTTTTCTTACTGCTTTCATGAAAGCTTTACTAACTGGAACTTACTGAAAAAATCGAGCGAAACATAATAACTTGCAACCCACAATCAATCAATCCAATTGAATAGGTATGAAGTGATTCCAACAAGTACCATACAAGAACAGAAATAGCATTCAATCCCTCTAATCCAAAAAAAAAAAAAAAGTGGTTGCTTTGGCTACAAGTACTCATCAAATCTAGTTTTTTAAAAGCCTAAAATTTAAGCTTTTGGAAGGCTGAAAATTGTCTATCATCCAAAAAGCAAACGGGAAAAAAGTAACAAAAAAACTAAATGCAAGAAGTGAATCAAAATCCCTTCCTAAATCACCATTCAAGTGCATATAATAACCAACGAATTGCAAACTTGGTAGTGCACTTACCACACAATTGATCTCTCTCGAAAAGTGGTGACTCACGGGAAGAGAAACATGAAACACACACCAAGTCTTTGCACAGAACTTTAGCTTGCAAGAAGTCAAAATATTAGGACCCCAACACGAAGATCCACTTCAAACTCTTGGCTCCCACTTGAGTACTCCCCCAGCGAAAACACTGCTTAGCTTTGGCTCTGATACCACTATAAAGTCCTCCTCTCAAGGATCTACTGACAATAGGTTGTTCTTCAAACTCGAAAAATACATAACATACCGATTCTTTTGATTTTTTCATTTGACAATTTTATATAAATTGCACCTACACTTTTTACTAGTTGTCATCAACTTAATATTATTCAACTCCATTCTAAATTGGACTAAACTTAGTAAATCATGCATGGTGAGAAATTATATGTTTTGTGACACCATTATTGATGTACCATGTATTATGATAATCATCACTTGATACCAAAGTAGGAAGAAATGAAAGTCTTGGTAATCTAGATCATCATCCTCTTGATGATGTTGGTCTACACAATGACCTACTTGCCATTTGGCTTTTCATTACCTTGAGTCAAATTGTTTCTTGTTGCATCCAAGAACACCATGTTATGTCTTGTGACAATAGCAACATTCGTCGGATTTCTATCGATTGAATTGTTGTTTCTCGCCACCTTGTCAATTCTAAAAGTTTTCTCTTTCAATCAATTTCACAAAATCAACTCTTCTTTTATTTTCACTTTTTCTTAAAATGTTTTGCATCTATGGTAGGTACGTCCTCTAATTGCAACTACTTGATCAAACTCTTGATTACAATAGCTAAAATATTCTCTCATTTGTTCCTCCTAAAGCAACAACACCATTAGCTCATCATAGGTAGGTAGAGTATCTCCTCTGAAAATGTTTGTGACAAATTTTTCATAGTTGTCCCGACAAGCTATTCAATGTCAATGGCACTATTTCTCGATCATTTATCACTTTACCAATTGCAACTAGTTGGTCACTAATTTTTTCCACATTGAGCAAATGTTCTACTATTGTACTCTTATCATTCATAATCATCATGTGTAGATTTGTCTTTAGAAAGAGAAGGCAGGAAGTATGGACTATCTCAAACAATTTCCTCAGTGTATAAAGAATTATGATACATTTCGCCAATTAATTAAAAAAAAGTTTGAGCAATTCAAATTTTCTTCTATCCTCATTAAAGAGTGGACATGTCTCGTCACTTGTGACAATATCCCATAGGTCATTCTCCATCACAACAATGTTCGCTAGATTATTATGGCTGGTCTCAATCTCATGTCGACACAAACACTATTGTTTAGAACTCGCAATTTCATTTGTGATTAGCATTATTGGCCATGACATTGGTCGAAAAGTTTTTGAGATAACGCACTGATGACCCACCCATGAACTACTACACATCATAGCTATTTGACATGCATTTAAAACATGACCGTGATTAAGTACTTTCAATGATGAAATATGGTGGATTTTTGACCATCAAATTAAGCAAACAAGTCTCATTTGTGATCACTAATCCAACACACCAATACTCAAGAAAATTTGATATTAATGAGCTTTGCGATTTTGATTTTAGTGAGGCTTCATAAATGTTGTTCATAGCCTTTGCAATCAACAAGCTTGTTTTTCCAATGATCACTTGTTATTGCCACCACACTTCCATAACCAACAATCTTCTCATGGATGTAAGAAAATCTATTGTCCAACCAACCCACTCATAGTGTTGCCTCGTCCAAGACTGGAAACCCTCGAGAACTTGTGACAAAGTCCAAGCTTAGAGTGATTGATCAATAGGTGACAATGTTGAAATCAAAGCATATAGCAAATTCAAGCCATAGTAGAGAGAGAAGAGAGAACTCACAATGCTTGTATTCGAGAACAATGCACAATACAATGAGGAATTATGAGATAGAGAGAGAGAGAGAGAGAGGTTATGCCTCCTCACAAATAACCTCTTACTCGGTGACCCTGTTCACATTATAAAGAGCATTTAATTGACTTAGAACCATTAAGGCGTTGTGGCTTCTTTTCCTAACATAATAACTTCAAGGCACACAAAGCCCATTACTACTACTAGCCAGTAAAGTTGGCATTACAATGTATTATGTCTAACACCACCCTCCCTTGATGACAACTTTAGTGGAGCATTAATATCATGCCTTTTAAGGAAAACTATTAAAGCATGATTTCTCTACACAAATTCAATACATGATTTCAACCTCCTCATCTTGTGTATATCAGGATCTATGTATTTTCATATTTACATACACTGACGAACATCAATTGTCCTACTAGGTAAATCTATCGTGCTCTTTTACACAACCAACACGTTCCCAAGGTTACATTATGGATGAATGCTCTTTAATAAGGTTGCCACTCCCTCTTTAAGGAAAAATATCACATTTCCATTTGCTGAAATTTATTGTATTGCACAATAGATTGGCCACATGTAGAAATACTCAAACTGCCACCGAACTTTGGATGCATACCTCCAGTCCTTTGAAAATGGGCACACCACATTTCCACTGATTCCTGACTTGGTATCAAAGAATCTGTCTCTATCAGATCTTTGCTAATCCGATACCAGTTGATCTCTCTGAAAGTTGTCAATGTTCAAGATTCTGAAAACTTCAGAACTTCAAAAAAATACCATTTTCCGAAAGTCTGAAAGCTCCACCACTTTTTGACAGTGAGCTTCAAAACTCCAGATCAAGCATCACATCTTGAAATCAGATGGCCTTGTACATCTTTGAATACTTTTTGAAGTTTGCTTTAAAGAATCTTAGCGTCACTTTGGAACTTCAGAGCCCACAGACATTTCAGTTTTTCATAAGCATCACTTAACAAGTCAATTCTAAAAGTAAGTGACATAAGGCTTGAAAGATACCATTGAATAATAGGCCATTTCATGACAGTCCTTCACAGCAATCTTCAATCAGAATGCTGCAAAATCAAAGGTGGCCCCTTCGCTTGCTTTGAACTCGAGTTTCTCACAAATATTGCCTCTTGCACTTTTTGTACACCTCTGAAAAATAGAGCTCGTGCATCCATCTTCATGGGTCGTCTTCCTCATCCAGCCATCACCTTCCTTTCCCATGGGACAAATGAGAAGTTATCATAAATCCTCCATCGATTTAATCAATGGCTTGTCAGATTTCATGGGCTGAGAAGACTGGATTTCCACATCTTTATCCATCCCAGAGCCTGCAACACTCACAAACTTCTCAAATGTGATCTTTCAAGAAAGAAAGGATGCAATCAGATTCCTTCACACTAGGAACCTGCCAACGGGCTTCAAACAAGCCCTCTACCACTTCAGACGACATCTGTTTGACCCATCATTACGGCCTCAATGTGGCAGACAGCCTCTCTGATTTTGCAACTTTGAAACAGTTCAATCCTATAGGAGGGTGGGCTTAATGACGACACACCTAGTAGAGATTTCTTTGTAGGAAAAGGCTATTAGCATGTGAATGCAACTCTCTTTAAGATCGCTGTTTAATTTTAAACGATCAGAAAGGTACAAGTGCTTCACGGCTGCCTGCTCTTCACGTCATACATGCTTCTTAGCAAGGCAGCGCGCTCCCACGACATGCTTCACTTTTTGTGAATCTGATTTTCTTGCTAATGGATCTTTTCACCATTACAAGAACTTTCACCAATTAGTCTCTGACAAGAAACACATACACTAGAGACGAGCGACAAGCACCAATTTTTGCTTCTCACACTCGATGTGCATCCTTCACTTTGACTTAACAAGCAATATATGTCTAGAGATGTACATATCTCTAATTATTACAATAATCTCTCTACATAAAAGCAGAAACTACTGCACACTTGGATCAATAGTGGTGTTTGCCATTTTTTGCTCTGACAGCAAATTCAAGCCATAGTAGATAAGAGAGACAACGAGAGAACTCACAATGCTTGTATTCAAGAAAAATGCACAATACAATGAGGAATCATGAATCTGAGAGAGGGAGAACAGGAGGAAGTTATGCCTCCTTACTTGATGACCCTATTCACATTATGAAGAACATTTAATTGACTTGGAACCATTAGGCACTTTGGCTTATTTTCCTAACATAGTAACTTCAAGGCATGCAGGCCCATCCATTACACTTTATTAGCCAGTAAAGTTGGCAATACACTGTTTTATTTCTAACAGACAAGATGTTCCATCTCTAGTGTATATAGGCATGAGCCTTGGCTACCACAGACATGCATGTAAAGTATCTCCCACTCCTAGCATTCATGCATTTGTTGTCTAGTAACAATCAACTCCAACTCTATTACTAGTTATCTTCAATTGACTTCCAACTAGTACCTAACCTCATCAGGATTTTCTAACTCAACGTTAGGAATTAACTAGCCTAGTTTAGTAAGGGACATAATAGTGGGCCACAAGCTTGATTTGGAATGGAGAGAGAATTTCAGCCTTAAGTCTTGAGAAATTAGCTTCATGATGTAAGTATATGGGGGACTGTATGAATCTTTAAAATACTCTATTTCCCCACGCGGTGCACTAAATGCACCACCTAGTATGCCACGTTACCATCAAAGAGATTTCATGTGAAAGTCGTAAAGTAGGTGCACCATTCTTAGCCAATAGATTGGAAAAATTGCCAACTTGCACTTACTGTCATCTCTATGTGATAGCAACCTGAATGCCAATTTTTAAGTTATGAAAATAATGTTATTGGAGTACTGTAGTGGTATCAAAGGTTTCACAATGCTTATTGAATGATTACTTTTGTAATGAGAATGTATTTATCAAACGAAAACCAACATGTTAGGACTTAGACAATTGTATAGTTTATTTTTTGGGGGCATATGGTGGCCCTTGTGGGGTGCACCTGAATTATTTGCGCAATCTAAATCCTTAAGATTTAAGGCATTTTGATTTTGAATGTAATCAAAATGATCTAAATTTTCACTTATTGAGCAACCCAAATGTTAAAAATAAAAAAAAATAATAACGTGACCAAACTTGCCCTACCTCATAGGCAAATAGGTTAGTAAAAGATTTGCATGAGGGTTTATTATTCATTGTAACAGACCTAAGGAAGCGGATGGCGGACGCGGACACGGACGCGTCCAATTTTTTTCAAACGTTTTTTTCAAAAAAAAAAAAAAAATACAGGCACCTGCCTACACTGCCCCCAATCCCAAAAGCAAAATAAAAACATTGTATGGCCCCTATTTTTCCCCCGGAATTAATTATCAGAGGGTGACTGTCACCCACCTAACCCCTCCTGTTAAAAAATAGGAAAACAGTACCGAAAAAATTTCCAAAAAAATTTGCAAAAATATTTGCAATAGACCTAACCACTGGGCCATGCCTCTCATAACCTCAGTATTACTAAACAACCATGGCCAGTGAGCAGTTCATAAATTATTACGAACCTTCATTGGGAACTAAGCTCCAAAAAAGCGGCAAAGAAAGATCTGAGAGTGGTTTCGAGTGAAGGTTTGTATGGCAAACATATTACTGCCCCAAGGTTTAGAAGTGAATGCTCGCCAGAGGATTGGGGAAAGGTGAATGCTCACCAGAAGAGTGACAAGCTCTCAGGAGCAGAAGTCTCTGGGGGAAATTAGGGCTCACCAGAAGAGTGACAAGCTATACACTACTGTGACTCGGTTTAGGGGATCGGTTTCTTCCTGGATGAACTTCAACAACTTACTAATTAGTTATGGCACTACTCCAACTTGCTACAATACGATGTCGAAATTTTGCGTACCAGCATGGGGGCTCCGAAACATCTCCCAGTTTTCAGGTCCCGACTGAACAAAGTGTCCCTGAAGCCATGTTTAACGTCGAACTTCGCACGGACGATGCGGTCCGACCGTCGATCGTTTCCTCATCCTGTTTGTTCCCACAGGTTCATATCGAGGTTGTCCACTGGCCGAAACAGACGGCACCCGAAACGGATCCCGTTTGGAGAAACAGGGCCGTCAGACGGAGAGTTGCAAAACCAGTCCATTTCGCTTGACCTAATTACGGTTCTCTCCAGTCGAAGGGCCATTTTGATCGGACAATACCCGAATCGAGCCAGGCTCGATCCCTTGGGGTTCGTATCGGAATCACGAACCTGTGGACTTTATTCCTGGACCGATGATGCGTTCTGCATAGTACCATGGCCTATGTGATGAGATAGATTTAGGGTTTAGGGTTTAGGGTCGACGTCACGTGGGCAACTAGTCAGAGCATGTCTTGGTAGATGTCCGCCGACACAACGAACGGAAGCTAGAAGGAGGATTTCACGAGAGCCAGCGAGAGATAATGGGGCGACTACCGGAGCTGCAGCTACGTGCCATCACAGTCCTCAGACCTGCTCCCCCCTGACCGAGCTGGCGTGGGCGAGGAAACGCAACGGATTGGAATTAACTTCACCGCAAAACAACTTCCCATGGTCCGGGACAGGGTCCCTCGTCGTCGGGCTAGCCAGTAGGTCTTCTGGTTCCCGGTAGTGAACGACACAATTATGATGACCATCCACTCCACTGGTGACCATTCACTCCCTGTAGTGCCTGGAGAAACGGGACCGTCGGACGGATAGCTGCAAAACTAGTCCATTTGGATTGACCTAATTGCGTTTCTAACCCGTCAAATGGCCATTTTGACCGGACGATGCCCGAATCGGGCCAGGCTTGGTCCCCTGAGTACGTACCCGCTCCACGCGTTTCTAACCCGTCGAACGGCCATTTTGACTGGACGATGCCCGAATCGGGCCAGGCTCGGTCCCCTGAGTACGTACCCGCTCCACGAACCAGTGGACTCTATTCCTAGACCATTAACTTCATCGCAGAACAACTGGCCATGGTCCGGGAAAGGGTCCCTCGTCGTCAAGCGCCAGTAGGTCTTCTCGTTCCCTGTAGTGAACGACACAGTTATGATGACCATCCACTCTTCTGGTGACCATTCACTCTCTGTAGTGAATGGCACGGTTCTGACGACCGTTCACCACTGTTAGCAGCAGTTTTGTTGTAGTTGTTTTCATCGCGCTACGGAATCGGGGACGGGGACCACACAAACACCTCAAAACGCGCTAAAATGTTGGCCTTTTGTTTGGTTTGGGTCTAGGGTTTGGGGAACAAACGACCAGAAGGAGGATACCAAAGATACTGTTGAGCAAGATTCTGCTGATGATGAGGAGTACAAGCCTTCAGTGTGCCAGACATAAGTCTGAGGTGTGACAGAAGTATTGAAGTTGCTTGGTATATGACAGGGACGGTGTGAGTGAAAGCCAGTTAAAGCATGTTTTGCAATAAGAACACAGTTTGAAAGGAAATTTTATGGGCTTCAATAGCCATTTCCTGAATTCAGACACCCAAGGAAGCAGCATAGATCAGACAATGATCAATACCCTTTCATCTGGATGTTTGGCCAGGACGCTTTGTAAGAAAGCAATGGTCAACAATGTCCTTCCAGTACATGGAGATGGTCGAAGTGGTTTTGACGCCAGTACGTGTTCCCGAATCTTGCCACATCACCAATTGCTCTGTTTTCGACTCCACATGAACCGTTTTTGGTGAGCCGACAGAGACAACACCCGTTTCTGATCCACTGATCAAAAACCAATGGGTGCTGACTCTGAAGGCTCACGAAAAACGTTTGGCGTGAAGTCGAAAACGGAGCAATTAATGGCGTGGCAAAATCCAGGAGTACGTAAGGGCGACGCAACCACTCCTTTTGTCTGCATGCATTGGAAAGACATTGTTGACCATTGCTTTCTTGCAAGGCTTCCTGGCCAAATGTCCAGATGGAAGGGTAGTGAACATTGCCTGGCATATACTGCTTCGTTGGGTGTCCGAGTTCAGGAAACGGGCGGTGAAGCCAAAACCTAAATCATAAAACAATATAAAGCCAGCATAATTGAACCCTAAACTCTGTACAGATTGAAAAACCCGCTCTAATTGGCTTTCATTTACACCATTCCCGTCGGTAACCAAGCAGCTTCAGTACGTCTGTTGCACTCGCCAGTTGTGGAAGAGATCGAACTTTCTTCCTGGCTAACTGAAGGGTTGTCCTCTTCATCATCAGAAGAATCTTGCTCAACAGTGTATTTGATGTCCTTCTTTTCGCCGTTTGTTTGCTAGCCGTTGGCCCTTGATGGGCTTGTGTGGTGTGCGTCCTCAATTCCATGGCTTGATGAAAACAACTGTGGAAAAACTGCTGTTCACAATTTTGAACTCCAGAAGTTAATGGACACCAGCAGAGTGAATCGTCAGCAGAACTATGCCATTCACTACAGGGAACCACATGACCGACCATCCTACAAGAGGTATAGCTACCTCTGTCCTCACGATTCTACACAGTACTGTGTCTTGTCTGATGTGATCAGTTTCCCCCCGGTCGAACTTATATGACTTACTAATTACTCATGCAAAACTATTTCATTCACTACAGGCCGTCCGTCCGTTCCTCGTCCTGTCTGCTCCCACAGGTTCCTGGCGAGGTTGTCGGTTGGCCGAAATGGACGGCACCCGAAACGAAGCCCGTTTGGAAAAACTAGGCCGTCGGACAGAGAGTTGCAAAAGTAGTCCATTTCACGTGACCTTATTGCGTCTCTGTCTCGTCGAACGGCCATTTTGACCGGACGACACCCGAATCGAGCCAGGCTCGGTCCCTTGAGTACGTACCTGCTCCACGAAACCCCGCGCCTGTATTCCTGGACCATTGATACATTCTACGCAGGTTTAAGTGTATGCTGCGAAAGTGCAGTTTGATGTTGAATCTGCACATACCTGTGGTGCAATGCCTACGACACAATGAGGACGTGGGTGGGGTTGATGATGTTTATGGATGATGATTATGCTTGTGGCTTGTTTTGATGGTTATGGCTGTGGGGTTGTGGGTTTAGGGTGATTTGTTAGGGTTTGGGGTGTTGTGTTAACTGTGCCATTTGTTGGGGTGTTGGGTTTAGGGTCTTATGTTAAATGGTTGAACATGATGCATATGTTTTGAATGAGATGCAGATGTGCTGGTCTCTCTCTCTCTCTCTCTCTCTCTCTCTCTCTCTCTCTCTCTCTCTCTCTCTCTCTCTCTCATCTTGCACGGAGCAAACCATTTTTGACTAACCATTCAAACTTCACAGAGCTAACCATTTGTAAGCAACCACGATAAATTAGCCATGACACAAATAGACTGTAAAAGAATATATACATCTCATCTGATGCCACTGTACATGATGCTAAAATGTGTATCAGTATCTACAAGTCTGCGCTAAACAAATCATCCCTCTGCGTGCCAGATGCATCTGCAGGGGTGTCAAACACAGTCTGGCTCGGAGCTGGAGGCATCTGGGACTCCTCTAGGTCTGGGCCAACGCCTGCCAAGAGACGACTAGAAAAATCATCGGTGCGTCCCCTCTTGGCTGGCCTGCCTCTGGGTCTGCCGGAAGGAACCCTCTGTGGTACACTCCTGCATGGGGGTCTCCCTTTGCCACGGGGGGGTCTCTGGGAGGAACTGCCTGCCTGTGATGCTCTGAGTCGTCTTTGCGCTATCTGTCTCTAGGCAGCAGCCTCTGTCTCCCTCGCAAACTTTGACCAGCCATCATCTGAAAGGGGGCGTGATGCGGGGGTACTGGGTGGGGCACGTGGACAATCCCCTGCTAGGTCGACCGTCTCATCTGAATCATATGTGGGCTCATCATCAGAGGAGGGCAATGGAACGTCAGCAGGGAGGGTGGTGGTCTCATCGGCATCGGCATCATCCTCGGGCTCACCCTGCAGAGCACGCCGAACAGCATCGTTCGGATCAACCTCTGGCTCATGATCTGCCGCTGCAACCAGGCACTCATCGGGATTGACCTGCACAAGTCAATCATTCGTGAGAATAGCCGAAGCAACCGTGAGGGCATTAAACTGAATGTCTCAAACCAATACGAAAGCAAAACGACAGAGCAACGAAATATACCTGCAGCAGTAGGGCATGTGCGCCTCCTGCCCTCATGCTCTCCGTGATGCGTCGAACCACTCTGGTGTTGGTGTTGCAGTACACCATGTCATTGCACCGCTCCGTTGTCAGACAGTTCCGCTTGTTCGTGTGAACAAGGCTGAACGCTGACCAGTTCCGCTCGCACACGCAAGCAGAACAGTCCTACATTAATTGGCAACAACTCGAGTGAGTACCGACCTTGTAGAGAAAATGCGAAAACTGGTTGGATGAATGAGATCAGACAACATACCTGTGAAAGGACTTGGAGCGCGAGTGTCCTCAGGTCTGGCTGCCCGGCGCCGTAGCTCTCCCACCATGATACAAGCAAGAGCCTGTCTCTCGAACACGTGCAAGGTCCTCGCCGAACAGCCCCAGAGAGTGCCTGCAGTTGAGCAACGATATGCTTGAGTACACTTGAGCCCGTGCAGGGAAATTGAACGAACGACAACGTACAATAGATCAAGAGTTTACCTGTAACCGAGCCTCTGCACCTCGAGCCTGCTGCGGAACCCAGTGTCGCTGCTGAGGAGGCAGATGTATGCGAACCAGTCCACACGTAGCTCTGCATCGTCGTACTGCCTCTCGCTCTGAAAAAGCGGATGCAGTATGTGGGCCACACTGTGAATGAGCCGGTGAAACTTCTCCCATCGCCGCTGCCACAAGCGCCTGATAGGCTCCAACCTATGGACCAAACCACGCGGAGGCAACAGTTACATACCATCGTGTTGCGGCAACAAGACGAAACAGAGTGCGAAATGGAAGTAAGGATGGTGAGACGGAAAAAAGTTATACCTGGTAGGGTCCAGCTCGGAACACTGGAGAGACTCACCTATGCGGTCCATGAACTCGTAGATGAGGCCCATCGTGCACCCCTCACGATCAACGAGCCTCAGAACAGAGTAGATGGGGCGCATGATGTCCATCAGCTGCTGCATATCCACCCAGAAAGGCTCCATGAATAAGATGTCGTGGAAGGCCAAGCCCTCTGGGGTCGTGGACAGGTCCATGGCGGTGAACTCTGCCGAAGTGGCCATGTGCCGCAATTCACCCTTGAGCTTGTGTAGCCGCTCAAGCATGATGAACTGGTAGGCAAAGCGGGTGCGAGCAGGCTTCTTCAAGTCGAGCCTGCATTGACAAACGGAATGAGAGGCACACATGAAACGAGCCAAAAAAAAAGAGCATCTTGACGAGCCAAAAAGTAAGTGGCAGCTTACCTGCTGAATGTGCGGAAAAGTGCCGTCATGCGGCGCTTGCGTGTGACGAAGTCCACGACCGCAAGTGCCCTCATGAGAATGTCACTGACCCAAGGCAGGCGCCCGATGGAATGCAGGAGGAGGTCCAGTGAGTGTGCGACGCATGGCGTCCACACGATGGAGGGGTAGTCTGCCATAAGAAGCTCTCCCATACCGCGGCAGTTGGATGCATTGTCCGTCACAACCTTTCGCGATACATTCACACGATCAGTTCACAACTCGGAAACACATTGCAATCAATCGAAAACTATGCAGAACTATTGTATCAACATCAAGCAACAAATGAGCAAGCAACTAATGAAAGAATATTATACCTGGACAACGCGCTGTGGTCCAACCTCCTCTATCGCCGCGCGAATGATGCCGTAAATGTACTCGGCCGAATGCACTCTCCCTGCCTCGGAGGCATCGATGCTGCGCAAGAACATGGAATCACAACAACTAGAAACAATCACGTTGATGAGTGGATGTCTGCGATGATCAGTCCACCCATCAGCCATGATGGAACACCCGTATCTATCCCAAGCCTTGTGCAGTGCGGCCAGTCTCTCTCTGACTGATGCAACCCGGTCCTGGAGCAAAGGGCCTCGTAGTGCGTCGGCTGTGGGTGGTGTGTAGCCGGGCCCGCAGACTGCAACTTTCGAGATAGCCTCTCGAAAGATGAGGGATGATGCCATGATAAAGGGGAGGTTCAAGTCATAGAACATCTGTGCTATGGTCTTGGTGGCCTCTCTGTGCTGCCCCTCTTTGAAAGATCCCGGCATGGACATCTGTCTGGTGCCTCGGGATGTGGATGGCTGGGAGGATGCGGATGTGGAGGTGGTGGCATAGGTGCAGGTGCGGAAGCGGAGGATGTAGACGGGCCGTGCAGATCTGACGGTGATGGCAGACGCGTAGGTGCAGCAGTGGAGGCCGTGGATCCATGGGGAGTACTGGCGGAGGCGGAGGCGGTGGCGGTGGCGGGGGCGGGGGCGGGTGCAGCGGCAGTGGCGGGTGCAGATGCAACGGTGGGGGCGGTGGCGCTGGGTGTACCAGTGGCAGGGTCGGTGGCAGTGGATGCACCAGTAGAAATAGAGTCCGCGGCATCTGTGGACGGCTCGCCGGGCTCAGCAGCCGTTTCAGAATATGTCTCCATAATGCGAGCCCTCTCCGCAGCGGGGATGACCATACAAATGCCGATCCCGTAGCGTCCCCCCATGTGTCGGACTCGCAACCCCCCCAGATGTGCTCGAACCCGAGAGACGTTCCCTGTGAACTGCCTTCGACAAAAAGGGCAACGCCACTTTTTGTCGGGCATGACCTCCACCTCATCCCAAATGGGACAAGCAGCCATCTCTCTCTCTCTCTCTCTCTCTCTCTCTCTCTCTCTCTCTCGCACGCACACACACAGAAGCACGGAAATCCAAGCTCTCTCCTGCCCTAAACCCTAAACCCCAAACCCAAGCACCCTTGAACCTAAATCCTAAACTCACACACACACACTGTGGACACACACAAATCCTCTCTCTCTACGTTCCCCACACTCTTTGTCTCTTCCTCTCTCTCTCTCTCTCTCTCTCTCTCTCTCTCTCTCTCTCTCTCTCTCTCTCTCTCTCTCACAGATCACCAAACACACACAACTGAATGCACACAAATCAACACACAATTATCTCACACACACACACACACACACACACACACACACACCATCCCTCTCTCTCTCTCTCTCTCTCTCTCTCGCTATGCTCTCCCACACTCTCCCTCTTCCGCCCTCTGCCTGCTCTCGGGTTCTGCGGATTGTCCGCAGGGCTCGCGTGTTTTTGCTTTTTATTTTTTATTTTTTTTGAAAAAAAAAACGCGTCCGGGGCCCGGACGCGTTCTGGGCCCCCGACGCGTCCACGTCCGGACGCTGGACGCGTCCAGCCTTTAAAAATAAAAAATAAAAAAAAAAGGACGCGTCCGACCCGCGTCCGGGGGTCGGATGCGTCCGGGTCCGGGCGTCGGACGCGGCCATTTTGGCCCGGACCCTCATGGCTGTAACAGACATTCAAATGGTGCCTCGTCTCCACTTTGTTTTCCTATAATTTTTATGGACCGAGATCAAAAAAAGATTATGAAATTGACAAGCAACCTCATCTTTTCTCTTGGCATATTAAGAATCCAAGAGTCCATAAAGAAATTCCTAAAAGCTTGTTATGCTATTTAAACAGGTGCGCTCATAACAAGTAAGAAAACGTGGCTTGTGGAAAAACTCCAGCTTAAAAGAAGTCTCTCTCACCGAAAAGGTATTTTAAGTGACTTTTACACCCGACAGTTCACCTATGGCTCGTTCTAACAACCATGCCATAAATTTATGGCACTTTTACTGGGTGCAAAGGTCACTAAGAATAGCATTTTTCAATAAGTATTACATGGTTTTTGGACTATCTGGGTGTTTTCCTTTTTTTCTTTTTTTTTTTTTTGGGGGGGGGGGCGTTGTTCCTTCTAGAGTGGATGGCCCAAGGGGAATGCACCTACCCCAACGTAATGCCATGCATGCAAGTCTATTCATGTGGGATTACTTTTTTCCAGAAATCAGCAGAATGTGCGTGTGCAGAACCAAGGGATGGCTGCCACATATCACATGGAATGTGCACCAGATCTATGTAGCAGCTAATCGTTGCCTATTCACATCTACATTTGGTTAGGAAACTTCATCAAAATGTGCATGAGCTATGTAGCAGCCAATCATTGGTTGTCCACATGACATCCTGTTGAAATATTCCATCCTTCGTTGTCAAAGTTTCATTGGATGTCCATAATAAGACTTTTGGAAATGTGCTCCCTAACAACCATGAAATGATAGCATGCCTTCAAGTGAAGCTGGCAATCCTATTTACAGTCTTCTGAAGCACTAAAATTGATCTGATTGGCCATTCATTTTGGAAGCTTCTCTTTAGTTCAAGCAGCTTTAAAAGCACATTCTGTAAATCAATAGAAAATGACATTTATTGAATTGCAAAAACTAAGGGTCAAATACCCAATTGGAAGCTCATAAACTGCGGATGTCAAGAGCCTATCTCAAGGTCCTAAGAGCACCTTTCCATGCTCATCCGTTCACCCACCCAGATTAGAAGCACAAGTCAAAGAATAGGTGAGCGGGTTTGCACAAAACTCAGAAATTAGGTGCTGGAGAGAACTGGCGTTCAGCCAGGAAACGGTGACGCTGCCCCGGGTGAACAGGGCACATGGAAAGAGCCCCTAAACAACGTCTATATCGTAATAACTTCCCAATAACTACCACAATCTTCATCTTGTACAAATAGACTGAAACTGGATGATGCTTTATTATGGTATGTAACATGGCAGTTAAAACTAACAATCTTACAAAAACAGTTTTGATATCTCCAAGCCATCAGCTACAAACATAGTAGTTGCATTTCATAAAATAGGCTAAGACGGATACAAGTGGCAAGTGCAACTGTAAAAAATCAATCAAATGCATATTTGGAGCATGTAATTCGTGTACCAAGACAATATAAAATATTCTTCAACCAAAAATTGGAGCAAAATATGAGCTTAAAGACCAATGGAGCCCTAACTTTGCTGGTGTAACAGTCTTCTGCAGGCAGTACTTTACAGAATTGCAAAATTATAATTTTGATACAGGATATAAAAGTCAAGTTCAAAACTACTTGGTGAAGTCCAAACGGTAAACATAAGCGCAAACTCTTTGAACATACCAACCACCTTGGGCTTTGTAAGACACTAAAGAGCACATCATGGCCTTTCCACACTGGCTGTACAAGTACAAAAACTTTGGATTACCATCATCCACCTGAACAAGGTTAAGCATTTTCTTTCACAAGGGAAGAAAAGTTAATTAATGACCAGCTTCTCTAAAATGAATTGTGAAAGTTGGAAAGCAGAGAAATTGACCTGGCATTCCTGGCTTGACTGTTCTTTATATATTCCTACAGCTTGCACTGCCCCAAGTAGGACATTAAAAAAATGAATCCATCCAACAAAAAGTCGTGTATATGCCTTTATCAGCACTCAGAGGAAAGGGAACATTGCATATTCCGCATACAAAAGATTCCAAATAAATCGATAGAAAGAAGCGATCGCTTCCTGCACCCAATCTCAAGTCTTGTGAGAATCCTACGCAGAGTGCAGTTACTCGAAGAAAAGCTCAACTGTTATATGCTATAAGACTAGTGCTACAGTAACAATATTAATTTTTTCCCCAACAATTCAAATCTTCTATGCTTGGTCTACAATCGATCATATTGGTGGCAAATATTGAAGAGAAACACTTCAGTGCTTTGCACAAGGTTCATCAGCTGACAACTTATCTGGTGTTAAATTAGGAAAAACTGTACTTGTTGCTTATTGAAGAAGTAAGCAATAACACTACTTCTGGTACGCAACCTGTCTGTTTCTGTCAAACGTGAATCGTTTACCATTTCCATATACAAGCTTGGTCCTTGAAATGCTAATGCACACCTTTTTAACATCAATGAAGTACTGACAAAGATTTTTCTTGATTCTTGCGGCTTTTCTTTCACCACAGTTCAAATATGAGTAAGTGATCCAAAGTGGAATGTCCTCTTCAAAATCCCACTTGTTCTCTTGCTCTTAACCAAATTATTTCCAACCCCCAAGTACTAAGCTTTCTCTCCACTTCATATGATACTCCATATTTTAGCTGAGGTGCCTGATCATGAAAGCCCAACAAATGGAAGGGTTATTCTTGTCTCTGTTCTTGAACAAAGGGACTACTATGACTTGTCTACATTCATTGGGGTATGGTTCAGCCAAGGAATGGATGAATAAATCTTTTTTGTGAGGCGTTACCGCCTCTTTGCCCATTTTGAGGAGATCGGCTTGTATAACTTCCACATCTTGCTCTTTTCCATTGACCATACGTCTTGTTCCCTCTCAATATCCTTCTTCGTAGACCATAGGGCTTGTTCAATTTTCTCTTGAAAGAGAGGTGTATCTCTTATACTTATTCCTCTCAATTAGTGTTTGCGAAACCTCTTCAAGGATTCTTTCGTGTATTTATTAGAAGTCGTCGGTTCTTGAAAAATTTTGCCTTCTCGAACCTGCATCTCAGATTTTTTGTCGGCAAAACACTAGAAATTCATGTTAATAAATTACTTTATTAACTCGATAAACATATGTAACCTACATTTTATAAGGATCTACCTACTTTACTGCACACAATTTCATGCATATGATAATGGCAGCCAAACTGTGTTTCAAAAAAGTAGTCATTTTTTAAAAAGTCAACTTCCTATAAGTTTTTTAAGAAGTCGGTTTTCAGAGAAAGATGTCGATTCCATTCCTATACTTTGCCAGCTTTCCTACACACTGCTCTCAATACCCTTTGTGAACCATAGAGCTTGCTGAATTCTCTTGAAAGAGAGGTGTATCCCTTATATCATCTTCCAATCCATATGCTTGGGATGATTAAACCACAGGTCAAGGGTGATGTCAATAGATTTACAATGCGAGTTTGTTAGAGAGAAATCTCCAAAACATATAGATCTTTTAATCACATATCTAACAGCCAATGTTGTTGTAGCCACACTTAAGACCTCTGATTTCTTTTCTAATGAAATCTTATATGCATTGGCTGCACTTCTTGTCTATGCTATATTCCTTTGCTCTTTAAGCTTCTTTGCAAATTTATCAAACCATGAATTGTGTGGGAAAGTGCCTGCCCTTGATTTTTCTCCCTTGTCAAAATTAAAAGATGTTCTAGAGGAACGAATAACCACATCCGTAAAAGCATTCATTTTCTCTTAAATTGTGTCAGTTATGGACTCGGCTCATTACATTCGCCACGTCCATTTACATTCACTTTACTTTATGCATAAGTAGGCCTTGGGCCCTTTTTTATACATTATTGACACTGAGACTATATGGTTGGCCTTGGGCCTTATTATTCATTATTTGGACATTTGGACATATTACTGGAGAGTGGGGGCCTTTTTGGAGGGCCCACTATTATCCCTCCCAGTTGGGCCCTCACCACTGGAAGCTTCCTTTTAGGGCTTCCTCTAGGCTATAAGTAGGGAATCTGTGTCATTTGTTACTCAGCTGATGATATTGATCTCCTTAATCTCTCTCTTTCTTGCTTTCTAGGGTTAAGTCTTGCTTATGTGATGCTTTCATAGCTTAGCTAGGGTTAAGTCTTGCTTATGTGATGCTCTCATAGCTTAGCTCTAGATCAATTGTGGCTTCATTCGTAACTTGGTATCAGAGCACTTTTCTGATTGCTAAATTTCAGATCTGATTTTTTGATTGGGCGCCCATCTTCCTTGCTGATTTTGTCTCTCTCTTTGCTGAGGGCTTTCATCTCTTTGCTTCAGCAACATTCAGCACAGTTTGGAGGAGGACCAGCTCCCATCAGAGCATTTTCCTTGGCAAAGCTTTAGCGGACAATTAGCGGAAGTACTTCTGCTAAATTTGGCGGCCAGGAAAAAAAAAATTTCTTTTTTTGGCAGATTATTTCCTGCGCCTAAGTCCAGCTTGTTTGTAGGTTGTTCAGTGCCCAATTCCCTCATCTCTTTCGTCTGTTTCTCCTCCCATTTTCAGCGCTCTCTTCACTTTTGTTTGCAGGCTGTCCAGCCCCTTCATACTTGTCACTTTCGTCCGTTTTTGTCTCCATTTGCAGCACTTTTTCAAATTTAGTAGAAGCTGTCCAGCGCCCTACTAATCCATCACTTTCATTGATTTTTTCATCAAATTTTCATTGTTTTTTCAGATTTAGTAGAGGCTGTCCAGCACCCTACTAACCCATCACTTTCGTCGATTTTCTCTTGCGAGGTACTACTTACACTATTTGTCATTTCCCTCTTCTTTTTTTTCTTTAGCAGGCTTTTTCACATCTTTTCATTGGTGTACCTGTTGTGACGACTAATGTCCTCTCCTTCAGTTCGTCCACTTGATTAGCGTCTTGCTTGGCTTAACTTTCTGCTATTGTTTTGTTATTTCCATTCCATTTTGTAGTTTGTGTTGTCCATCGCATGTTTCATTTTGTCTTTTGTTATTTGTAATTAGTTTCCGTTCCATTTGCGTTTCAATTCCATAATTCATTTTCATCGTCGATTTCGTTTTTCACTTTTTCTTCGTTTTCTACGCTCCATTATAAAAAATAAAAATAAAAACCACCCAAATTATTTGGATCATTGGGTTACGTATTCCTTTCCGTTACTTCTAATTTTATTTTTTATCATGACTTTTGATTTTCGGTCTCTATCCCCTTTAGATTATCTTTTTGTTTTTTATAGTGATATACCATCTGAATATATGTTCGACAAATGGCTCACACGTCTTCAGTATTACTTTGATACTTCTCGGCCAACTTGTCCAGGTCCTAATAAGATTCTTGATGCAATTTTTCTCTTAAAGGGCTCTGCTAGGTTGAAGTGGTTTGACTATGTCCATTCGCATCCGCCTATCTCTGAGTGGCATGATTTTCTACCAGCACTTTGCCTTCTTATATTTTCCAATGATAATTCTGTAATTGTTTTCTGAATCCTCTTGTGAGCATTCTTCCATATGCGAGGTTCCATTTTCTTGTGCAGGATAAATAGAGATAGAGTCACACATTTCTAGCGATTCACATGAGGTTGATTTACACATTGCTAGCGACACACATGAGGATGATTCTATATCACACAGTGTAAGCAAGTTGCCTGATTTACTTGAGATAGTCATTGATCTACCTGAGCTCGTCATTGTATCCCATAGTGAGTCAGAGTCACATATACAGGTTCCTACTGATGCTGATTCACATATACAGGTTGCAGCTGATATGGTCCTTGATATTGATATAGCATGCTATGATACTATTGATGATGTCGTTGCATGCTTTGATGGTGCTACCGATGTTGTTGCATGCTATGATATTGTTCCATGCTTTGATACTGATATAGTATGCCTTGCTACTATTGTTGATGTTGTTGCATGCTTTGATATTGTTGTTGAGTACTTTGATGCTACTCATGTTCCTGAGCACCATGCTATAGATGTTGTCGCCTATGCTCCTTATTTCGATATTATTCATGGGTCTACGGTTGCTCTTTCAGATGTTTTGGCTACTCTAGTAGATCTCCATATGGCATATGGTTATATGTTTCATGATGGTCCTATTGTATACTCACTAGCTTATTTTGCTGATACCCATCTAGATGAGTATGCGGTTCTTCTAGATACATATTTAGACCAGAACTTATCAATTGATGCTTCTGTTATTATGCCTACGTATGTTGTTCCATTTGTGGATCATATTATTCTAGATGCGGGGCGAGAGTATATTTCTTTAGTGAACCTCTCAGTGTTGAGGTTGCTCGTTCCCATTCTTTTCCCAATTCTCAGATGTTTCAGGGCTTGGATTATCACATTGGTGATTTTTCTGGTCAGGCAAATTTCTACATCATTCCTCTGGAGCGCTATGACATTATTTTTGGTGCAGACTGGTTCTCTTCACTTGGTACTATTGTTGTGGCTCTCTCTCAACAGACACTTTCCTTTACTCATGCTGGTCAGCATCATTCACTTGTTGGTATTGATTCCAAGGGTGACTATCAGTTGGTTACCGAGAAGCAGTTTATGCGTTGTCTGCCAAAGGCTCACGATGCAGCTCTTCTTTCCATTCAGAGTACATCAGTTGCTGCTTCACTTTCACAATCCGTGGGTCCTCTTCCTCAGGTTGATGTTGTTCCAGATTTACAAGTTGTTGCTGCGTGCCTTGCGCCTATATGCCTTGATTCACAGATATCGTATTCAATGGTCATTCTTGGTTTCATTGATATTGAGGCCGTATAGCTTGGTGGCATTTCTACTATTGCTTTTGCGCATACCTCAGATAGCCCTCCTAGTTCGGTGATTGGTGCAGTATCTTCTCCATCTCTTGAGTCTGTTATGGCTGATGTTCCTGCTGATTTCTATGGGGTTCTTCACGGGTCCACGTTTGATGGTTCCCTCGCTATTGGTGATCAGGTTGTATCTTCTTTCGCTTTACTCCATGGATCTTTGCTTGGGGTTTGTGATCTGCCTCATGATATTTCTACAGTTTCTGACATGATTCATGCACCTTTGGCCCTTACCGTTACACATTTTCCATCCGAGGATATTTGCCAGATGGTCACTATTACTTATCTAGGGTATTTATATGTTGGGATCTTTCTAGATGAGTATACGGGCATCCTTCAGTCTCCTTGTGTTTCTACATATAGGTTTGCTATAGTCCATGTCGATGGTATACACTTTTGGGCTTTTTATGCATTAGAGGTTTTTCATGCATGAGGGGGGGGGAATGCAAAGAATTGTCTCTCATTTACTTGGCAATAGTCAGAAGGGTGTCAAAGCATGTACAAAGGCACCACTAAATGTGACGCAATCCTTACACCTTGAGTCACAAACAATGGATCTTGTAGAAGAAGTGGAGGAAGGAATGCGGGGATGCTTAAACATCAATCGAGCATGGGAGCTCAAGAAAAAGGGGAGAGCGGCCAACTCAAGCTCTCAACAACAATTGCAAGAAAGCTGGAGTGTCAAGCGAAGAGCCAAATTTAGAGTTGCATGTAGGCAATTCTTCTATGTAGAAGGCTGAAGCCATTCTTTTTAATGTTAATAAGAGCAAATATTTTGCAGATCATTACTACTACAAAAGAGGTCGGGCCCACTTGCAAGCATGTATCTTATAAGACTTTAAGAGTGGCCGACTTGAGAGAGGAAGTAGTTGCCCTTGCAAAAGGGATGCTAGTGATAAGACAAAAATGGATATGGGTGTACTATTGTATGTAATGGTTGGTTAGTGTTAGAAATTATGGAATCAAAAATCGCTAGGTGCCGGTCAACACAAGAAACTGAACGCTCACGATCCATCCCATTGTAGGATACAAACTAGATCCACACTCTATGCCCTCGACACGAGACTCGGAATCAAGTAGGATCCGACTTCTAGTACTAATGATGTCCCATACTGCTGCCGGTGCCATGGGCCATCTCCCACCATGAGCGAGCTCTCATCTTGGCTATGCACATGCGCACTACCATCCACCTTCTCCTAAGCAGATAAAAATGATGTTAATTAAGGACTCCTCTCCTTCTATACCAACAAGGTAGGAGTCTCCATGCCACGCACATACCCCTGATTATGACAAGTGGCATACATGCGGTCCACAAGTCATTGGTCAAGTCAATAGGCCCTAGTCCAACATTTGGTTTCAAGTGAGACCCAAGGGCTAACATTCCCCCTCCCTTGAAAGAATTTTCATCTAAGGAAGAAAATTTGGGAATCTTTGTCTAAGGTCATGTTCCTTTTTCCAAGAATTCTCATCATCAAAACTACCTATCCAACGAACCAAGTACTCAGTCACCTCCCGGTTTCTAAGTCCACCTTGACATACATCAACAATGGCCTAAGGTTCCTTAGGAACAAAGGCTGACAAATCCTCTCATTGAACTGGCTCATCTTCCTACATCAAACCATTCTTGCCACCGAGTCATTCCTTTAAACCATTGATGTGGAAAACTGAGTGCACTTTGATTTCTTGTGGAAGATCTAGTTCATAGGCATTTCGATTGAGCTTCTTTACAATACAAAAAGGCCCACTAAAATGAGGGCATAACTTAGGACATTTTCTGGTCCTCGATGCCTTGGCATCTTTTGGAATCCAAAGGTAGACCCAATCACCTTTTGTAAAAACTCCGGGTTGCCAACCAGTTGCTAAGTGCTTTGCACTATTATACACAAACTCAACCATTGGGAGGTACCATTTGGCAATCCATACAATTTGAACAACTTTTCCACAGAAACTTCTGCAAGTTCAAAAGCTTTGATATTTTTCTTTGTTAGAATCAATTGCACATTTTGGTTAATCTGTCAACTATAACCCGCATAGCATTATTTTCTTCCACGTTTGAGGAAGTCCAACAACAACATCCATGGAAATACTCTACGATTTTCTTTCAGAAATTTCCAATATGAGTAACAAGCCAATTGCCTTAAGTCTTTCAGCTTTATTAACTTGGCATTGCCCGCATTTGTAGACATATGCCTCCACTTAATATGTAAGCTTTAGCCTATAAGAGATCTTCTTTATTATATCAATTGTTCTTTGAGTGCCTAGGTGTGTCACCATCATGACATTCTTGTAGGATTGGCGCCCTAATACTTTCATTCTTTGGAAAGCATACTTTTCCATTTCAGAAAATTAACCCATTCTTAATAGAATATTTCGTAAGTATCTTATCCCCAAAGAGATCTTGGAATCTTGCATTCCGAGTCACTAGATCTCGAATTACCTGCCAGGACATCCAGCCAAATGTGAACAAATACCTATTGGTCTTACACAAATCTCTAAGGGATAGATATATAGTTTCCACGAACCACGATTCAAATTCCAAACCAAGCACGAAGGTCCACCACATCACAGATATACCTTAGTGCTTGGTGATCATTCACAATTGTAAACCTAGATCCATATAAATAATGTCGTCAGATTTTAGGAGCATTTATCACAGCAAAAAAGATCCAAGTTTTTGCTCTCAAACACAACCGGTCTGCCATCTCTTCATTGCCGCTACAGCAAAATCACTACCAACCGTTTTCCAACACGTATGGCCTGTTAGGGTCAACTATGCATAGTATTGGAGTTGTAAACACATGGTGCTTTTAGAGTTTCAAGCTTTGATTCAACTCTATAGTCCAAGTTATAGGTGGACAATACTTACTGCGTTGGTTGGTTTTCTTCACCCCTTTGAGGACATTCATCACGAGTTATGCAATTATACTCACAAGCCTTACAGATCTTGTTGGCCAAAAGAATCAAGAATACGTAAGTAAAATAAATAATGTCAAAAGTTAAGCACCAAAAATCAAAGAGGATGAGTTGTTGGTCTCTGAAAATTTGCTTGCCCTACTTTGCGGTATTCAGAACTAAAACCTAACCCTATTTTTTTCATCAAGTGATTGTTGGAAGAAAGAAAGGATGCTTGATAGAAAAATGGCTGCATTCTATGGATGCACTATCGGGCTCTGCAAAATAATCCCTCTTTCGAACAAAACTATCGCAACTATTGTCACATTCGAATTCTAAGTGATTCTAACTTTGAGAATCTGTTAGATTGATTTTGTAGACAAACATATCAGAAAAAATATTACTGAATCGAATATAGTAGTATTGAAGTATTCGACAGTTCAAACAAGACTATAAGAGAACATAATCAGATTACAATAGAACAGAGAAGCATTCAATCATTCTGACATAATACTGAATGCGATAAAATTGTATGATAAATTCAGTAAATAGCATGTACAAATCAGAAGAATCGTGAGCACAAAACAATAGTGGATGCAACCGTGTATTCCAAACTATCTCTAACTTTGAAATCATTAGAATCTGTTAGATTGATTTCGTAGACAAACATAACAGAAAAAATATTGCTGAATGTTCAAACAAGACTATAAGAGAACATAATCAGATTACAATAGAACAAAGAAGCATTCGATCATTCTGACATAATATTGAACGCGATAAAATTGTATGATCAATTCAGTAAGTAGCATGTACAAATCAAAAGAATCATGAGCACAGAACAATAGCAGATGCAACCGCGTACTCCAAACTATCTCTGAATATCTGATTGACTCTGTTTGACACTTCCGCTAATAAGCAGTAAGTGTTTCTAGCAATGCACTATATTAATCTCCAGGATCAATTTGCAAAAGAGCTAAAACCGAAGTCCTCATCAGCTTGTTAACCTAGAAAGTGATCAACTATTAATACTGGTTTATGAATGTCGTTTAGGCTTATCCAGATGACAGCTGAAGACAATTGTTTGGTCGCAGATCGCAATCGGAGCTTAGCCATATTGAGCTGTCACTTATCCAGTTAGGCTATACTAGCATGCATAGAGGGCTAAATGTATATTTGGGTGCCCGGGTAAGTGTGGGTTATGAAGGTGACTGGGGGGGTGGGAGGCGACCAATAGCGAAAGAGAGAAAAGAGTGATCAGAAAGGGTGGTGGGGGAGATATGAAAATCCGAGATGATGGTTATGGAGGATGGTGACCCCATGAGATAGTCGATGCTATGTCCGCCACTGTGAGGATGACAAGTATATCTGCCTGAAATCGGCCAACAAGGTAAGCCATTATAAATGGCTAACTCATGGGCCTCTCCAAACTGTAATAAATACTCACCATATGGTAACAGGTCCCAAACTGTCCTCGAAAGTTCTGGTAACTCCCATCTCATCACTGTCAAGGGCACAAACACGGAGCTGGTCGATGGTGTCATAAAAGTCTGCCTAGTTGTGAGGATGTCTGGGCATTAAAATCCCCGGTGAGGAAAATATGCCCCCCCTCTATGAATCTGATGATTTTCAATGAAGATCATGGTATGGTGAGCCAATGGACTCCGTCGAAATTGAAGACTATGGAGGAAAGTAACATGTTGTGACAAAAAGTTCTCTATCCAAACCAATATCCTAGCCCACAATACGAATCCATATGTAGCGTGCATGCTCTTGTCGGATGAACTCAATACTACGAGTGAAGAGACTCCCTGTATAAGCATGCAACCCCTCCAGATCCAAAACCACTAGCTGATCTAGTCTCAGATCTGTACACGAAATCCCATCTGTATTTTGGAAAAGTGGGAAGTCCTCGCTCCGGACTCTCATAAGTCTCCATAAAAAGCAATACATCTCGGCTAGTGATAAAGTCAATCAAGTCGCCAGCAGTAGAAGATGAGTGTATACCATCACAGTTCCATACTCCAATCTGGAGATGGTGTGGATGGGACCCCGAGATACTCCCAAACCCGGGGGCCCCAAATCCCTATCTCTGGGAACCATCAGGAGCACTATTAAAAAAGCGCACTCGTCCGTCCCGATCCGCCTGACTCTCGGGCTTCCTGGAAGGCCTTACGCCTTTCCTACACTTGGATGTGACGTCGTCATCCATAAGAATAGTGGAACCACGTAGCTTAGCTCTGCACCGTAAAGCCTCTCATCGACTCTCCAAGGATGTAAAACGGATAATCCAATTGGCTGCATCCCTGGTACTCCTCCATGGCATCTTGAGTATCCGGGATAATGTTGTGAGACTTTTGTTTTCTGGATTTCTCTTTCTGAATGGTGGCTGAAATGACCGAGGATATGGGAGCACATGGCTTGGTTCCTTTCTTCAATACCGATGCCCAGGAGAGGGCCTCTTCCTTCTGCTTCTCGATCTTTTGTTCCAATTCTTTATCATCAAGGTGGTCTATTCGGAAGCTGAAACCTGCTTGTTTCCAATCGATTGTTCTAGATATACAATACAATCTTGGACTGCATCACACTTTTTTCCTTGATCAGAGTTGATACCACTTCTTTCAGCTGCGAAATTTCTAGTTTCATGGTCTGGAAATCAGCGTTGAACTGATCTTCTTGCCAAGAAGAGAATAGTTCTGTGGATTTAGATGGAGTGTAAGGAATAGGGACTGATTCTTGAGTGGAAGAAGAGCAAGAAGTGGATGATCTGGGAATACAAAGGAGGCCAGCAATAGGATCTGAAAGTAGAGCAACGGTGGGCAGAGGAGGCAGCGACAAAGAAGAGGTGGCAGGCAGTGCATCTGCCTGAGTGGCAGGTGCTGCTGCCACACTGGCAGCTGCTGCCAGTGTGGCAGTAGGGCGTATCGGAGGAGGGGAGGCGCGCTTTTTTGGTGGCATGGCGAAAGAGAGAGAGAGAGAGTGAGCGTCATCATGAATCATTATGGATATTGAATGAGCTCTACAACTCTCTTTATAGGCTTCACAAACTATTTCCTTACCCTGATTAGGGCTTCTTCTAGTGATTTTTGCCCAACTTCATGGGATCCAAACCATACTTTCTATAATAATTGACCAATAATTTGACTACTAATAGATGGATGAAAAGTACACTGTGTATCACAGTCAAAAGTCCTAAATGACATCTTTAGAATGATGTCCCAAGATCTGAAGTATCCCCCTATAAACTATGGACAGCATTTCCTAGTCAAATGTTTTGTGTTTTATGTACCATAAATACAAGTAAGGAAAACTTTGTCACCAATAACTTCAAGCTATTTCCTGATTGTAAGAACTGAACTGAAATTCAGCATGATTGACAACTATTAGTACTAGTGTTGAGACAGTTCTTCAGTCTCTGATTATATTTCCTTAAGTGTTTGAGCTTATTTGGAATGTTATGAATTTGAAAATCCAGAGAAATTAAAGTGGTTATACAAGTTCACTAGGGCATATTTCTTTCATCCACATTTTTTTGTCTGCTTCTGCGTAAGAATTTTTTTGGAGTGCTAAAAGGAGCCAGCCTGAGGTTTTGGGCCAGTATCTTCCAAAGAATACTCTAATTCGCTGCCACTTAGTTGGTTTACTAACCAACGTTCCCTGTTGATTGAGAACAAAGAAAGCATTCTAAGATCAAAATAACGATTGAAATGCGGGACATAACACAAATGAATGAAGGTACATTTCATTGCTCACCATATCACTTCCTTGTGATAATTGCTAAGCTATCTGAGTTAGTAACCTAACCTTGGTATATCTAGAGGAGTCCAGAAGCCATGTCTGCAGTTGACACCACACGTTTCACATGTCATCATTCTGAAAGAGCATATAATAGCAGCAAAGCACATGTAGTTTGATATGTCCTATTCACCAGCAACTTTATTCTCTTTGTTGTATGACAGTAAGAAGTAATTCTTGTGAAATTATGCTGCATTTTGAATGATATATTTTATTGCATCAGGAAATTGGGTTGACAGCAGCAAGCAATGAACCAATAGCCAATGTAACACAACCACCACCTTCAAGGATAGAACAGCTCCATGGAATGAAGGAAAAAAACTTGACATAGAGGCTCCTTCAGCAAGTGTGATTAATTGGCCTTCAGAAAAAGGTACCCCTCCATAGATCAGGTAATTAGAGGAATGTAGAATGGCATTAATAAATTTGATCAATTTAACTTTCATGTGCATATTGCATTTTTGTCTTCTGCCTTTATTCAGTGATGGTCAAGTACACAACTAGTAGAATCAAATCAGTCAGTTAGCATCCCTGAGTGTCGTGTTGATGGATTCAACAGAAAGTAAAGTGGCTTTGAGCAATTCTCCAGAAGCTAAAAAATGTTTACTTGGTTGATAGATGCACTTGAAAATCAGTAACTTTAACAAAACAAGTGCATGCTGATAACATTGGGGCTGTGTTAAAAGTTACAGACTAAGATGATTCAGAATATTAGAAGTGACAAACTAGATTGGAATCACCTGATAAATAACAATGCCTGCCAAGATTGCATGCCAGAGAGCCATAAATTCTGGCCGAAAGAACTGCACAGAAAACCACGGTCCAATTTACCCCTGACTTTTCAGTCAATATATTGTAGCAAGGCAAAAAACAGGAAGGACCAGCAGTAGCATACTTCTGCAGTAACTAACTGTCAGGCCCAATTACACCAACCTATTTTAAAATAGGTTACTACTCAAAATTGTAGTCACATAAATACAGTTCCAAAACAGTCAAATTTTCTCGTCCAACATGTACACCTGAGGCAAATGAGAAGCAGCAGCAATAGCCCCTGCATAGTTGGCAAGAAGTAACCCAGAACCAAGGAGTGCTATATTGCGAACACCCAATTTCGTTGCAAATGTTGATATTTTGTATCTGCGGAACGTTGCAAACATGAAGTATGTTAGTTAATCATCTTAGAATACAAGTACTTCAAGGCCCTGCATCACTATCCAATATATTATCAAAATCATGTAAACAATAGTTTGGCATAAAGCACAATTGACACTAAGAGACCCCATATTGATAAGACTAGGTCAAATTTCAAGCATTCTATCTCTTCAACTTTCAAGTACTCAAAATCCTGTACTTACTTCATGTCTCCTTCAATGTCGGGGAGGTCTTTGGTGATTGCTATGACAATTGCAAATATTGTCACAAAGACAGTGATAAAAACGACAGGAGGACTACAAAAACACAATCATTTCAAACTTTTCAAATCAGTCCAAAGAGTATAGATAATCTCCAACAACAGTAGAATGTCTACTCAATGTACTCAAACAAGCTGGTCCAAACTCAAAACTTCAGATCCAGTCACCTCCATTCAAAGGCAAGACCAAGTGAAGTTCTTGTTGCATAATAAACTCCAAAATTGAGCAGAAATCCACGAACCTGCATATAAAAGGTTTAACTTGGACTACTTGCTCAAACAAAGAGACATTATTTTGAACAAGATGTTTGGAACTTCCAATAGAAACATATGTACATCAGTACAACCAGGGAAACGAGCTCACAACTTGACGAGCTCACTGCTTGAAGTTCAACTGTCAAAAGGATTTAAATGAAAAATATTGGAAGATTCAAGTGCTATACTACCAATGGGAACTTATTTGTGAGATTCCAAATTGAAATAGATAAATTGACTAGATACTAGATCCGTATCATGATCAAAATGAAGTTTTATGAAGATAAAGAGTACGAGAATCATAGTAGATCTACATACTTCAATGTCTGGTGTCTGCCATACTCTCTACCTTTGAAGGTAATCAAGAGCGTGTTGCATGTACTAGGACTGGCTAAAAACTTGCTATTTGTTGGTGCCATTACCAAACAGAACATGCTGGTAGAGTTTGATGAATCTACCTATTTGGTAAAAGACAAAGATCAAAGCTTCAAGGTGGTAGCCAAGGGAATGCAAGAAGGGGGTCTTTACAACCTTTACACAAACCATATCTAGCCAAGAGGCCTGGTCAGCAGGGGATTCTAATCAGGACAACCTTGGCACGAGAGGTATGGTCATTTGAGCTATCAAAGTTTACAAGTTTTGAACAAGCACAATATGGTAGTAGATCTTCCTAGCATTAAGTCTTCTTCAGATACATGTGAGGCTTGTGCACTAGGAAAGCAACAGAGGCAAAGGTTTCCAAAGGGAAAAGCTACCAGGGCCAAGGGCATTCTTGAGCTTGTGGAGAGAGCAGTGAACAGGGTGCCAGAAGATCTCTTAGGTCTCATGAGAGACAAGAGACTACTAACTTTGCTCTTATGTCCACTATTTTGGATGCAGATGAGTCACAGTTCTTTCACGAACCCGTGAAGGAAAAGGAGAGGCTAGACTATGATGAGACATTCGCACCTGTTGCTAAGATGACATCTATTAGGACCATTTTGGCCTTAGCCTCATAATTTTATTGGGATGTCCATCAAATGGATGTCAAGAGTGCCTTTCTTAATGGGCACCTATAGGAGGAGGTTTACATGGAGCAACCGCAGGGGTTTGAGATAACATGCAAGGAGAATCTGGTTTGCAGGCTTAGAAAAGCCTTGAATGGGCTCAAACAGGCGCCAAGGGCTTGGTATGGCCGAATTGACGAGTACTTTGTAGGGCAAGAATGGAGAAGACTTTGTGGTTGTTGTACTTGATGTGAATGATCTACTCATCACGGGAAGCAATAAGAAGCTGTACACACTTGCATACACATACACAACACACATACACACGTGCACACACACACCACATGCACGCACAAGACATACACATACATATACACCCACACACATATACACCCACACACGTACACATACACACACATGCGCGCGCGCACACACACACAACACACATACATATACACACGTACACATCACACATGCACACACAACACACACATACACACTCATACATGTACACACGCACACACAACATGCACATACACACTCATACATGTATACACGCGTTGTCTTTTTATCTCACAGGCAAAGTATGCACAAAAATTATTGAAGAGGTTTAACATGCAAGAAAACAAACCAATTAGCACACCCATGAATCCAAGCAACAAGCCATCAAGAGATAATGGTCTAGCATTTGCATATGAGACTCTCTATCGTCAATTGGTGGGCAGCTTGATTTACCTTACTACCACCAGGCCAGATATTGCTTATGCAGTTGGGATCACAAGTCAATTCATGAGTAAGCCTACCGAAGCACATTGGAAGGCAGCCAAGCGGATCCTACGATATGTGAGAGGGACGATGACTTATGGGATTGGAGACACTGATGATGGAGACCTTCAGATTTTGATGGAAGGTTATTCAGATTTTGATTGGGCAGGTGATAGAGACGATCAAAGATCAACGACAGGCTATTGCTTTAGCCTAGGTTCAGGGGCTATAGCATGGTGCAGCAAGAAGCAGCCTACTATTGCCCTATCATCTACCGAAGCTGAGTATAGGGCGACTATGAGGTCCGCCTGTGAAGCCATTTGGTTACGCCGTCTACTTGAGGATAGGCAGATTGCTCAAGACCTACATTGTTGCATTGTGATAACCTTGCATTCAGCTTGCGCAAAATCTAGTCTATCATGCACGGACAAAGCACATAGAGGTGGACCAGCACTTCATACGGGAGAAAGTGCACAGTGGGAGATCGAGCTAGTTTATTGCGACACCAATGACCAGATAGCTGATATCTTTACTAAGCCACTTAGTAAAGATAAGTTTGAAGAGTTCAGAACTTTGTTGGGTGTCAGTTTGAATAAAATTGCCATTAAGGGGGGGTGTTGAAGAGTAATGCCTATTTTACCCCTTTGGCTAAGCACTAATTACGTTGTAAGTTGTACCTATGGTTGACACCTAGACTTGCTATGCATGTATCTCAGGTGCATGCCTCACAAGGGACTTGGAGGACCCACGATGAGGAGCTAACCTTCTAGATTGACACGGATGTGTATGTATATGTATGTGCGTGTTTGTGTGTGTGTGTGTGTGTGTGTGTGTGTGTGTGAGAGAGAGAGAGAGAGAGAGAGAGAGAGAGAATTAGAATTATTATTATTAACGTCTTTTGGTACCCAAAGGTACATAAGACAAAGGAGAGTACAAAAGGTGAGGAGCATTGTCCGCATACGGACTTATTTACTAGTAAAAAAGAGAAGAAGACATGAAACTAGCATATCTATCTCGCTATCTCTAAGAAAAAAAAGTATCCAAGCTTGACCACCAGCTTGCGAGGGTACAATGCAAGAGCTTAACCACCTGCTCTACAGAGGAGACTAGCTACGAGTAAGCTGAAAATAATGAGTGATAGTAGTAGTGGAGCGTGTTGTAGACTGGCGAGAAGCCCGTGAAGATCTAGTGATCCTGGATCTAGCAGAAGTATGTGAGACTCTCTGTGTCTTCAATCTCCGAGTGGGGACTTCAAAATCCAAAACGGAAATGTCCTCTCTGTCTCTCTTCTGGAAAAACTGGGTAATATGAGCCTGGCAGTGATCCATATCTGTGGTAGGTAGAAGTGAAGCTCGTAGAGTATACATCTCTCTCAATAGAAGACCTACACATCTGGAGTTTGGATACTCGAGGAACGATCGCAACGTGAGAGGGGTATCTCTGTATAAACAATGGTAACGCCCCCTGATCTCATAATATACTAGACAACGAAAGATGAAATGGAACTCATCCTCCATCTCATGAAGAGAACAAAGCTGACATATCCTCTGCAATTTGGGAGTGTCCGTGTATCTACCCATCTCAATAGCCAGCTGATGAGAAGAGACTCGGAGCTGTCCCATACGGTACCGCAGACCAAATCTGTGTAAGATATGCTGGAAGGACAGGGGTACCCGTAGTATCCAACCGTAGTAGATGTGTGCCATAGAAATGTATCTTGACCTTATCAGGGTCGGGCTGTGACCATATAGTGCGTATGTGGCTACAATAAATATGATGTCTGATATAAGCATGAGTCCCGCTCAGAAGATCAAGTACAGATAAGCCCCAAGTCCGAAGAAGGGCTGAGACACTGCCAAACCAAGAATGCCTAGCCCCCTATCCAGCAATGGTGCGTGATGAAGTGAGAGCAGCAACAATATATCTAGAAGTGTCTAATTCTCATATCATGTGAAGAAAGGTAATGATCTGAAACATAGCACCGATAACCAGGGGAGGGGAAGCAAACTCCGCTAATATGATATCATGTGGCACCGAGGGCTTAGCCCTAATCATCCTGCTAAGCATGAGAATCTGGATACGAGTAAGATCCCTCCAAGTATCACATGATAAATCCGGACACCAAGTCTCAGCAGAGTATAAAACAACCGGGGAGACAGTGGTAGAAAATAGTAAGCATCTGGTAGCAGGGTCCTGTACATAATATGTGGAACAGAATCTCTCCATATGAACAAGAGAAGTGTGCCCCTTACGGAGTCTGGTGAGGGCTGCCAGTCGGAATGTGAGTAGCGGACCAGAAAAAAGTACTCCCAAATAAGTGTAAGAGGTCACAATCTCAATCGGCAGCCCATCATAATAGAAGGTCACATCTCTCATATGCTGTCTATTGGTGTTGAACACCATAATCTTGGTCTTCTTAGTATTAACCGTCAATTCCCGAAGCTGACAGAAGTGATGTAAAGCAGAAAGGTGTCTCTGTAAGCCAGCTGCAGAGGATGAGAGAAGAACCACATCATCAGCGTATAGGAGAATGGGGATAATAATATCTGCTAAGGGACAACCCTCTCCACCTTCCTCTCGAATAATCCGCTCGAGGTCATCAATATATAGTGCAAAGAGAGTAGGAATAAAGGGGCAGCCCTGCTTCACTCCAATGGTAGAATGGATCAGCGAGGACCAACCACTACCGTCCATGAACCGCGCCCAAACTCGCACATATAAAGTAATGATCGCGGCAATAGTCTCGTCTGTGAAGCCAAGTGAAGACAATCTCTGGAAAAGGAGGTGTCTCGGAACTGAGTCAAAAGCTTTGCGGAAGTCCACAAAGCAACAATAAACTCTCTGTCTCTGATGTCCTGCCTCCTCAATGATGCATCGCAAAATGAAAATCTGATCTGAGGTAGAGTATCCTGGTCTGAACCCAGCCTGACCCATAGCATGTAAATCCTCAGTCTCAGCAAAAGATCCAATAACCGTCTGTAAAGTGGAACCATAAATCTTAGCCAAAGTGTGACCAATCATAATAGTACGGTAGTTTTCTACATTTATGGGATCACTTGCCTTGAGAATGGGATGAAGAATATTAGTACACCATGCGGTAGGAAAACCAGAGGTCACAGCAGTGTTAAAACCGTGAGCAATAAAGGGCGAGATAAGATGTGCTACAAGCTTTAGGAAATCCACGTTTAGAGAATCATAGTCAGTGGCTTTATGAAGCTTGGCATGGTTAATGGCATTTTCAACCATGTGTGGAGTAAAAAGCATGCAGCGGGCAGGTCGAGGTAAAAGTAAGGTAGGAGGGGAGTCTAGGGTATAAAGTTTTGTGGCATATTCGACCCAGGATTCGGTAGCTATGGGGGCCAAAGTCGAAGAGGATCCGGTGAAATGTTTCCAGAAAAAGGAGGAGGAAGAGGAATCTAAAGAGTCGATCAACCTTTGGCAGAGTGATCGTAGGTATGTTATCTTCTTTGTTCTGGTGGCTTTATAATACTTTTTATGGTGTTGTTTGAGTGTTGTAGGGGAGTGTAATCTGGCATATACCACATGTTTGTGAAGAGAGCGACATTCTGCATCATACCAACGGTTGTGAACACGTCTATGAGATGATATCGTCTTGGTGGGGAAGATGAGGACGCTGCAGATAAGAGGGATTTAGAGAGAAAAGTGGCTTGTTGCTCAACTGATGCCGTGAGTAAGTAGCTGGGACAGGGTTGTGGTGTAGTTGGCGAGTCCAGAGTGACTAAAAGGAACACGTTTGTTAGTAGAAGAGGAGCGTGGAACTTTAGAGGACGGGGTTATGTGACCCAGTGAGAGGCGTAGAAGTGAGTGATCAGGGATGGTAGGAGGTGTAATGGAGCCTATCAGAGATGTGAGGGATCAAAGCAGGTGATCCAATAAAGTAATCAACTACATTATGTCCTCCACCATGAGGATAACATGTAAACGTTGATGAGGAAGGCCACTGTGTGAGGCCATTCAAGATGGCAAGAGAATGTGTCTCCGCAAGAGTAATCAACTGCTCTCCAAAAGATGTAACTGAAGTGTGCGCATCCTGTGATACTCGATCAAGTCCCATATCCAGAGGATGAAGCCGAAGAAAGTCAGTATCTGCATGAAATTCTGTCTGTCTGGAGCTAGTACGGGTGTTGAAATCTCCTGCTAATAAAATGTAGCCTTGCTGAGAAAAAACAGCAATATCATCTGAGAGTGCCTGAAATGGGTCCCCACCAAATTCAGCGAACGCCGAAGTTTGTGGAGCAAAGTAACATACAACCATATAAATGTCCTGAGGTAATCCCAATAATGAACCAATAGTATGTAGCCATATATATCGAGCATATGGATCGTGCTTAACCATCTTAACTGCGGTGTTTCTGTATAAACAAGCTACTCCGCCAGATCCACGACAGGTTTTTCCCCTCACAAATGGGCGAAAAACAGAATGCCAAGAGTAATCCTGTATATGTGGAAGAGGATGATATAAGGACTCATGGGTTTCAGCCAACAACAAAATGTCACATTTGCTTATAAAATAAGTAAAATCTCCTGCCGATGATGATGATAAAAAACCATTGCAATTCCAGAAGCCAAGTCTCAAAATGGTAGGGGATCTCGGGCAGCTCCAAAACCCGGGAGCCCCAAGTTCCTAGCGTGAGAGGAGGTCAAAATATCTTGGTTTGTCGTCGATAAAAACGACCCTTTTCCCTTTTTCTTTTGCTTCGTGAATAATCTTTTTCCTTGCTAACCATTGGGTATTTGTCAAATCATCATCCATATAAATGAAAGTGCCTTTGAGTTTTGTTCTAAGCCGAAGGGCTGCATTGCGGTGTTGAAGAGAGCAAAATTTGATAAAAAGAACGTTGTCATCAAATTTACTACGCCATGCCGTATCAAAACCATCAACAACATGAGATAACTTGGAAACGAGTAAATCTGTAGCTTCGTCTATTGGTTTACCGCCGTTGGCAATGCCTCTTACTCTAATATTAAGAGCCTTTTTAGCTCTTCTAGCTTGTTCATCCAAAACTGTCTCCAAATCGTTATCCATCATAGAGGCTGAGATATGGGGGTGATTACCTTGTTTGAGGATCGATGTCATTTCTTCAACCTGTTTTGCAAGTGATGAGAGTTTGCTGCCCATATCATCCGATTTGAAGAGTGCTGCCCATGTCTTTGTCTCTTTGACCTGTTTTTCCAAGCAAGATATTTTGTTAAAAGTTTCGTCCGAAGAAGGTACATGTTCTGCAAGCCGCTGCTTAAGATATACATTTTCTTGCTCAAGCTGCTCCACCCGTTCTTTGACACCCACGAGATCTAGAACCAATTTGCCATTCGCCATTTCAAAAAAGTGTAGTTGTTTCTTAATGTCGAGGATTTCGTTTCGGATGAAACCAATATCATAGGCATAAAGACTCTCAATAGGCTTGGAAGGAGTGTAATCGACCGTGGACAGTTGATGTGTTTCTGTAATAGCAAGTGGATTGTCGGTGAAAATAGAGGGTGCATCAGTGATGCCTTCTAGTGCAGCTAGCGGTGGGATTGTTGTAGGTGAAATAGCATCCCCCTCCCTCTCAAATGATGGAGGAGGAGAAGAGGTAAATAGAGGGGGGGGCCTAGGGGCACCCCCCCTTTTTCTTGGGTGCCATGGAGCTAAGGGTCACCCAGGTAGCACTAGGCAAGATCGTGGGTCAGTTTAGCGCCAGCAGGAGCCATACAGCATCAGAGTAGGAGCGGTACAGGTCAGAGAGGTAGGTCAGCGAGGCAGGATAGCGTCAGCAGGAGCGGAGCGTGTAGGAGCAGAGGCAGGAGCGGTACAGGTCAACAAGGTAGGACAGCCATCGCATCAGCAGGGCAGCCATCGCGCCAGAGAGCAAGAGGACAGCCATCGCGTCAGCTAGGCAGCCATCGCTGAAGAGAGAGAGAGAGAGAGAGAGAGAGAGAGAGAGAGAGAGAGAGAGAGAGAGATCTTTATTAATGTCCTTGAAATACCCTAAGGTCATGTCAAGTATGCACAGTAGGAGCTTAAAAGCTCAACCATCTAAAAGAAACAATAACCGCAAATACAGAAATTGCATGTAGTGAGATGGCTGGCACAGTCACAGTCCATCATCCTAATATAATAGATGTCTCTCCACCTGGAAACAAATGGTGTATAGTATGTTGAGAAACTGTCGTTGAACGTTGCGGACCTCTGTCTCCGAATGGGTTGTTGATGTCGTCTCCGCTATTGTGGAACTGTGGTGGACTGGCTCTCTCTGGGCATCTACATTGTCTCTGCTGTCTATGCATGGAAGCGTCCGGAATCTCAATCTCTCCATTAGAATCACTACTCATGGTAACTTCCTGTCTCTGTCTCTGACGAGATAAGCACTCCCTATTGCTCAGCTATATCAAGGGGGGGTGTCTATGTCTAGTCTCACCATCCTCAAGTCTGACATCTCCCAAATCATCAACGCAACACATCTGGGATCCTCATATGATATCAAAGTAGAGAGTGTGACTAGGTGATCTCGGAACAAGCAGTAATATCTCACTCGGATCTCATAGAAAGCTGGGCATCTGAAGAGAAAATGGGACTCATCCTCTACCTCGTGTGTATCAGATGCGCCACAGAGCCAAGCCTCTCGTGGGAGGTGCCACTATATCTGCCAGTCTCAATGGCTAGCTGGTGTGAGGAAACTCGGAACTGACCCATCACTATCCACAGTCTATGTGAGATACTCTCCACCAAATAACCGGGTACTATAGGACATCCAGCTGGACCTCGAGATAGAAAATGTGCACAATAGAACTCAGTCTTGCTCCCCAGTGGACCTTGCCAAGTGCTCTGAAGATACGCCCTGTACAGATGGCCTCAAATATATTGATGAAAAAGCAGGTAGGTCAGTAATCTGAATACCCAATGTGGAAAGGAGACGTCGGGCCTAGGAATACCATGAGGAGTGCCCCTCAAAATGTAAGTGTTGGGATGATGACAAAGTTGCTGCAACATACTGCGTGTCTCCGCCCTGGAGATCCTCTAATCGTTGTATGAAAGTGAGAATGTGAAACAAGGCCTCAATCTGAATGGGGGGGACAACAAAATCTGCCAAGATAATATGATGTGGTACAAAGGGCTTAGCCCGGATCATCCGAGATAGCATATGGATTTGTAGTCGTGAGAGAGAGAGAGAGAGATAGAGAGCTTTATTAATGTCTTTTCCTTGCCAAAAGGCATATAAGACAAAAAGTACATGTCAAGTGTGTGGTGCAAATGGGAGTATATAAAACATCTCCAATAATAGTAAAGAAAAACGTACGAAGTATGACTGCTAATATTACAAAATGAGACTAGACATGAATATGTGAATGACTATCAAAAAAATATAGATGTAAATGTACTGGTAATGGCATAGCATGTTGTCGTCAAATCCTGTTGTGACTGGAGAAAGATGAAATGGGTACATCGGGAGGTAGGTCCAATGTATGTTGTGGTCATCGCCAAGGATGTCGTTTGTGAGTGTGTCTCCTCATGATTGGTAACTCTACGAACTACAAGACTCTGAGTAGTATGTCATCTCTGGTCTCTATGCCAGGAAATATCATCCTCCTCCTCATCTAGGTCTGTATTGATCCGTGATCTCCTACAAGACAAGAAGGACCTGATCTGGAGCTGAGTGACAGAATACCTCAATTGAGCTGGCTGATGTAGATCCTGCTGTAGTGGAAACATCTCTTTGACCATGAGTGCAACACATTGTGGATCCTTGTAGTCATGTGTACCAGATGGGACAGTTGCTATAAAAATGCCAAGTGTGTCAAGTCAGTGAGACGCCCAAGAGAACCATGGTAATCCAAAACCCTGGCTATGAAAATATTGAGATGAGGTGAGTGTTGCATGTGTGTATCTCTCTGCTCATCCAAGGAGAACAATCTAACTCTCTTAATATTGATGATAAGCTGAAAGATAGTGTCCAGTTGTACTGTATTTAGTAAAGTCAAGTTAGACTTTAGTTAGTCAAGTTCGTGATTTTGGTGCTTGATTTGGAGCACGAGTTTTGCTATAGTTAGGTGTTATATGGTTTTACCTTATATAGAGACATCAATCAGGCAATTGCTTTTAAGTTGCTTTATTATTGGCATAGGGACTTGATGCCAAAATCTATAAGTATGTAGTGTGCCCTAGTCCATTGCTATGGGACATAGTTGGAGTACGTCTCATCATTATGCTTCATCGTTGTTGCTTGCTTCATCATAGTTTTCTTGGGTAACTTGTATGAGCGAGTCAATTTTTTAACATGGTCTTCTAGCACAGGTTCAAGATTTGAGAGAATGAGGAGGTACTCGACGAATAGGATCAATCATCATATGTAGGTTGATTCGACCATCTTTGGCGCTCAGTTGGCTGAGGAGACAACCATGTGGCTGGGAGGCTGTTTGCATGAGGGAGAGATACATCCCCATGCAAATGGTTCCATGTAAAGAGGGAGTGGGTGGTGGATTGCTACCTATTCTCACATCTCTTCCTTGGTTGAATACAAATCTTAGTGGCAACCATGGACAATACCACTTTGATTGTGTGTAATCAACAAGCTTGAGCTTGTGAGATCTTCTCCTCAAGTTGTAAGAGTTTTCTTCTTCTCCGCTCCTCCTTCATCCTCTTCCTTTGTCAATACATGGATCCTAGTCCATCCACTCAACCTACATCTCCTCCTGTTGAGGCTATGCCAGCCGCCTCTACCTTAGATTCTGATAATTTGTTGTCAGCTATCAACAATCTACAAATTGTCGATATGCAAGTAAGACCCAAATGATCGGCAAGAATTGAGGGAGCTAACGCTATTAAGGCAACTACTGCACCAACCCTTGTTTACTCCAAAAATCTTTATGGGGAAAAGAAAGACAGAGCCCCTGAAGTGGTCACATTGTGGATCATGTTAGGAATTAAAGTTTATTTTATACCCCTTAATGATAGTTTGGCCATGCCTACGTGCTATTATAGGGGCCATTACTATTTGGAGTAAATTCATTTTTTATTGCTTATGCATGTAGGTGGGTGCACTACTACTAGATTAGGATCTGTTTTACTACTTAGAAATTCACTTTGGGTCTTAATTTTAGCAATTAGCTTTTGCTCTTTTGCTATTTGCTTTAGGCTTTTAGCTTTTCACATAGACTAGAGAAACTATATATGTAGGCTAGCGCCCCACCACAATTCATTCCAGTGTTTTATGAGCTTTGCTCAATTCTCCTATAATCTGAATTCTCTTTAATCTTTATGCTTGGTTTGTGTGAGTGCTAGTAGGGCTAGTAACTCCATCTAGAGTTTGTATGACAAATTTTGACATGGTATCAGAGCAGGCTTTTTGGTGAGAGAGAGAGAGATTGTTTTTGCAGGGTTGCAAGAAGTGGATTGGAGGAGTGGATCGCTGGCTGCAGCTGCATGTTGATCATTGAACTGGAATCAAACTTGGTGGATAGCTGAGTTGAAAGCAAATTCAAATTGCTGACAGCTGTTTACTGTTTGCTGGGAACCTGAATTGATGTCTACAGATTGATCATAGCTGTTGTTGGAAACAATTTGCTGGCTGGAATTGGTCCGTTGGCTGGAATTAGTCAGACTGCAGATCGCTACTATTAAAATTGCAGATCTACTCTATGTTGACAGTTCATTGTCTGCTGCTGTTTCAGATCTAAACGCTCTCAGATCGCTGAGAAGGAAGACTTGTTAGTCTGCTGCTGACAATTCGCTGGGTATCTATTGATAGTACGCTGCTTTAAGTTGCTGCTGGATCGCCAAATTTACAAACAGACTGATAGCTGACAGATCTGGTTACTAACTATCTATTGCCACACCAGATCGTTGATTGCCAACAGCTGGATCGGTGCTATCAAAGTTGTGACTGCTGGTGATCAGAACTTGTTCGTTGGTAAGGTTGTTGACCTACAGATTGGCGCTACAGGTGTTTTCTTGGGATTCAGGTTGCTGAGAGCTTGAGCACAGAGTGCTTTCAGCTCTAGTTGATTCATACTTTGAGGAGCTTGGCTTTCAAAGTAGTTCGGAGCATACACTTTATGTTTTGATCAGGGATGTTCATATTGTAATTGTAATGTACGTGGATGACCTTGTTATTATAGGATCAGATCATAGTATGATGCAGGGTATCAAGAAAGATCTCTCATCGAAGTTTGACATGAAAGATCTTGGTTCACTACAGTATTTTCTTGGGATTGAGGTATGGACAGTAGCACAGGGGCTATTCATTTCTCAATCTAAGTATGCTCATGAACTTCTTGAAAAGTTCAATATGTCAGAGTGCAAGCCTATTTCTACACCATATGATAGTTGATGTAAGCTTACTACAGCTGAGGAGGATCAGGATGTAGATGAGACGTTATATAGAAAGCTTGTTGGAAGCTTAATCTATCTAACTACTACGAGACCAGATATTGCTTATGCCTAGGACAATAGATAATCTGCACTTCACCACTCTGAATCTTCTCTCTGATGAAGTGTTGTTGTACTTCACTGTGCTTTGTCCTGCTATGAAAAACTGGATTTTTTGCCAATTTAATACAACTCTCATTGTCACACTGAATACCGTAGGTGAATCTTGTACCATATGTAGATCATGTAGAATCGTTTTTTTAGCATATTGCTTCACTTGACGCACTCGTGGTAGCTCGGTATTTTGCCTCTGTGGATGATAATGCAATAGTAAGCTGCTTCTTTGAACTCCAAGAGATAGCACCAGAACCAAGACTAAAAACATAACCTGTAGTAGATCTTCGGTCTTCTACATCTCCAGCCCAATCAGCATCTACATAGCCCTGTAACTTCATATCATCTTGTCTCTCATAGCGAATACCAAACCTCAATGTACCCTGAATATATCTGAGTATCTGCTTCGCAGCTCTCCAATGAATCTGCTTAGGCTTAGCCATAAACTGACTAACCATACTCACGAAAGAACAAGTTGTCGATATCTTTACCAAAGGACTTGGCAAAAAAAAAATTCAGAAGTTTAGAAAACTTCTAGGAGTAATAGATAACAAAGTAAACATTAAGGGAGCATGTTAGGAATTAATGTTTATATGATACCCCTTAATGATAGTTTGGCCATGCCTACGTGCTATTATAGGGGCCATTACTATTTGTAGTAAATTCGTTTTTTATTGCTTATGCATGTAGGTGGGCGCACTACTACTAGATTAGGATCTGTTTTACTACTTAGAAATTCACTTATATAGGTAGTAATTTTAGCAATTAGCTTTTGCTCTTTTGCTATTTGTTTTAGGCTTTTAGCTTTTCACATAGATTTGAGAAACTATATATGTAGGCTGGCGCCCAACCACAATTCATTCCAGTGTTTTATGAGCTTTGCTCAATTCTCCTATAATCTGAATTCTCTTTAATCTCTATGCTTGGTTTGTGTGAGTGCTAGTAGGACTAGTAACTCCATCTAGAATTTGTATGACATATTCTGACAGATTGATCGGTGGAACTCACATTTTTCCATGCACGATTCTTCTGATGACAACAAGGTCAACCTAGCTATCACGTACTTGCGAGGTAAAGCTTTTACTTGGTGGCAGGACTTGAGGGGTAAGCCTGAAGTACCGAGGTTGTGGGAAGATTTTTGTAAGGCCTTCAAGGCGGCCTTCCTTCCTATCCTTGATGACTTCAACTTCTATCATCAGTATGCAATGATACAGATGGGGAATCAGCCCATTGATCAGTACTTGCAAGAATTTCAAGAGGTATATTCTCGTTTTGCAACTAGAATAGATCCTCTTTTGGTGAAATTGCATTTTGTTCTAGGTTTTCCTAGAGATTATCAGCTAGAGGTTAGGAGGAACCAGCCTCTTACCCTCGATGATGTGGTTCGCTTCACCCGCAACGGCTCACTCATTGAATTGAATGGAAATGTGGATATTTCTTCTCCTTATATGCTTTTTGCTTTAGAAATGGTTGATTGCATGAATATTGTGGATTGTGACTCATACATGTGTTGGTTGAAGGATTTCACTTATCATGAGGAATGCAATTTACAAAGTTATAATATGCAACTTGAATTGACGTTTAATAACCTACAAGAAGAAAATTCGTTGAAAGGCGAAACCTTTAGGAAACTTAGACAAAACTTTAATGACGTTTTCCCAGAACAGCTTCCTGAAGGCCTTTCCCCCTCTAGGGGAGTTGACCATGGTATTAAACTCCTTGGTAGCTCCCCTGTATCTTTGTTTCCCTACAGGATGAGTACTACTAAAGAGGATGAAGTTTATTGGCAACTGCAAAATTACCTTAAGATGGGCCGTGTAAGGCCTAATAAGTCCCCGCAAGGGGCCCTAGTTGTTTTAGTTGATAGATAGGATGCAGGTACTCGTCTGTGTGTAGACTTTAAAAAATTAGACAAATTAACGATTAGAAACCGTTACACCTTACCTCAAATGGATGAACTAGTTGACCGACTACGTGGTGCAAAGTGCTTCACCAAAATCGATTTGAGATCAGGGTATCATCAGATTCGAATAAAGAGTGAGGATGTGGAAAAAACCGGGTTTAGGACCAGGTATGGCCATTATGAATTTTCGGTTTTACCATTTGGTTTGACAAATGCTCCTGCGACGTTCCAGTAGATGATGAAGGATCTTCTTCGTCCATATCTGGGAAAGTTTGTCATAGTTTACTTGGATGATATTCTCATCTATAGTAAAACTTAGAGGAGCATGAGGAGCATCTCAGGACTATCTTAAAGTTACTTAGACAAGAGAAGCTCTTTGCCAAGGAATCCAAATGTGTCTTTTTCCACAAGAGATTAGTTTATCTAGGTCATGTCATTTCGGACCATGGGTTGGAGATTGACCCTAATAACGTCCGTCAGGTTCGTGAATGGCCAACTCCTCACACCATCCGAGAGATTAAGTCCTTTTTGGGATTTACGGGAGTTTTTCATAGATTTATCATCGGTTAAGCAATAATTGCATTACCTTTGACAAATGTCCTCAAAGGGGCGAAAAGAACTAGCCGACACAATAAATACAGTCCTCCGGTTACTTGGATTGAAGAGATGAATAAGAGTTTTGAGAACCTCAAATATTGTGTGTCTATAGTGCCTATTTTACACATAGCAGACCCTAACAAGTATGTGCTTGAAACGAATGCCAGTGACTATGCTATAAGTGCAGTCCTATATCAGGATGGTAGATCGGTTGCTTTTGAAAGCAAAAATTTGGATCCTACTCAAAGGCGCCACCTATGATAAGGAACTTTTGCAATTATTCATGCCTTAAAAATTTGGAGGCATTATTTATATGGATCCAAATTTATCATAGTAACTAACCATCAAGCATTAAAGTACATTAATGATGCGGTTGACCTTAGAGGTCATAAAGCTAGATGGTCATAGATGCTCCAAGAATTTCATTATGACATTGAGTACCGGAGGGGTACATCTAATAATGTCGCGGATGCCTTAAGCCGAATTGGAGAGGTAAATCAGCTAAGCTTTTCTGAGATCCAATCTGAGTTATATCTGTCCTTAAGAGATTTGTGTAAGACCGATAGGTACTTCGGTTGTATTTGGCTAGACGTCTTGGTAGGTACTTCTAGATCTAGACGTGGCCTTGGAATGCACGATTCCAAGATTTCTCCTCAGGACAAGATATTAAGGGATTATTGCATAAGGAATGGGTTACTTTTCCAGAATGGGAAAGTTTGTGTGCCATAAAATGATGATATTAGGGCCCAAATCCTGCATGAATGTCATGATAGCCCATGTGCGAGGCACCCTGGCTCACAAAGGACGCTTGACCTAATAAAAAGGAACTTTTATTGGCCAAATCTAAAAGGTCATTCGCAAATGTGGAAAATTCCAAGTAAATAAAGCTGAAAGACTTAAGGTAGCTGGTTTGTTAGTTCCGTTGGAAATTCCAAAAAGTAAATGGGAAAGTATTTCCATAGATTTTGCAGTTGAGCTACCTTGGACGGGGAAGCAAAATGATGCTATTTGAGTTATACTTGACAAACTAACCAGCATGGCGCATTCATTCCAACCAGGCAGTTTGTCAAAGCTTCGGAACTTGCTCAGATTTTCGTGGAAAAGTTGTTCAGGTTGTTTGTTTTGCCGAATGATATTGTTAGTGATTAGGATTCTAAGTTCACTAGCAAATTCTGCCAAGCGGTCTTTGAGAAATTGGAGACCACCTTAAGGCTAGGGTCTACAGATCATCCTGAATCGGATGGTCAAACTGAAAGGACGAACCAGTCTTTGGAAGATATGCTTTGTGCATATGTTTCCAAGAGATAGTCGAATTGGGAAAGGTACCTTCCAATGATTGAGTTTGCGTATAACAACGCAAAACATTCAGCGACGGGTTTTAGTCCATTCATTTTGATGTATGGTTTCCAACCTCGAGCCCCAATCTCCGTTGGCGGGGAGATGGCTGATGGCTCTAGTAATGGTATGGGACGTTGTTAGGGTCAGAGATCGGATCTCACTTGTTACAAGTCACAAGCCTAGGCACGGAGGGTGGATCTGGATTGGATCCTACAACGGGGCAGATCGTGTGACGTTCAGTTCCTAGTGGGTAACCGGCACCTAGCGGTTTGCGGTAAAGAAGGTTGTAACACACACACACAGCTTTATCAATGTCTTTTCCATGCCAAAAGGCATATAAGATGAATGAGTACATGTCAAGTGTGGATACAATGGGGAGCGTATGAAACGTCTCCAAAACAATAAAGAAAAGTAAGCTAAACATATGCTAAATCAAAGTGCATCTAATATATGACTGCAAACACAAATATAATGGAAATGGTAACATGATGTCATCAATTCTTGCTGCTACTAAAGAAAGATGTGATCGGAGCTGCTGCTGTTGCTGCTGGAGGCATGTGTTGCTGACCTCATCGATGGAGTCATATGTGAGATGTGTGACCCCTCACTGCATGAACTGTGGCTCTGGGAACCATTTGAGTCTGAGTAGTACGCCTTGTCTGGTTTCTACGGCTCAAAGTGTCACTATCATCTGAGGCTAGACCAGTCCGTCATTTTTTGCGAGAGGACGTAATCTAGAGCTGCGAAGTGACTCAACTACGCTGGCTGGCATAGATCACGTCGTAATAAAAGCATCTCTCTGACCATGAGTACAACCTAGCGTGGATCAACATATGCTATAATAGATCTCAATGTGACAGGAGCATCTCGGAAGAGGCAGTGATATCGTCCTCTAATCTTATAATAGACTGGGCATCTGAATAGGGGGGGGTGGGGGGGAGAGAGAGAAAGAAAGCTTTATTATTGTTTTTTCCATGCCAAAAGGCATATAAGACCAAATGGAGTACATGTCAAGTATGTGAAAACCGTGGGAGCGTATATAAACGTCTCCAAGAAAAAAAAACACTATGCATAAAAGAGAAATGAACAACATAACTATAAATTACAAATTGCCAATTGTCCTTATAGCTGCCAGGAGTAGAGTAATATCATGTAGTGCTACTGCTGAAGAAAGATGTGATACGAGCTGCAACATGAGGTAACATGGACCGTCACTCACGTCGTCTAGGAGGGTGAAAACTGTGCGCTCTCGTAACATGGCGTGAAGTGTGAGAGAGGGAGAAGAGGGAAGGGGCTGTGCATGAGTGTATTGACTCAATAAATAAATTCAAGAGTCTTCAAGATGCCTAGAGTGAATTCTGAATTTTACAAGAAGTTGCAGTGTTTGCAGGTAGAACATTTCTAAAGATTTCCACAGACCAGTATGCAAAGAGGTGTGAAAAATGGATTTCCCCCTTAACAAGAGAACAAGGACAAGGGTTCTACACTTGAGCCTACACATAACAGGATGATAAGTTGTTTCCATCTATTTGAAAGTTAACCTAACTTACTGCTACTCATCCAAAGAGGGAAGATGCTTGGTATAGAAGCAAGATACAATGCCCAAAAAGATACTATTACATGAAGGGAGAACAGCCGTACCGTTGCAATGATTAGAAATGCTGCAACAGGAAACTGTTTAAACCGCAGCGGTGGGACAGAGTAGATAGCTCCCAATAGGAGGCCTAGCATGTACAATGTTGTAATCAAAGAACCAAAATTTATTGCCACAATGCCAATTCCAATTGCAGCTAGTGCCAATATAATTAGCCATGCTGCAGAACTTGAGAGGTCTCCTGAAGCTATTGGCAGGAAAGGCTTGTTGACCCTAGAGACATGTACAGAAATATTGATAGTACTTAAACAGACAGCGTACATTCCAGGTAAATGGACAAAAAGCCTACCCAACCATTCTTACATTGTTCAAGTAAGCCCATGGGAACAAGAAACAGATCAGAAACGTTTACAGATAATAGCAATACAAACTTTCAAATTTTACATAGTGCTGAGATTTGAATGTGTATATAATTCTGTTTAGTTACTTATTTAGTTATGAACATAGCAGGACATACTTGTCAATGTCAACATCATAAATCTGATTGATGCCCACAATATAGCCGTTTCCACAAATTAAAGCAAGAAGACCACTTGAAGCTTTTGGCAGCAGCACCCAGTTGATACGATCGACATTTTCTAGCAACGCTCTTGCAACCAAAGCCCTGCAGGGAACAGACTGTAAATTGATCAAGATTTCAAGCATCTGGGTTGAAGAGAATGGAGACAATAGTTGCCTACATCTCATTTATTGATCTATAACAAAGGGTCCTAAAACTGAAAGGTACTGACATCACTATAAGCTAAAAGCTTTATTATGATTAGAGTGTAACACAACGAGAAGCATATAAAAATAGAGCCATGTACATCTCACGTTGTGCCAATAAGAGTTCCACGCACAGTATGAGGTCGCAAAAACCTCCAAAAAGCATTCGAGAAATGTTGAGACTGTCTTTTTGCTGGAAGAGCAGTATCTCCTGCATTTGTCATATCCTGGAGATCAAGAATGCCAATTTAGTAGTCGTCAAAGTAAAGTTGGTTGAGAGTTGCAGCAAAAGAGGTTCTTGTGAGGCTTAAACAAATAAAACTAAATATGTCTCAAGTTCCTAACCTTCTGAACTCCCTATAGCAATCCAGGCATCATTCCCTATTTGATCAATTGATGGGACCAATCTCAGTACTCAACTATGAATGCCCTATCGCTTAAGCTTGTATAGATCTATTTCAATGTTGCAATACATGTGATGAGCAAGTACAAAAGCTAGACAACTTAGGTTGCTAAGTGCAACCTATGAATAGATGTATATAAAATAGATACCCAGAATCAAAGACATGTTTACTTGAAGAAAAGTAAACGTTGAACAATAGATCTGAAGGTTTTGCTTTCACATCATCAAAACATAGGAACCTACTTGAAAGGCCCTAGGCATGAAAAGAGCTGAAGCATTACCCCATTTTCAGGTACTGCATATGCACCTTCTCCAATAGCACCACAAGTCTGCCACAACTCACCAAAACACAAAACAAGATGCAAATTTAAAATTAAGACCAAGTAAAGCCATGAAAATGATGCTTTCTCAGGACAAGAAGATATGTTTGATACTACATAATTCAAACCAAATAGCTTCTAGAATTCTCACTCTGGTAGAACTTGAAACCAAACAGACAAGTATCAAACAAAAGTCTACATAAGAAAATACACGTTCCTAATCTTCAAAAGCATAAACAAGAAATAAATAAATGCTATTTGAGTACAACAGAGAGCTTTTGCGGTCTAGCTAATGAGGTTAGCAATCAGACTGCTAAAGTCCAAAAGTTGTTCAGAAAAGAAAACATGTGAGAGTAGAAGCTACGATGTGAGGATTGCATAAAAGGTGCAAGTAGCATATTATCTTAGATCCTTGTAACAGCTGGTATCAGATCACAGTTAATTAGGATGAATGAATTTATGCAACATGTAAAACCCACTTACTAATTTAATCATAGAAAAACAAATATTTTGGTCCTCTCTCTCTCTCTCTCTCTCTCTCTCTCTCTCTCTCTCTCTCATCTCCAGCGATGGCTTCTGCATCGCACTAGCCTCCATCGCGCTACCTGCTGGCACATCGCGCTAGTCTGCTGGCCTCCATCGCGTTGTCTGCTGGCGCCCTTCAGCACTTGCAGACCTACATGATGAGCCCACCATCGCTGCAGCTGCCCTAGTGCCGCTTGAAGGAGTCCATCTGCTTGCTGCCAACATGAGCCTGTCCATCGTTGGCCTGCTGAAGCTGTGGTGATGGCCACAAGAGCGCACCTACATCTGGTTTACCTATAGCAAAGACAGCGATCTGTGAGGCGAGGCTGAGCAGCATTGGTCAGAGCTGCGATCAGCAAGACAGAGATCTGATCAGAGTGGGCTGCCATGGATTTCGAGTGCGTAACCACCCGCCGGAAAGGCAAGAAAACTTCCAGTGAAGTTCCTGCCTCGCCAACTCCCACCATTGCTCCAGCTATTGTCGCACTAACCCCACCTCCTGCCACGCCCATGAGCAGAATGGAAATCCAACTTCAAAAGCACTCGTACAGTATTATCGCTCTTCTACAAGAAACGGTGAAGATGCTTGAAGATGAAAATGCAAACCTCAAAGAACAGTTGACAGCCAAGAACTCTCAAATCGACCCTAGTCATGTCAAAGCCTTGGAAGACAAAATCCAAACTTGGACCAAAACTTGGGCAGACTTGCTCAAGAACTCGGAAGGAAAAAATACGATGGTGGTTTCACAGGCAATGCAGAAACAAAGCAAGAGGGAATATAAAACCCAAAACGTTCGCGTCCGAGGTTTTTCTCTTGAAACCGACCCCCCTTCTTGCAGCCAAGGAACTGTTAGCTTCATTCTCTTACGAGGAACTAGAAGATGTTGTGGAAGCAACATGGCGTAGTAAGTTTGACACTTCGGTAATTTTCATTCGTTTCAAATACACGGATTATCGAGACGAAGTTCTTAAGCGTCGTGGACGTCTTAAAGGCAGCAACATTTTTGTTCATAAAGACCTGAGCACCCTTCAGTGGAAGGAACGTAAGCAACTCATCGAGGAAGCAAATTCAAAAGGGAAAAAGGTTATATTCCGTGATGGACGACATTTTTTTGTCACTCCATCCAGAACTGATCACTCAGCGCCGCCTCCTGCATGAGAGCCCTTCATTGATGCTTGTTAGAGATTGGGTAGAGTTAGGTTAAGAGTTAGAGCACTGAAGAGATATTTTTTCTCTTCTTAGTTAGCTTGGTTTTAGTTATGTTGTTTTGACGGCATTGCTCCGTCTTGGTGTCATCCATTTTGATGTACTTGTTCGTCTTATACGCCTTTTGGCATGGAAAAGACGTTGATAAAGCTTCTTCTTCTTGTTGTTCTTCTCTCTCTCTCTCTCTCTCTCTCTCTCTCTCTCTCTCTCTCTCTCTCTCTCTCTCACCAGTACATCCGAGGAATCCTTTATCAAGCATATATTCAACGAACATGGCAGGGCCAGTTGCGGATAAAACCCGGCCTTTATTAGACTCACTTTTCGGAGTTGGATGTAGTTGGGCTCCCGACCTTGCCATAGAATCTAGATTCAGGACTTTCTCATGGCCTCCGATTTGTGATGTACAATTATGTTATATTGTACTCCATTGTATCATCTCTCAGACCTACTTTCATGAGACCAAGGTAGAGATCTATCTAGTTTTCTAGTTTAATCACTCTATCTAGTAGATATTTGTGCTTTGGAGACATATATATGCTCCTATAAGTCTTTATCACACTGGAGATGTACATATTTGGTCTTATGCTTCACATCCTTAGCCAGTCGGAGAGAGGCTTGGAATAGTCAATTTTTTGTGATTTTGTCAAAACCCTAATTTTGATTGGATCTCTAGATAGTGAGGTTGTTGGACTTCGTTTGAGTGTGTTTCAATCTTAGGAAGTGACAAAAGTCATTAGATTAAGGATAGATCATATGTTGATCAAGATTCCATGATTCTATGTGTTGATTTGCTTGGATAAGTGCTAGAAGAGAATTTGTGAGATAGTTTCAAATCTTGGTGATTTCTTTCGAAAGCATTTGTTGTTGTTCAAAGGAGTGCTTTGTGCATTGAAGCAGGTTGAAAGAGAAGATCAGGTCACTGCTACATGGCAACCTCAATTGGAGTCATGTTGGAAGCCAATGATAGGCTTACCTCAAGTAACTATTCATTGTGGAAAATGAGGATGGAGTCACTTCTTGAGATGAATGATGTTTTGGATATTGTTGTGGGTTTGGAGGAGAGACCAGCAACACAACAAGATCAATTGAGGTATGACAAGAGGGCCAAGAAGTCTCTACACATGATAAAGATGAATGTTACCAATGAACTTCTCAAGGAAGTTGGTAAGTGCACATCATCTTTGGAAGCTTGGAATTCATTGAAGAAGCTTTATGAATCCAAGTCTACTTCTAGAGTGTTGACTCTAAGAAGGCAAATCTTTTCTTGTTTACAAAAGAATGAAGAAAGTCCAAGTACTTTTGTTTTCAGAATGAAAGCATTGAATGATGAGTTAGCTTGCATAGATGAAAGCATTAAGGAACGAGAGCTTATTCAAGTGATTCTTAATGGCTTGTTGGATGCTCATGCTAACATTGTTCAAAGTATTGCTATTCAAAAGACTTTGCCTTGTTTGATGGATCTTCAAGAGATCTTGATCAATGAGGAATATAGGCTTCAAGCAAGAGGTGGATCTACATCGACACTTCAAGAGGATGCTATGTTCACAAAGGGCAAATTCAAGGGCAAAACCAAAAGTAAGTGGTCTAAAGGGCAAGATCAAGTGGATGCTTCTTCAAGTGGCAAAAAGAAGGATAGATCAAAGCTCAAGTGCTTCTATTGTGGCATCAAAGGACACTTTGCAAGTGAGTGCTACAAGAAAAAGAGAGATCAAGGAGACAAGCAAGGTAATCTTACTCTTGATGAGGATGGTTTGGATGTTCAAGATGCAAATGATGATGCTTTTGTGATGTCTTCATGTATGCTTGCTAATGATGGAGATCTAGATCCTTGGTGGATTGATAGTGGAGCAAGTTCACACATGACCGTTCACAAGAGTACTTCACTTCTTTGTTGGCATATGGAGATGACAAGAGGGTGATCTACATGGCCAATAATGGTGAGTGTGCAATCAAAGGGATTGGCACAATTCCTATTTCTCTCTCTACAAATAGGAATGTTCATTTGGAGGATGTCTTGTTTATTCCATCTATTACCAAGAATTTGCTTAGTGTGAGTCGAATGCTAAGTAAGGGCCTCAAGGTGGAGTTTGATGGAGATGCTTGTTTGATCAAAAGGAATGATGTCTTGATTGGAAAAGGTAAAAGGCAAAGGAAGTTGTCCAAACTTGATGCTTGTGTTATTGCTAACCAAGTTGGATGTGTTGCAAGGGAGCAATTTTTAATCAAGAGGTTTGGCACAAAAGGATGGGACACCTCAACTTCAAGTCATTGGAGGTAATGGCAAGGAAGAAGGTTGTGATTGGTCTTCCAAGTTCCTTAAGTAATGTTAAGCATGTTTGTGAGTCTTGTGCTTTGTCTAAGTCACATAGACTACCTTATACTAGATCTATTTCTAGATCTACAAAGCCTTTTCAACTTGTACATTCGGATATTCATGGATTTACTACAATTAGCAATAGTGGAGCTAAGATGTATGTAACATTCATTGATGATTTTAGTAAGTTTTGTTGAGTCTATCTACTAAAGAGCAAGGATGAAGTGTATGATGTCTTTGTCAAGTTCAAGAATGCAAGGGAGAACCAATTTTCCACAAAGATCAAGTGCTTGAGAGGTGACAATGGTGGTGAGTACATATCTAACAAGTTCAAGGCCTTTTGTGATGAGTATGGGATCAAGAGGGAGTATACAACATCAAGGACCCCACAACAAATGGAGTGGCTGAAAGGAAGAATAGGACTTTATGTGAAAATGCTAAAGCTATGAGGTTAAGTGCTAATCTTGACAAACCATTATGGGATCAAGCTTTGTTGTGTGCCAATTTCTTGTGCAATAGGTGGCCGAGTGCTATTTTGGATGGAAGGACACCTTTTGAGATGCTATTCAAGAGCAGGCTGAGTGTCAACTTTCTAAGAACCTTTGGATGCACATGTTATGTCAACATTACTCTTGATGATAGAACCAAGGAGGATCCATCTTCAAGAAGAGGTATTTTTGTTGGATATAGTGAGGTGAGTAAAGCCTATAAGGTTTACATTCCTTCTACTAACAAAGTGATTGTTGGTAGAGATGTCATTTTTGATGAGGGGAACATTCCAAAGGTGTCTTCAAGCATGATAGATGGTAGAGTGGATGGATCTAACATTCTTGATGTTGATGAGAAGGATCTTACTTTGGATGGTGGTGATGATGGACCTTCATCAAGTCAAAAGCCAAGGAGAACATCAAGAGAAAGACAAGTACCTTCAAGGCTCACATATGATCAAAAGGGTAAGCAAGTAGTTTCTGGAAATTATGTTGCTTTCCTAACCTCTTTGGATGAGCCTACAAGTGTAGATCAAGCAAGGAAAGAAGAGTGGATCCAAGCAATGGATCTTGAGTATCAAGCTCTTATGAAGAATGGAACATGGAGATTAGTGGAGTTGCCTAAGGACAAGAAAGCTATTGGATGCAAATGGATCTTCAAGGTGAAGACAAACCAAGATGGATCTATCAACAAGTACAAGGCCAGGTTAGTGGCAAAAGGATATGCTCAACAACAAGGGATTGACTATGATGAGACCTTTGCACCCGTGGCAAAGATGGTAAGCATTCGAGTCATCATTTCACTTGCTACACTTTATGGATGGGATCTATGGCAAATTGACATTTCAAATGCATTCTTGAATGGTGATCTTGAGGAGGAAGTGTACATGGAGCAACCCGAGAGCTACATTTCATCAACAAAGCCAAATCATGTGTGTCTTATACAAAAGAGTTTGTATGGCCTTAAGCAAGCACCAAGGAGTTGGTATGCTAAGCTTAACACTTTTTTACTCTCTCAGGGCTTTGTTATGAGTGAGTATGATCATTCACTTTATTATAGGTTTGTTGGAAATGATGTTACCATCTTGCTAATTTATGTCGATGATATCATCTTGAGTGGTGGAGACAATCAAGATGTGGAGGATATCAAGAATGCTCTTAAGAAGGAGTTTGAGGTGCATGATCTTGGTAATTTGCATTACATTTTAGGAATAGAAGTTATTAGATCTTCTCAATCTTTGTCAAGAGAAGTATGTTAATTCTATTCTAGAAAGATTTCATATGGTAGATGCAAAAGCTATTGATACACTTATGGAGTCTAATGTAAAGCTAACTATAAGAGGTATTGAAAGATCCTTCGAGGACATTACTCTCTATAGGAAGCTAGTTGATTCACTCATCTATCTAACCATTGCTAGACCTGATCTAAGCTATTGTGTTGGAAGATTGAGTTGACAATCAATCAGCCCAAAGAATGGCATCCAATCCTATCTTTCATGCTAGGAGCAAGCATATTGAGATACAATATCATTTTATGAGGGAGCAAGTCATTGCAAAGGAGGTGGAGCTTCAACATGTGTCTTCAAGGGAATGTGTAGTTGATATCTTCACCAAAGCATTGGGAAAAGACTTGTTCATAAAGCATAGGACTTTACTTGGAGTATTATCAAAGTCTATGCTCAAACTAGTTGAAGAGGGAGTGTGAAAGATTCAACTACTTTCATCACATTTTGCAATATTTTCATATTTGGCATATTGAGGCCAAAACTTGTTTTAGACTTAGAGGTTGACTTTTCAAAGTTCATTAGTCTAAATTTAATTTGAATAAATACTTTTTGAAAGTGTGGGAAAGTTAGAATGCGAGTTTGAGTAGATTCAATTTGAATAGTTGGGTACATTGAATCTAGACACAAAATTAGTAGGGTTAGCATTTTGGTGGGAAAGCCAAGTGGCCAAATAGGATTTGGACCTGCTATAAAAGGATGTAACTCGTGAAGAGAGCAATTTTCTCTCTTCTCTATCTCATTTCATGCTTATACATGGTCCTCTTGGATTCTACTATCCATTGGTGCACTATCTTGGTGATTGCTTGCGATTCTATGTGTAGAATGATCTATATTTGCTATTTTTGGATCCACACGTGTGAAATACAATAGCTTGCTGGTTTTGTATGGACAGCAACAGTACTTTTTCATTTCATTCAAGTTTGATCAAGTTCTATTGGTGTTTGCATCTCATTTTGTGTGTAGATGCTGATTTTTCTACATTGGTGAGAGTGGTAGTGTATTTCTCTTTCTGACCAAAGATCATTCAAGTAGATTGGATCTTAAGGATCTGTAATCTTTCACATATCACACAGGCTCGTATACATGCCCCCCATCTCCTTCACTCCTCACGGCAATGTACAACCGCACACTTTGCCATAACAAACGTGCCTATGATGATTCTGAAGGAAGCCGCCTTGTGAACCTCCTTTACAGCTCCTCTTCTGGAGCCTTTTGGCTTGAATTTATCCCCGGTTCTCCACCCCCTCTCCTAGACGACCTACATACCTGGACTGACTATGCTACCCAGGTTTACACTATACCCACTAATACGCCCATTTCCATCTCCCCTCAACCTTCAGATTTCACCCTCTTCACCCCAGATTTGGTCCAGGCAGCAGTCAAGAAATTGAAAACCCATCGAACTAGAGACATTGAAGATCAGGAATCCGAACTACTGATTCACGCCTCAGACGCTCTTGCCCCTACATTATCCACCCTCCTCCATGTTGTTGTTGAAGGCTTCCCATCTTCCTAGTGCACCAACATCATACATCCCATCCATAAAAATGGTGACCCCATGTTACCTGGTAATTATCGCACTATCATGATCGGGCATGTTCTCGCGAAGTTATATGGCACCATCCTTCAGTCTGCAGTTAGCTTAGAGGCAGAGTCCAGGAGATTGCATGCATTGGTTCAGGCAGGGTTCCGCGCTCATTACTCCACTACTGATCATATCTTCACACTTCGAGCTCCCATTGAGGAAGCTAGGCACAGGAAGGAAAAGGTTTACTGTTGTTTTGTGGACTTCAGGAAAGCCTTTGACTCTGTCCCACGCTCTCTACTTATCCAGCGACTTCGCGACCTGGGTTTCTCGACAGATATTATTCTAGCTGTCATGGCTCTCTATGAGAGGGTTTTGGGGTGCTTTCGTCATAGCAAAGGCATTTCTGAGCAGATCCAAAGTACTATTGGAGTTAAACAGGGATGCTCTCTTTCACCAGTTCTTTTTGGACTATACATCGATGAGCTGGAGCGGGTCATTTCTTAGTGTGGCGGGGACGGTTACAGGCTTGGTGACATTCTTATCGCTATCCTTCTATATGCAGATGATGTGGTGCTTGCCTCTCATACCAGAGAGGGCTTACAGAGACAGCTGGATTGCTTACACACCTTTTGTACTCAGTGAGGTTTAGGGGTGAACCTCTCGAAGACCAAAATCATGGTCTTCAATACCTCTCGAGCTTACCTTTGATGGACGGCCTTGGTGTGCTCTTCACTGGTCCTACTTTCAGTATGAGACAGGCAGCTACTTCTAGACTCGGAAAGGGTCATTCTTCCCTGGTCCAGTTGGAGCGATTCTGCTTCCGTAAGTCTATTCGGGATGCCCCGAGTAAGTGCAGACTTTTTGACACCATCATCACCCCTTCAGCCATGCATGCAGCAGAGATATGGTATACAGGCCTCTCCTCCTCACATTAAGCTAGCATTTCACGTTTACAGACCACTATGCTAGCTCGCATGATTCGGGCGAAACCCTTTGTCCCACATGAGATCATTCTTGTAGAGTTTGTCACCCCCCCTCTCCAGATAGAGGCAGCCTTCCAGCTTATCATGTACATCTAGAGGGCTCGGGCACTTCCTGATACAGAGCAGAGATACACACAGCTTGCACTCATTTCCTCACACCATCTTCAGACTCAGAGGTACCGGTTGTCATGGTTCTCCCAGGCATCACACTTCCTCATGGAGACATTCGGTATTGATATCATGGATCTCCCATTGGGCACACAAAAGTACATTAGACGGTTTTTATACAGAGCATATCTTGACCGTACTTGGCGACGCCAATTAGGGGTTAAGCCTGATCACTACCGGATACACTTTTTGGAGCAAGCTACCGCTGGACTCCCAGTCTTACCTCGATATTTGTCTTCAGGACTATCACAGTCTCCGCTTCACCTTGGGACGGTTCAGAGTCTCCTCGCACCAGTTGGCTATCGAGACTGGCAGATTCCAGGGTACACCACGAGAGGAGAGATTGTGCCAGCTATGTTCTTTACATGAGGTAGAGTCCGAGGAGCACTTCATCTTCAGATGCCCCATATACTATGCGATCAGAGGGAGATACCACTGCCTGTTCCAGGACATGCCTACCACAGTCAGATTACTTATTGCAAGATCCTCGCTGTGTTGCGCTCATGATACGTGAGATGGTCTTGCTGCGACACGATATGTACCAATCAGTTCACCAACCACGTTCTAGCTCTCAGGCTCAGATTACATCATTCTCCTCCAGGAGACGACCACGCCGAGACCCCGAGTCAGATGATGATGATGATGATACACCCCCTCACAGATCTTAGAGACAGTGCGTCACTCACGGTCATGTGGCATCCCGCACTACCCGCCTTGTTATGAGAGCACACCGGTCTCATCCTACTAGACGACAACAGTGACGGCGACGATCCATACTACCTCCTACTACGGCTCTTATTACATCTGTTACAATCTTACTTACTGCAAACCTCCAGGTGCCAGTTAACCACAAGAGACCAAACGAATCATGTTCCACCCCGCCATAGGACCTAATCCGGGTCCACCCACCGTGCCCTGGCCTATGACCGTATCAAGCTGGATCCGACCTCCATCCCAGATGGCGTCCCATACCACACCGCCTAGGCTCTCAGCCATCTCCTGCCTCATGCTAGCAAACATCCTGGCCGTGCACACGCTCTCCATCCACCTCCTCCTAGGTAGACAGAATGGATGGCAAATGAGTCCTCCTCCCCTTGTATACCTCCAAGGAGAGAGACTCCAATCAAGTTTGGGTTTGGGACCCAAGGGAGTTGGGTCCCTAACATTCCCTCTTCCTTAAAAAATTCCTTATCTAAGGAAGGAATCTAGGAAATCTCAATTTAAGGACATGTTGCTTCTCCCAAGTATCATCGTCCTCGGAACTTCCTTTCCAACAAACCAAGTACTTAATTACCTGCCGGTTTTTGAGCCCACGTTGACGTACATCAACAATGACCTGTGGTTCAGTAGGTACAAAGGATGATAGGTCCTCCAGCTGAACTAAGTCCTCCTGAGACATCAAGTCATCCTTTCCACCAAGTCGTTTCTTTAAACGACTAATGTGAAAAACTGGATGTACCTTAACACCTTGAGGAAGTTCCAGCTGGTACGCATTCTGATGGAGTTTCTTTACTATACGGAATGGCCCTGCGTAACGAGGTGACAACTTAGGACATTTTCCAGTCCTTAGAACCTTAGAATCTTTTGGAATTCTAAGATATACCCAGAACCCTTCTCATAGACCCTAGGTTGTCGCTTTTGATTAGCGTAAAATTGGGCTCTATCCTGAGCCGTTTTTACGTTTTCGCAAGCAACAAGCAACATCTCTTGCATATCATGCAGGAAATCTACTACTGCCTTAACCTTAAGGCCTTTGAGGCCCACTGAAATGGGAGCCCTAGGCTGGAAACCATACATTAGAGAAAATGGACTAAAACCCGTCGCTGAGTGCTTTGTGCTATTATACGCAAACTCAATCATTGGAAGGTACCTTTCCCAATTCGACTGTCTTCTAGAAACATATGCCCGAAGCATATCTTCCATAGACTGGTTTGTCCTCTCTGTCTGACCATCTAATTCAGGATGATCTCATGACCCCAAACTTAAAGTGGTCTCTAATTTCTCAAAGACCGCTTGCCAAAATTTGCCATTGAACTTTGGATCTCGATCACTAACAATGTCATTCGGCATAAAGGAATAGTCTTTTTGTATCTTGTCTTGAGGAGAAATCTTGGAATCTTGCATTCCAAGCTCATCACTAAATCTAGAAGAACCTGCCAGGACGTCTAGCCAAATGCGACCGAAGTATCTATCGATCTTACACAAATCTCTTAAGGGCAGATACAACTCAGATTGGATCTCAGAAAAGCTTAACTGATTAACCTCTCCAATCCGGCTTAAGGCATCCGCGACACTATTAGAAGTACCCTTCCGGTACTCAATGTCATAATCAAATTCTTGGAGCATCTCTGACCATCTGGCCTTACGACCCCTAAGGTCGACCGCATCGTTAATATACTTTAACGCTTGATGGTCAGTAACTATGGTAAACTGGGAGCCATACAAACAATGTCTCCAAACTTTCAGGGCATTAATAACAGCAAAAAGTTCCTTGTCATAGGTGGAATACCACCTTTGAGCAGGGTCCAACTTCTTGCTTTCAAAAGCTACCGGCCTACCATCCTGACATAGGACTGCGCCTATAGCATAGTCACTGTGTTACGAGCACGTGACTAGTGCCGAACCCTAGAGAACACAGAAGGTCAGATACCACAGTCAGGGTCGTGTCCAGCGTACACGACCAACAGGGCAAGACAGTGTGAGTAGTGTGCCCCAGCATGGTCCATAGCCATGGCGGGCCTAACACAGTCTAGGGACCCTGTCAGCAGGACAGGGCCCCCAGTTGGGTCCCGACGTGCAGTCGGCCACGTCAGTGCCACGTGGCCAACACTTGGCAGATGCATGCTACCAATCCTCACACTGGGCTAGGAGGGGCTTACTCTATATCAGGGAGTAGGCAAGGTTGGGTGGATCAGTTAGTGTTTGCCCTACTGTGGTGTTAGGATCTATTACACTTGTATCAGAGCCATCTCCATCTTTGGGAGCTTAGTAGCAACAGTAGAGAAAGCTATCAGAGGATAGGAAAAATCTCTCAGTTTCTCAGAAAGGAAAAGAGGAGGAAATTCGCTGTAGGATCAGCTTTCAAATCCTTCAATTTGCTGGAAATCTCAGTAGTTTGGAAGTATTTTTCCCAGCATAGCTTCAGCGCTGATAAATCAGTGTCCCTCTCTGATTTTCGAGTGTAGATCAGTGTAATCTGAGCGGAAATTCAAGGGGAAAGGAAGAGCAGATCCATCGCTGTATAGTTGTCCCTCAATTCTGAAATTTGTATCAAGTTTTGAGTGGATTAGAGTAAGTTCTGATCTGAAAAAGAGTAGCAGGGTCAGCGCTGGACAGGGAAGAGAAAGGGTGTAATTTCATCCCTGTTTTTTGAGATTTCTCAGGAGTTTGAGCCTCAAACTTGCTTGCCACAGATCAGCGACCCACCAGCTGAGGCTAAATCAGAGAATCAAGCGGGCTTTTGAGCCTTAAATTGGACAATTCGGGCCAGACAGGTTGCTGTCCAATCTGCGAGGGCAGGGACATCAAAATTCCGAGACCATATGCTACAATCTTACTTACTGCAAACCTCTAGGTGCCGGTTAACCACAAGAGACCGAACGAATCTCGTTCCACCCCGCCATAGGACCTAATCCGGGTCCACCCACCGTGCCCTGGCCTGTGACTGTATCAAGCTGGATCCGACCTCCATCCCAGACGGCGTCCCATACCACCGCCTAGGCTCTCAGCCATTTCCTGCCTCATGCTAGCAAACATCCTGGCCGTGCACATGCTCTCCATCCACCTCCTCCTAGGTAGACAGAATGGATGGCAAACGAGTCACCGGTCAAGTCTACAGGCCCAGTCATCGTCCAATCTCAAGTCTGGGTTTGGGACCCAAGGGAGTTGGGTCCCTAACAACATCCTTCTTCAGCAGTAGTACTAGATAGTATGTTTCTACTCTGAGTATCTATTTTTGCTCCACTTATGGACAATTTATAGCTTATTGTTATATTGTTCATCTTTTATGCATAGTTTTCTTTCTTGGAGACGTTTATATACGCTCCCAGGGTTACCACATACTTGACATGTACTCTTATTGGTCTTATATGCCTTTTGGCATGGAAAAGACTTTAATAAAGCTTTCTCTCTCTCTCTCTCTCTCTCTCTCTCTCTCTCTCTCTCTCTCTCTCTCTCTCAAATGCGCACCTGCACATCCACCACTCTCTTATTTTTTTGAAACTAAAAAAATTATTTAGTGATTTGTTTTTACAGCTTTGTTTTTACTTGTTATGCTATAAAATAAAAGGGTTCAGAGGTTTTGGTCTTGACTTGTCAAGGGGGACTATGTGAAATCTTTTTACTCACAGTGTGGCGGAGTGGGTTGTAGACTCGGCACCTTTTTGATTGCTATTCTCCTCTATGGAGATGATGTGGTATTAGTATCTCCGACCAGGGAGGGATTACAGAGGCAGCTAGATTGTTTACAGGGATTTTGTACCAGGTGGGGATTGGAGGTGAACACTGCGAAGACCAAGGTTATGGTCTTCAACACTTCTCGAGCTTTCATGCAACACCAGGAGCTCACCCTAGATGGACAGGCCTTAGAGGTAGTTTCTTCTTATACTTATTTGGGGATAATCTTTTCTGATCCTGCCTTCAACATGCGACATGCAGCCACCACCCGACTTGGGAAGGGGCATTCCTCCCTTGTTCAGCTTGAGCAGTTTTGTTTCAGGAAGTTCATTCGAGATGCATGCAGTAAGTGTAGACTTTTTGATACTATTGTCACCCCCACAGCCTTGTATGCAGTAGAGACATGGTGTACCGGTCTTCCCTCATCACATTGGGCTAGCATTTCACGCTTACAGACCACCATGTTAGCTCGTATGATTCGGGCGAAGCCCTTGATTCCACATGAGATCCTTCTTGCAGAGTTTGCCGTTCCACCCATTCAGATAGATGCCGCTTTCCAGCTTATTGTATACATTCAAAGAGTTCAGGCTCTACCAGATGCAGATATGCGGTATACACAGACAACACTTGCTTCCTCACACTCCCTTCATGACCAGGGCTATCGACTGTCGTGGTTTTCTCAGGCATCCCACTTCCTTCTTGAGTCATTTGGTATCTCCATTACAGCACTCCCATCAAGTACTCATCAGTATATCAGACGATTCTTATATCGGGCATATCTCGATCGTACTTGGAGGAGACAGCTTGGGGTCAAACCCACCTATTACTGGACTCACTTTATTGAGCTTGACATAGCAAGGCTCCCAGTTTTGCCACACTGTTTGGACTCGGGATTATCACACAGTCTCAGATTTACATTGGGACAGCTCCGCGTGTCGTCACATCAGTTGGCTATTGAGACTGGGAGATTCCAGGGTACCCCGAGAGGCGCGCGGATTTGTCAGTTATGTTCCTTGGATGAGGTGGAGTCAGAGGAGCACTTTATCTTTAGGTGCCCGGTGTATTATGAGTTCATAGGGAGATACTATTGTTTGTTTCATGACACGCCGGTCACCCTACGATCCCTCCTAGCTTATGAGGACTCCCGATGTGTTGCACTCATGATACGAGAGATGTTCATACTGCGACAGGACTTGTGTCAGACAGCTCAGCAGAGTCACGTCTCTCAGCCTCAGATCACTTCTTTCTTCTCCAGGAGGAGAGGACGAGACCTAGTATTTGATGATGATGATGATGATGGCGACGACTTACCTGCCCATAGAGATCGGAGATAGTGTCCCACCCATACTCCTGTTGCAGCACGAGCTACTCGACCTATCACGAGGAGACCTCATCCTCGTAGACGATGTCAGCGACCACCAGCGGTCCTTCATGCTGCTCCCCGCATTACATCCTTTTATAGCATCAGCAGGACAGGATTGGATGATAGTGTCATACCTTATTCATGACATTTAGTAGTATACATGCTCCCACATGTTCCAGATATCATCACATCTATTTTAGTTCATAGCATTTAGATTTGTTATTTCTGTTATCGTTTTGGAGACGCTTCATATGCTCCCATGGTTACCACATACTTGACATGTACATTTACTAGTCTTATATGCCTTTTGGCATGGAAAAGACATTAATAAAGCTCTCTCTTCTCTCTCTCTCTCTCTCTCTCTCTCTCTCTCTCTCTCTCTCTCTCTCTCTCTCTCTCTCTCTCTCTCTCTCTCTCTCTCTCTCCATGATCACAGTATTTCTGAGCAATTTGGATCACCATTGGAGTAGATCAAGGTTGTTCTCTTTCACACGTTCTCTTTGGATTCTATATTGATGAGTTGAAGATGGTCATTTCACAGTGTGGTGGTCCTGGCTGTAGACGTTGATGATGTGGTACTAGTCTCCCCAACTAGAGAGGGCTTACAAAGATAGTTGGATTGCCTACAAGCCCTTTGTACTAGATGGGGCTTGGGGATGAATATTGCGAAGATCAAGGCTATGGTCTTCAATACGTCCAGGGCTTTCATGCAACGCCATGAGCTTATTTTCGATGGACAGCCTTTGGAGGTATTTTCCTCTTACACTTACTTAGAGAGAAGCAGCTACTACTTAACTTGGGAAGGGCCGTGCTTCCCTTGTTCAGTTGGACAAATTTTGTGTCCGAAAGTCCATTAGACACCCCAAGTAGACTTTCTGATACCATTGTCACCCTTGCAACTTTATAGGTGTTGGATTATTCTCCCATAATCCTATAGTTAATGTACATCCATTCATTCATCCAGTTCTGCAGTTTTATTCGTGTTTTTATGCAATTTACAAAAAATACAAGGGAATCGCTTAACAGTTGGCTTCGACGATGACAAACTATTGAAGGTGTCGAAGGCTGACAGTTTCTGTTTCTTTCTGTTATGAATATAACGACTTTCCCAAGTTGGTTAGCAAGTGAATTTCTAGGAAGTCCTAACTGGATGGATGACAGCGCATTGTGGCTAAGCTCCAATTGCAACCTACGACCTGATTAGTTGCCCTAATGGGATAAGCCTAAGCGGCATTCCTCATTAGTACAAATAGTTGATCATTAGAGGAGAGAATGATGATGAATGGCAGAGTTTTGCATTGATGTTTTTACTTTGAATATTGCTAGCAGCGCTTACTACTTATCAGCGGAAGTGCATCAGACAGAGTTATCAGTTACTCAGAGATAGTTTAGAGTACGTGGCTTCATCCGCTATTGTTTTGTACTCACATCATCTGATTTGTACATGCTACTAACTAAATCAATCATACCTTCTTATTGCGTTCAATATTATGTCAGAATGTATGCGAAATTCTCTGAAGCTATTTGTATATGTTAAATCTCTTATCGATTAGTGTGATTTGTCAAATGTTTCAATATTGCAATATTCTATATCTATCAACTACACTCTGTAATTGTTTGTCTACGAAATCACTTTAGTACTAATGATTTCAAAGTTAGCTACTAAAAGAACAAATGTGACACTTGTTGCAATAGCTTTGTTCGTTTTTGATACGCATAGTCATGCATTGGAAGAAGGATTATTTCGCAAAGCCCGATAGTTCGTTGTTCTACTTCGATTTCATTACTATTGCAAACGCACTAATCATGAGATCCAGCATTGCAGGATATTGAAAGCAAAGAATGCCAACAAGCAACCAGATCAACAGGCGAATGCAGTCGCAGTATCATCTCAATCGCCCATACTCGACATAAATGGAGCGTTTATGGTTAGAGACCAAAAGGTGCAATTTCGTTCATCGTTGTAATAGATCCTAACATCACAGTAGGGCAAACACTGACTGATCCTCGGTAGTTAAGCATTCTTCAATCAGACTTCTACTGTCATATGTTGCTGCAGCCAATCCGAAGATACATCAGATGGATGTACAGACAGCTTATCTTAATGGAATTATCGAAAAAGATATTTACATGATACAGCCTGAAGGTTACATTATCTAAGGCAAAAATAATCATGTATGCAAACTCCATAAAGCACTTTATGGCTTGAAGCAATCTGCCAGTGCATGGTCCCAAAGGATCAACACTTTTCTTATCGATCAAGGCTATGAACCAAGCGCTTCAAACTCAAATGTTACTTCAAGTCAATGCAACCTTCTTTTATTATTATCACTCTATACGTGGACGACACACTTCTCTTCAGCAATAGTGTCGAACTAATAAAAGATGAGAGGCAAATGTTGTCTTCAGAATTCGACATGACAGATCTGGGCGAAGCTCAATACTGTCTAGGTATTCAAATCCAAAGAACAGGAAGCAGAAGTTGATCTACATCACTCAGCAGAGATACATTTGCAATATGTTGATCAAAAATAGTTTGATGAATTGCAAGTTAGCTCACTCACCAATGGAGCCAGGACTCAAATTGTCGAAGGACTAGTGTCCTCAGACGATAGAAGAGAAGGAGCAATATCATTCGATGGTAGGTTCTCTTATGTACACAATGATCTGTACCAGACCAGACATAGCTTTTACAGTCAGTTTATGGCTAATCTTGGAATTACACATTGGAAGGCTCTCATCAGAGTTATGAGATATATTCGAGCTACCATGGACCTATGCATTTGTTATGGAACAGTCAATGGTCAATGGCTACCAAATCTACCTCATGTTGCAACTCATATCACATCCTTCTACAACATTAGCAGGACATGAATATAGGATTATATCTTTTTTCTTTTTGACATTTAGTAGGAGCTATGTTTCCATATGATGTTATTTCGTTACTATTCCGGAGACATTTCATACGTTCCCACTAATACCGCATAGTTGACACGTATTTTATCATCGTATATGCCTTTTGGCATCAAAAAGACATTAATAAATCTCTCTCTCTCTCTCTCTCTCTCTCTCTCTCTCTCTCTCTCTCTCTCTCTCCATTTGGATCCCTTCTAGCTAATTGGAAAGGCTCTATATCCCAATGCCTCATCTTTAGCAACTACAATCAATTTGCAACTATCACTACAGCTCAATCTTGAGCAGCAACACCATAGCTATATATCTCAAGAAGCTATAGCTTGATCTACAGCTAAAATTTCATTGCCTCTATATCAGACCAAGCCCTACAATCCCATTCCATCCCGTTGTTGTTGGAATTAACTCAAGAATAATTACTGGATGGCTAGTGAAGTACATCTATGGTGAAAGTCAATTACACATCATTCTCAATGTAGGTAGGCTTGGGCTCACATCACTTATCTTGTGGATCAATGAGGCTTGACTAGATATGTGAGCCCTATGATCCTCCAGTCCTAGGTGAGGCACCTCTTTTAATGGGAATGGGCTTTGGTGGTATTGTACAACATAATTAGTGTTTGAATGAGTGATCATTGGATGCTTGTGTAAACTCTACAGATGGGATGTGACTCTAGGGTGGGTCCTCATCTATAGCTTTTCTCAATATGAATCTATATCAAGATATTTCCGAGATCCTTGATAAATTAACCACCCAATTACAAAAATCCATTCCTTCTATTTCCACAGGCCTGCATACCTTATGCTCCTTGTCCTTTACTTCATAACCTCTTGGTTGCTCCATGTAGACCTACTCTTGAAGGTACCCATTCAAAAATGCACTTTTTACATCCATTTGTTGTATGTCCCATTCAAAGTAAGCTGCTATGGCCAATATTGTCCTGAATATTCGTTTTTTCCACTAATGCGAAGGTTTCATCATAGTCGATACCTTCCTCTTGTGCATAACCCTTAGCCACTAATCTTGCCTTATGCTTGTCAATTGAACCATCAAACTTAAACTTTGTTCTATAAATCCATTCGCATTCAATTGGCCTCTTACTTAATGGTAACTCAACAAGATCCCATGTCTTGTTCTGATTGCTCTATATTCCTCATCCAAAGATGACCTCCATACTTGTTCCCTAGAACCATCTTCAAACGATCAAGGATCATTCATACCAAAATTGAAGCCATGAACGCATAATGTGCTTCTTCACTACTTTTATGTTGTACGCCACCTCTAGTCAAGCTCTTGGTGCCCTGTCTACTTGACTCACCTTTAGTCAAGCTCTTGGTGCCCTGTCTACTTGACTCACCCTCATCTATGATTTGCCCATCTTTGATTGTCTCATAGTACCACCTTGGTAGTTTCCTTGTTGGTGATATAGACAACGAATATGTATCAAATAACCTTGACTTTTCCTTCCTCTTGCCATGATTCAATTGTGTCTGGACTTGTAGATTAGTTGGTTCCCTTTCTTGGAGTGATCCTAGCTCAGCTACTTCAAATTCCTTTTCTTCAATTATGTCATCAATGATAGGCGTCTTGGACAACTCCAAAAAATTAACCTCTTTATTTTCATCATGTACACCATCTTCCTCAAAAATACGGTCTCTACTAAATATAATTTTCCAATTCCCAATATCATAAAGACAATAAGCCTATTCTTCCTCATCATACCTGAGACATATTCACTTCATTGCCTTTGGATCTAACTTTTGCCTTTGTTTTTTTGACACATGAGCATATGATTCACAACTTCACCCCATAAATGATTGGAAGAGTCTTTGCCTTTAACATGCTTCTAGCACTCTACACAACAAATCTATTTTTCCTTCCCGCTATTCCATTGTGCTCCAGTAGTGTACTCGTAGAAGCGAAATGTCTCTTGATTTCATGTTCCTTGCAAAACTTCTGAAATTTTGTAGATAAGTATTCTCCCCGTTATTTGAACGTAGGACCTTGATCTGCTCACCTATCTATTTTTCCACGTGAGCTTTGATATACTTTAAATATCTAAAACCTTCACTCTTGAACCTAAGAGAGTATATGCTCCATCCTTAGGAAACTGTTAACAATGATGCTTGCCCATGATTGTAAACTCTTGTTCAAATTCCGAAATGCTCATGTCATAACTTACTTTGAGAACCCTCAATTGCAACACATACTTGGTGATTTTCTTAAACTGCTTCTTCATGCAGAATCCCTACTTCCTTGAAATCTTCTCGTGACATCACAATCTGTCTTCTCATCTCCTCTTGTAGAAGAACACCATTCAATTCCTCATAAGTGGGTCTCCTCTCTCTCAATGATAAAGTCATAACAAAGTTTTGATAAACTAGAGGCAAACTATTTAAGATGATTGGAATTTGGAACCAAAAGATTATCTGGTACATATTCTCCTATAGTAAAAAAGTTGATCCTTTATGTCTTTAATTCTCGTCATATAGTCTATATCATAATCCCCTATATTCATCTTTGAAGTGTGTAGCTTGTTAGTTAGAGACAATGCATGTGATTGATTAAGTATGTCCCATGCTTCCTTAGGTCGTGAGGCATATCTAATAAGCAGTATGATGTTATCTTTCACCGAAAGATTAATAATAAAGTCTGCACATTGCATCTTCTTGTCTTGTTCATTAATATCAAGTGACATGACCTCCTGACTCCTGATTTAACTCCCAGAAATCCTTATCCATAAGGATGTTCTGAATCTTAAACTTCCATAAACTATGGTTAGTACCATCAAGGTTTCTGAATCTTAAACTTCCATGAACTATAGTTAGTGCCGTCAAGGTTGCCTGACTATGATAATGTAGACTCATGAAAAGTAACCATCTTCTAACAAACTGTACATAAACCCTATTGACTTTGCAACCACTCAACTTTTGAAGGGAGCTACAGATCTATTTGTGATTTATAAAACAAGAAGCTAATAATAAAGCCTCTAGTTAATAAGAAAACTTGTAATAATATCTCAGTAAACCTCGCAATAAGTCGTTTGCTGTCCAATTCAATATGGATCCTTCTTTGACTTGAAATCATCTTGCATATGACTGATTCACTCTTGCATGTGATTGTGTTTCCCTTACATGCATCACCAACTTCTTCCTATCTCGATCTTAACCTTACTTTTGGGAAGATCCAATGTACTGCAACTCTAGTACATGTGTAATGATTATCAAACTTTCCAGCTATGATCTTGATCCTTGTATTGAGCTGTCACAACCTGTGACCCCCAACAAAACTTGTGAACAAATTCATTTTCCAGCAAGCAATAAGCAGCATAAGATTGACTGCCTATCAGCTAACTTCAGCAAACAATTCCTCTTCAGAAATCAATGATCTGCCTTGCAGACTCCAGCAAACAATATGGTAAGATAAAACCAGTGAACAGCCTGCTAATTAAGCAGTAATCAGCAATCTAATTCACGGAACAAAACCAGAAGCTAGCAGCAACCTTTCCAGCTAACTCCCATGAACAATCTAGTCGTTCTCCAGCGATCTGTCCTACAGATTTCCAATGAACAAGATTGATAAATTTCCAGCAATCCGAGCAGTAGATCACTAACAAACTATTCCAATGTAAATCTACAGATTGCCTCAACGAACTAATCTCTACTGATCAGTACACCTTAAAGCTATGGTGAAAAACCAGTGAACTTAATCCTGGAATTTTTACAGATCTGAACAGTAGTTGACAATCGATCCTCTTAGTCGATTTTCCAGCAACGTTGACCTGCAAACCAAAAACAAAATTCCTACCATAAACAGGTGCTCATAACCTTGAGCTCTAATACCATGATGGAATGATTACAATTTCTAGATTAAAGTTGACTAAAACTTAGTGGAACTCTCACACACACAAACAACTGAAGAGAGAAAAATTAGTGCCGTAGAAACTCGCTCAATAGATTAGCAAGAACTCGTGACGATCAACCATGATATCTCTCTCACACCACACCATGTCTCATACATAGGAGGGCACTACCTGATACTTATAGAATTCACCTAGTCTGAGGATGCAAAAGCAATTACCATAAACTTGTACCTAAATATGGTAAAAGTATCTAATCTCTATATCTAGCAAAATTGGTGCCATAAATGAGCACAAAGAATCTTTTGACTCGAGTCTACTAACTAAAGTCTAACTAAACTATAAAATGCCCCTAGTAGCAAAAGGCTGCTGGTAGTAGCTCGCAGGCTGGCCCATAAACCTAGAAACAACATCAAGGGTAACCAATTACACATTAATTCTAACATGAAGATCACCTTGTATTTTTAATCATTATTTTGTGATAAAGAGACAGAGAACAGTTGTTTTTATAACTAGCCAGGTAAGGTTCTTTGTCAAATCCATAACAACTTGGTTAGCCCTTGTTTCTATTGTTAGTTCTCTCATGGTCTACCTTTGCTAGTTCTATTTACATCTACACTGCATCACCTTCATTACAACATTTACAAGCTTCTTGTCCAAATTGATTGCAACATAGTTCATCTACCACTGTTCTTAGAAGTATATTTTATAACTTTGCTTTCATTTACCTGCACTCCAGTTAGTGTACACTTCTTTCTTTATCTTTTCTAAATTGTAGAGCGACATTCAGTGTGATCCTCAATTATTGGAGGTAGTACATGACATAGTTAAGGTAGCATCATGCACTTATCTAAGAAATGACACTCTATAGAGTTGCTGATTTCAGGTCCAACGTTGATTGGTTGAGTCTATTACTCAGTTGGATAAGAGTATTGCTTGGTAGGATAAGAATAGCGCTCGATCGAATAAGAGTACTGCTCGGTCCATCTACCACTGAGACCAACATCTAAAAATCAAGCTTCATCACTGGTATGTACATTATTTCCATGGCATGGTATTTCCTTATTTGCAGCAAAGTTTCTAGGGAGCACATTGCGTGTGCCTTGTTTTTGGTTTCTAGTAGCATTGTTCCTCCACTGATATGTGGCAACAAAATTTTCACACATAATGACATGTTCTTGTGTTTGGTCAAAGTTTTTGTCCATTGACATGCATGTGCAACATACACACTTGTGGCACTTTCCAAGCTAACACATTTATGAAATTTATCATTCATCATAAGAGGCATGGTGGTGTGAAGTTCGAGGTCCATTGGGATTAAGGGGTCACCAATACAGTGAGTTGGCCTACGACTTTCTTTTCCATCATCTCCTTTGGCTGAGATATTTTGTATCAGCTTTGTGTTTCCAAGAGTTGATGGTGAATTAGTGGAAGATCACAGCAATTGTCTACAGGTGCCTTCTTGGAGAGACAATGGTGTGGCAGGTGGCAAATGGCTATACATGCCTTCTCATTCAAGCAAATTCCCTTCCTCTTCCTTCTATGGATTTGAAGTTCTTTTTAAATTGCCAATGGCAGAGCAATCTTGTTCTCCTAGCCAAATTTTGCATCTCTCCTTTCACCTCATTTTTTATTTTTGGAATGTGCATATTGATCTTCTACAACAAGCCATACTTACAGTGTTGCTTTCCAGCTTTGTAAATTGTTATCCCTCTGTGGAACTATGACATAGGAGTCAAATTGCTAGTCAAATTCTTACAAGCTCCACAGCTTTGTTCTACAACGGTAGAGCATGGACTTGGATTGCATGTTGCTTGAAGTAACATCTAGCAGGCATTTGTGGTGAAAATCAAGTTAAGCAGGTGTGCATCTATTCATCCATGTTATTATCATGCTCAGGAGCAGAGATGCATGCCACGTTCTGGAACACGTTAGGGTTTCTCAGAACGTGCATTTTAATTTTATTTTTTGGAATTTTTTCAAAAAAATATGATTTAGGTTTTCTTTTCATGTGAAAATTTTTAGGCAGTCTACAAAAAAGATTCTGATATTATTTAGGTGTTTTTTAGGAGTATTAAGTGTTTTTACCTAGTTTTAAAAAAAAATAGCGTTCCAAACAACATTCCACTGTCTGGAACGCTCTCACTCCAGAATGTGGATGCAGCAGAACGCGTTCCGCTGGGTCCATGCTCTGGAGTTATGTGTGCAATCTTACATATGTCCACGGATGGCTGTAGAATGACCATTATACGCTTGTTCTTTGTAGGAAAAAATAACGTGTGTTTTGCGAGTAATTTCTGTATTGGGATTTGTAGTTTTCCAAGTCATGAAGTAAACATGCAGCTAGATAACTTTAAGAGCAAAAAGCACACAAACTCATTCTTTCTCATATACCAAAACGAAACAATAATAAGGGAATTACCCAATCATGATATCCTTCTACCAAAAGCTTACTATAACAGGAAAAGAAAGCAAAACAGTAACCTTGAAGTTTAATGTTCTTAAAAATGGATGTTGTTCTTTAAAATCTGATTCTTGAGAAAAATATGCAAATGCCAAACTTGTGTGAAATGAAGTGAACTTTTGACAAAATGAGTGACCCAATTACTTTGGAGGTCCAAAAGAATTGTTTAAAAACCTGATTTATGCATGTCACCACATGACGTGTATTGTAGATGGGTTGCTTGTTTGATCGTCCATTCCACTTTGCTACTGAAATTGGTCTTCTTTTACGCCAGGCTGTAGTAGATAATGAATTTCTAAAAAGGCTAGTCAATCCTTTATAAATGATTGCATCCCTTCAATTAAATCCTTTATAAAAAAATGCATCCCTTCAAGGATGCAAGTAGCACTGATCTATGAAGGAGAAATATCCAAAGATAGAGTAACACAACTTACAATCATAACATACACGGCACATGTGGAGAGAACCAAACACATTGAAAAAGCAACTTCATTGATTGTTAGAGAAGGACAACATATACACATACCTTGAGGTAGAAGCTCTACACAATAGCACATCACTATCAATAAAGTATCTCAAGGTAGTATATTGACAACCTAGTATGGCCCATAAGCATGGAAATCGGATGATTCGGCTTCTCCACCAACTTACTACTCTAGAACCTAAAGTTCTAGGCCCATTTAATGTTTGAGGCCCACTAACTTTACATTTTCTTTACTGATAACCTTTAGTGCCTACTTTTCCAATTTCCATCACCCCCTTGAATGAATGTTTTGTTGCATTCCACACATACTTTCACTGAGATTATTCTACTATCTTACAAACTGATGATGACCACCATTTGCTGATTGGCTGTTGGCTGGCTGTCTCTGCATAAACAATCTTGAATTGCTTTGACCACTTCTCACATACCAACTTCTTTTCAGCATCACTCCACTCTGGTCATAATTGTGGTAGTGGTGATGTGTTCCTCAACACTTAAGATATATTCCTTGGACGTTGGAACATCCTTCTTCATGATAATGTATCCCTTTGTGATAATGAAGTGCAGGTGATCACCAACAATGCCAACAATTGTGTGGCAACGGGTGAGCTTTTAGAGAAAAACTACCCTGCCCTTATATGCTTTATGGCCCCCATTTGCAGCACACTGCATTAAACTTTTGATGCATGACATAAGAGACTGTTAGAATTTGTCATACAAATTCTAGATGGAGTTTACTAGTCCTACTAGCACTCACAAACCAAAATCATCATAGAGATTTAAAAAACAATCTATGTTCTCTTTAATCTCTATGCTGATTTTGGTCTGTGAGTGCTAATAGGACTAGTAAACTCCATCTAGAATTTGTATGACAAATTCTGACATGGTATCAGAGCAGGCTTTGTGACTGTGAAGTTGTCCAGATCCAAAGGTGAGAGAGAAGAGAGAGAGATTGTTTGCAGGGTTGCAAGAAGATTGATTGGAGGAGCCAAAGCTGCATAAGGAGTCGGTGTTGTTAGGAAGACAATGTGGATTTTTTGGTGGATCTCTTTGCTGCTAGCAAAGACTATTTTGCAAGTCATTTGTTGTTGAATCGGATCTGTTATAGGCTGGAATCAAACCTGGAACTGATTGCTGAGTTGATGGGTATACTGACCACTGTCTGCAGTGTATCTGATCGCTGGTGGAGCTGCAGACCTGAATCTGTCTGACCTGGTTTAGCATGTGCAGGAGACATAATTGATCGCAGTTTACAGGACAGATTGGCGCACTACTGTTACAAGTTGCAGGAGGCAGTTTGTAGCAAGCAGATCGCTGGAGGTAGTAAGCTGGAAACAGGCTAATCAGACCTGCTACTGCAATTGATCGCTGAAAATCAGGTTTCTGAAAGTTGCTACAGATTGGTTCGCTGAAGAAGACCTGGATTGGAGCAGAATCAGATCACTGAGTTGAAAGACAGCTCACTAAAGTTTGGTAATATACTGATTGCTGGAAAATCAGGTCGTTAGAAGTTGCTAAAGATCAGTACAATGGCAGGTTTGAATGATGTTGTGTTGTCGGAGAGAGTATATGTGCTTAATAGTCTACCTTTGGCTTATCAAAACTTTGTGATGATGCAATGAGTTGAATGCCATATTGCTACAAGAGGAAATGAGACGACAAAATATTGTCAACAAAGATGATTTCAAGGAACAGGCATTCCTAGCAAAGAAGCAAGAGCAAAGTTCCAAGAAGGGTGGCAAAGGGAAGAAGAAGAAGAAGAAAGAAGCATAAAGATATCGAGGAGAATCAGTCAAAACGATCATAAGACGGAAAGAAAGTAGTTCGAAAGGGAAATGTTGGCACAACAACAAGAAGCAGGATTGGAATTTTGTGGAAGAAGAAGGACCTAATACAAAGTTAGGTGCCTTAAATCTTGAAGACTATGAGTTGTTTTCGGCATCAACATCTTCTGGTGGTGGCTTCTCGAAAGAAGAAGACTATTGGTTTACTGATTCAGGAGCTTCGAAGCATATGACACCTAGGCAAGAGTGGCTGTCTAATTTCCAAAAATTAGATGATGGATCAAATGGTGGGAGACAACTACGCATATGATATAAAGGGAGTTGGAAAAGTACAGGTTGAACTACCTTCGAGGAAGATTAAAGACATAAAGGATGTGCTTTATGTACCAAGAATCAAGAACTTACTCTCAGTATCGGCTATTGCGAAGCTTAGTCAAGAAAAACCATTGTCATATAGGTTATTTGGTGAGCCCCTTGGCCAAAGGGTAAAATAAAGATTTCAGGAGTTAATAGACTGTCTTTAATTTTTATGTTCAATCTTTTGCAAACTGTCTTTGTTTTTGCTTCAGGTTTTAAGCCTGTCAACCAGGTATAAAGGCTATGATTGTGAACCACCTCACCAACTTTATCAGAATATTGATTTCATAGCTAACGACAAAGCACTAAGTCTACAAGATTCATCGTTTGTCCTAGAGTAACAGAAGTACTTGGTAGACCGAGCTTAAGCACGTAAGCATGATGCCGGCATTCTGACCGTGGCTACAAATCTTTTGAAAAAATCAGAAGCCGGACTTGAGCATCCAGCAAATCATACAAAGAGAGCGAAGAAGAGAAGATACATACCTTTGACGGTAGCGGGGCGGGCAGAGAGCAAGGGTTGCAGATGCAGAGGCTCGGAAGACAGGAAATAGCAAAAGCTGGATGAAGAAGACGAGAAGAAATGTGAAGAAGAGATCGAGCGATGCGAAACAGCCATCTCTTTATCACTCACTCAATTACTCGAAGTCGAAGTTTAGCAGGCATTGCTACTCATCCTCGCATCTTATTCAATGATAATAATAAATCCCTGCTTATATTAATATATTAATCTCCAAAATGTGCATTATCTCTCTTCCAAAATCTACCAACTATCTCATTTTATCTCACACCTCATCATTTATCTCATGGAATGCCCCAAGGGGCCTACATTGGAGTTCGGCCCTGCCTTCAAATCAAGGCTTTCCACCTCATGTAATCTCCCTAAGCCGAATCTATGTGCCTCCTTTTTTTTCAATATTTTTTACATGCACCTTTCGGATGCTTGAAGGTGCATGTAAAAAAACAACCTACTATTTTTAGAGGCACCTTTTGAGCGGAAGGTGCAGATAAAAAAAAGCTTCACGACAAAAAAAGCATTTCAAAAAAAAAGTAAAACCAAAATTACCGTAGGGAAGGACGCCTCCTCGGGCCCTTGAACCCTCAAGCGGACGCCCTTCCTGTTGGAAACGCCACCAGTTGGATGAAGGCAAACACTGATAGGAATGCTCTGATGACAACTAATGGAATCGGGTAGTGAAAGAACGAACGAAGGAAGCGGAACTAGCGAACTGAAAAGCTCTGCTACCACTTGTTCGAACCAAACGGGAGGAAAGAAGAAATAGTGCGGAACAGCTCCCGTCCCGATATAGGACCGGTTTAAAACAAATGCCCGATCACGTATCAGGGTGATCGCATCCACTGAAGAGTGTTGGAGTTACTGTCAATGAATTTTAATTGGAAGGTTCAATACAGAATGAAGAACTATGGTGCAGAAAGATTATGCTTGTTCCTCGAGCGTTAGAAACGACCGTGGTCTGAACAGATGCAGAGGAGCCAGAGACGTCCGTGATCTGTCAGATTGAGCGAGACAAGTAAAATAGAGTAATGTAATCAGATCACAACACACAGACATCTACGTTAGACACAGATGAAAAAAGGTTGCTAGTATATTACATTAATTGCTTGTCATGGAGCAAGAGCAACAATATATAAGTTACAAATCTTCCGCTCTTATGCACACTGCTGAATGAGAGCTGGAGATGTCAGAACCTCCTTCTTAGTGCTGTTGTACCTTCTTCCTTGCTTCGTTGTGCTTGAGGATGCGACAATCCTTGATGTCGTGATTAGATCTTTTGCAGTATCCGCAAAAGAGTTTGGTCTTGGATGGCTGTTATTGTCTGTGTTGTTGTTGATGTTGCGTTGAATTTGGTTGTTCCGCCTTCGTCTTCTTGTCCTTGGAATTCTTCTTCTTAGACTGTTGCTTATTAGAGTATAGTACCATTGACTTGGTACTCGTTGTTGATAAGCTTTTTCTCTTGAATTCTTCCTACAACAGACTTGCTATCAGCTTTTGGTGTGATAGCGCAGGAGTATTGTTCAAGAGCAATACTAGGTTGTCGTAGGAGGATGGAAGACTAGCGAAAAGAGACATTGTTGAATCTTCTTCTGAAATAGGGGAACCTATTGCAGCTATTGATTCAACACCTGCTTGAACTCGTTCAAATGGTCACTGATTGAGGGGCCTTCGCTCATTTTAACTGTAAGGAGCTCCTTTCTCTGAAAGAGATGAATCGAAACATCTAAAGTCTCGTAAATACTTGTTAAGATATCTCACGTTTAAAAAAGACAATTCACACAAGCCCACACTCCACAACTCAATGACATCGCATGATCATGGAAAGCGCCAAATCTATGCCTGCTGAGATGAAATTACCAAAGGCCATTTGGTCAAAAGTGTCAAAGTATAGCAAAATGGACCAAGAATAGATCTGAATCAGATCCACAAGTGTGATTGGATGTTAGATTAGATCAACCTATCAATCTACACAAGATTAGATAGCATTTAGATCAAATCTAGATGAATAAATCTAACAAGAACAATCATTATTGATCAAAACTTGTACTTGCTGGTTTCACACATGTGAAAACCTGTCAGAGTATGGAAATTAGGCCGAGAATAAAGTATACTAAGCTTAGAACCCAATCAATGCATAAAAACACAAGACAAATAGAGAGAAAACACTAGAATTGCTCCAAAACCAAGATTTAGCTTCCATGTCAATTATGGCCAAATGAGCCACCATATATACACAAGAGCTGATGCTTACTCAGCTGATTTGGCACGTGTGATAGTGCCTACTCATCAAAGGATCCACCAATAATCATCAATATGGCACATGGACCAAGTTTCCTAGCTTATAGCCACCTCCCTTGATTTTAGGCAATTTTCCTAATTTATAGGGACCTGCACAAATATCTACTACAAGTTGGATCTCACCTACTACTAATGTTTTCACACATGTGAGCAGTCCTTGGCACATGTGAGATCACTCCTATCCATGTGAAATAGCTTTTCCTACCAATAAAATGATGCCAAGTGGCATATAGCTAGAAAACTAGATTTTGGCCATTTTAGCCACTAGATCTCAAATGAAATGGTATGTACAGCCTATATGACTCATCTGAATGATAAATGCATTTAATTCACATGTGGGAACAGGCTCCACACATGTCTAATGATGATATGTACTACTCATAATGGTATTTACAAGATTTGATCAAGTTAGCTTTTGCCAATTTTAACAAAAAGCTTGCAACACCATAGTGTATTTCCAGACCAGGAGTTCTACCATTGTTGTATCTAAGATAACACCTGAAGAGGCATTTATAGAGAAGAAGCCAAAAGTGAGCCATTTGCAAATTTTTGGATGTAAGGCCTTTGTTCACATTTCTAAGGGAGATAGGAATAAGTTTAATGTAAAGCGCTGAAGTGTATCTTCTTAGGTTATGATGATCGTGTGAAGAGCTACAGGCACTCTGATCATTCGGAGAAGTCGTGATGTTATATTTGATGAATTCATAATATACAAGGATGAGGATGCTGAGATGACTGACACATCAAGTAGGAAGAATCCTATTGTAAGAATTTCTCTTGATGGTAGACCTTTTATGAATATTCTTGATGATGAACATGGTGATGCATCTTGTGATACCATTCTCGACCTTGTGAGACAGGATGGAAGAGGGATAAGCCATTTGGATCGCAAGGTTGAGTTTGATTCAAATTGCTATACAATCCCAAACAAATCTAGAAAGGTACTTGTACTTTTCAAAATACAAGGTTACCTATAAAAGCTTAGTCAATGTTATTCTATGTCTACACAAATTTTTGACCCACCACTTAAAATGAAGCTCTTGCTCTGTCACAACCAATCTCATCAATGATTCAAGTGGACATGACTTTTGTAACGTGAAAATACGTAAATCATTACATAATTAAGCAATCTTGTAATATATACTAGTCTACAATTAGCTTAAAAGACCTCATGACTGTAAATAGTGGTAAAGGTGACTTTGTTTGGGGATACGGATTATGGTCTCTTAATGAGAATGATAAAAGACCTCAATACATTTAGAGAGCATATGGATGTCTAGTTGAGTAGTGAGGCTGTAGGAGTTCAAATATGCAAAAATGAACAATTGAGATGGACCGGGCGTTGCAAGATATTCAATTTGAGCGGTGCCATGTATGTTGACAAATATTGATCAACATTGTCAATGTGGCATTTCCATGGACTCACGAAGGGGTTGACAATTTTTTCACCGATCGACATTTTTGGGATTTTGTCGATCGGCATTTTTACATTGACTGAACCAAAATTTCATGCCACTTGACATTTTTGTTGACTTGGCTGAAGTTGGGATTTTGCTTTAACCAATGCCTTTCGACATTTGTAGGTCTATGTTGAATCCCATATAAATATGCAGACAACTCCTAACTGTGTTGAATCCTTTGTGATTCTGCACAACTGTGAAAATATACAACCAAAATTGTAGACTATCTTCATCTTTTAGACTAAAGCATTCACAAAGAGTTGGAGAGTCTCAGAAGGCAAAATGCTTCTTGGTTTCCAAGGGGAGGCTCGAACCTGGGACCAAAGAAACTTTGGATGCCAAGCTAACCAGTTGAGCCAACCCCGTTGGGTCAGAAGGCAAAATGAAGTGAGTAGGAGTGAGATCAGTTCCAATAGACTTATTAACTATTTTTCTTAAGTGATGATTGTACAAATGCTTAGGAGAATTGAACTACCAATTATATGTAGTTTTCCTATGATATAGGATGAAGTTGATGCACCAATAATAAAAAAATTCCAACACATAACATTAGACATTAGCAAGAGTAAGACACAAATGTTATGTTTTGGATGCTCTCATTACTGCTTCAAGAAAATTTGAAGTAAAATTCTTTGCAAGATGCAATAGAAGTTATTTTGAGAGATCTGCGCATTCTTTATTTATAATCTTAGATCATTGTAGTAAGTGATTTTTCCATTAATCAAGAATTTTTCCTAGTGTGGTTATCTTGCTTTGAGGGTTGGATGGTGGGATAACACACACACACACACACACACACACACACACACACACACACACACAATTTTTATGATGACAATGATACTAATTTCGAATTGTATTTGTCATAGTGGCAAAAAGGAGAAAACAATGACAAGATCTCCTAGACGCAAAAAAGCAGATATATAAATTGTCGAACTGTTGCGATGCTACAAAAAATAGATAGTTCTGATGGAATTTACTTGTGTAGAAATGGTACTATGCTTTTTACTTCCACTTGAGCTAGTTATGATTACATGGACACGTAGTTTATTAACATTGATGGTGTTGATGCACTTTTTACAGTTAACATGTTTGATAACATTTACCAGACTTTATCTTAAGTACTATGGTTATCATAAGGCCGACGTTACTCCTTTTACATTAAGATTTGATGGGTTACTTAACTATGTTTTGATTGTTGTTGACAACCTTTTTCATATACATATAAATTGTCGAACTGCTGTAATGCTACAAAATATAGACAAGTTTGTTGGAAATGACGTGTGTAGAAACAATGCTCTGCTTTATACTTCAACTTCAGCTAGTTTTTGTTACATGGACAAATAATATCGTCTATCGTCCTAGGTTACATGCTTTGCATCTCTCGTCCTCGGGTTTTTTTGTTTGCTTAGTAGTTGGTTTGTGTGGGTTTTTTTGCCCTTGGGTTTGGTTTCTTTATTATTTGGGCTCGTCCCCCCCCCCCCCGCTCTCTCTCTCTCTCTCTCTCTCTCTCTCTCTCTCTCTCTCTCTCTCTCTCTCTCTCTCTCTCTCTCTCTCTCTCTCTCTCTCTCTCTCTCTCTCTCTCTCTCCCCTAAATTTTGGGCTGTTTTTTTTGCCTCTGTATATCTGTCGTGACTGTGCATTGCCTTTAGTAATGGGCTTTTTACAGTTCACTGGTTTTTTGCTTATGTCCCTCGTAAATGTGATGGTTTTTATGCTATTTTTTAGCATGTTTTAATGGTTTAGTATGTTAAATAGGTTTTCTATACTTGTTACTTTTAACTTATGTGATAGATTTCTTAATTTAGATACTTTTTATTTTACATTAAATGTTGTGGTGGATTGGAACTAGTTTTTTTTGGGCTGTTTTGAGCTGTTTATACCTACATTTGTTTTTTTTTTTTGCCTCTGTATATCTGTCGTGACTATGCATTGTCTTTAGTAATGGGCTTTTTACAGTCCTGACTGGTTTTCTTTGCTTTTGTCCCTCGTAAGTGTGATGGTTTTTATTTTGCTTGCATGTTTAAATGGTTTAGATTGCTGAATAGCCTTTTCTATACTTGTTACTTTTATTTTTTTATGAGACATGTTCCTTTTATTCGATACTTTTTATTTTACTTTAGATGCGATGGTGGTATGGAAAAGGTTGGGTTTTGGGTTGTCCTCGTTTATTGCTTTAAATTGCTCTTATGTTTTGACCGTAACGTGGTACTCCTTTTTGATGACCTTGCAGTTGTCTATTATAAAATAATACGAGACTTGTTGATACTTATTTCTTACTACTTCCTATATTTATCTGCATTGGGATTCTATACTTAATTTTGGGACTATGTTTTATACTTAGTTTTTGGGTTTTTGATCTAATGTTTTTGCGGTTATGGTTTTTTGTGGTGGCCATTGAACTAGACGTGTGTATTTATTTATTTTTATGACAATCTATTATGTGCTCATTTCTTTAACAAACTGCACTCTATGTTTATTAAATCATAAACAGCAGGCAAAAAACACTGGTGATAGGACATGAAGACATTGTTCCATTTGAGAGCAATGGTAGAACGGTGCTTGCTGCTAGACAGACTGCTTAATGGTTGTATAATTGCTAAAAATGTCATGAGATGAATGCATATAACATGATAAAAAACATATTTCTTAAATTAGATATTTTCGTTATTTATGTATAAAAAAGAGATGATGTGGTTGATTGGTAAAAGTTGGGTCAAGAGTAGCCCTCATTAAACATGGTGATAGCCATATATTACAACATCTTGAAGATGGTTGCTTTTGAGTATTGTACTTGTTATTTATAAACAATGCAAGATTTGGAGAATGCTAGGTTATTCTTGAACTGCCATGAAGACTTCATTTCATATGCTGCAGTATGATTCGATGGTAGGAAATACCTATGGATTAACAATTAGAAAAGTTTTTTTAAAAAAAGGAGCATCCTTGCCTATTTGCACTTGAAAAACATGTTGATAGTAACTAAAGATGAATGTTTATATATCATACACATAATAGATGACACATTTATGACTTGTGTAAAATATATGGTTTGTTCCAAAAAAACGAGCATGGGACAAACTGAAAATTTTGGAATATGGCAGACAATAAGAAGAAACATAGGGTCCTACTATAACATTTTAAAATAGTACACTTCTGGATTCCAATCGAATATGGAAGCTTATTGTGGGTTATAAACCATGGAGATCTAAAATAGTTTGAAAAAGTCTCAATTTTAATATTACTTTGTATGACTGGTAAAATCCTTACTTTACGGTTGAACTTCAAATTGCGACATGGATAACAAGTGAGAATAAGTGTAGACACCTATAGTTCCCAAAATAATTTCCATGTTCTAACGCAGTTGTTGTGGATGGATGTAGGTGAGCTTATTCTCCTCAATTTGCTGTGTAACTTGTAAAGTTATGAAGGATTACTATATGAAAACATTACAGATTGACTTATTTTTGTAATGTTTAGTAGTGAATTATGTTGTTTATTTTTGTTAGGTTTAAAAACGCACACACTTTTAGTTGAAAGAGGATTCCCCTTTGGTTACCAACCACATAATGTGAAAATTTGTCAAAATCTATCTTGGATATTTTTTGTGTTTCTAGTTTGTGAGAAAATATCACATGTGTGGAGCATGTTCCCACATGTAGAAAAAGTAAAAATAGTTTAGTCATGTTGACTTTAGGGGTATCATAAAGATTTTGTATCAAGCATCTTGGTGTAGAACTTTGATAGGGCCAATTTTGGCTTTAGAGGTCAAATGTTCAAGTACACATGTTTTTGAGTCAATTTGGAGATTTGCCAATTTTGCTTGTATTGTCTTCTCTCTCTAGATGAGCCCAAAAGTGGTATTTTCTCTCTCTCTACTTGAGGAGAGGATCTTGTTGGGACTTAGTTTATTTCATGAAGTCTTCCACACATGTGAAACACCTTTTGGTAATGAATCAATGTATGTAGAATGGTTTTTTTTGCCTTAGATCTTATCATTGATCTTGGATTTCAATCAATACGTGATCTATAGTGCATGAGCCAAGCTTAGGAGAACAATTTCACACATTAGGGAATTTCCACGTGTGAATTTTCACATGGTATCAGAGCCTACCTAAGCTTTGATGCATCTATCATCCATAGTTTCAAAAATTTCATGAAAATCAAGATCTAGAGAGCGTTAATTGCATTTCCCATGCTATCTCAAGCAAATTTGGATCAAAAGGGTTCATTATCATAACGATTGAATCATTTCAGGTACTGTACATGATTCCTTGCTTAGACACGTGTGAAGTACAGCCAAGTTCATTTGGAAAGTTCTCTTCCAAGTTAGATCCAAATTTGGTGCTAGATAGCTTGTTTGAAAGCTAGTTTGTCGAGTTTTTGTAGCAATTTGTTTCATACCATAAAAGTTATAAGCTTTTGAAGAGGGTTAGGTAGGGCACTTAGACCTGTGTGGACACATTTTCTTTGTACTGTGAGGTGTATAGGAGTGAAAATGCTCACAATGACTGGTCATATGTTGAGTAGCTCCAGAATCCAGAAACCAAGATGATCATATCTTGCTAGTTTGACCAAAAAATTCAAGAAGAGGCTTTCCAATGTCATCTATTTGAGATCTAGTCATCATTTTGAGGTCATAGCCACTTTCTTTTATACAATTGGCTTGTATTTGAGTGATTTGTGGATTATTGGAGTGTTTCACATGTGCCAAAGATAGTTTGACCCAAACTTTGCCTATACTCCATCAATTGATGAGAGGTTGATCTAGTTTGAGAGAGATTGGTAGAGAGCTAGTGAGATCTATCTCACATTTTGTTGCAAGATCTTGCATAGGAGTTGGTAGTACACCTTTCAAGGATCCTATAGTGAGAGAAGCAACATTTTATTGTCTAAATCACAAGGATTCTTCACTATTACATGGCATCTATGGGTTCTTTTCTATTGGAATCTAGTAAGAGACTATATACCTCCAACTATTATATTTGGAAGGCTAGAATGGAGTCCTTTTTGGTGCTCCAAGATGTAATGAAAATTGTGCTAGGACTTGAGGAGGAGCCTCAAGAGCTCCAAGAGGTCCAAAAGTACAAAAAGAGAGTTAGGATGGCTCTACATATCATAAAGATAAATGTTTCAAATGAATTGTTGTGTGATATTGGCTCATGTACCACATCCAAGGAGGCTTGGGACACACTGGAATCCATCTATGGTGGAAAGGTGAAAGCATACTTTACAAAGGACAAGCCAATAGGAAGGGACAAAGAGCAACATCAACATTTCATGAAGGACAAGTAGAAGGAAGAGAGTGATGAAGAGTCATCACAAACATCAACAAGTTTCAAATCCAATAAGATTTGCTTCCTTTGTGGTAAGAAGGGGCATTTTTCTTCTAATTGTTTCAAGAAGAGAAATGATGATAAGGTAGCAAGAGGGACTAGTTGTGGTAAGCTTTTCAAAATTGATGCTAATCCTTGTGGAAATGTGGCCAAGAGGAGCTTGGATCATCTCAAGGAGGAGGCAAGTGATCTACCTCAATCTATGTTCCAAGATGGTGAAGCTCATGAAGATAGTGCTTTGGCAAAAGCACATGGAGAGTTATTGGCAAGGAGGTCTACTTCTCATCAATTCTCTTATCTTGTTCATTTGGATGATTTCATTTCATCATGTAGAAGCAAAGATAGTGCTATGTCATGTGACTTCTTGCTTGAAGACTTCAATTGGAGGTACCTCTTATCAAAAGTGCTTGATATGAAGATTGCAATAGTTGATACTTTGGAGATCTTTAGATCCATTTTCTTTGCCAATATTCCTTTGCACGTAAGGAGTAAGGAGGATCCAATTCCAATCAAGAGGATGATGGTATGATTCTCAAATCTACGAGTGAAAATGCTCATGATGACGGGTCATATGTTGAGTAGCTCCAGAATCCAGAAACCAAGAATTATCCAATAGTGTCTTTTGGTCTTTGACCATAAACGCTCCTTCGTCCATGTCCTCTATGCCTAAGATGAAGTGAAGACACCCTAGATCTACCATCTAAGGATAGATATGATGGAGATTTGCCAAGGCTTGAGGAGGAGTCATGGTTTCAAGGGGATCTTCAAGGGGCAAGGCCGAGTCTTTGTGATTCACTCCAACATATTTTCTCATGCTTCTCTTTCATTACTTGATGTACCATCTTGCTTTTATGAGGTCTCTAATCTCATAGTTGGAGTGAGGTAATGATTGTCTTGTATCATGCCTCTAGTGTGGACATATTACTTGTCATTCATGGCTTAGATATGTTTCCAAATTACTTAGAAATCAAGTGCTTGAGTCATCAGGTGTATGCTCTTGGATCTAGTAAGAGCAAGAATGAGCTTGTTGCTCATAGTTTGAAAAATCATGCTTTTACATGGTCTGAGGCAATTTGTAAACTTCTCTTGAAATTAAGTGAAGCAATTAAAGAGGACACTTACATCCTTGAGAAAGTATTTAGCCTCAAAAAGATCAAGATTCTATTTGATTTCAAGATTAGATCCATCATGGATAAAGATCATAGTATGTGGACTAGTCAAGCTAGAATGCTTAATCTTGATAATCAACACTTTTGTTCATCTTATGATCTTGATCTCTATGATCTTTGTGACCTTTATGAGGCATGGAAGCCCTAATTTTCATCATGGTGCGGCCATCTTCATGCAAATGGTACTTTCAAATCAAAGATCATCATCAATCATGGAGGAAGCACTTGGATATAGTGGCAAATTGGTGGAATACTCTTCAAAGATGTTGGCAAATTATTTCTACCAAAGAAATATTATCATGGATATGGTGAGGGTGCTGCTATGATGGATCCTTTTTCTGGTTTTTTACTTCATATGCATACCAAAGGATCAAAAAGTTTCACAAACTCCTTGATCTTACCAAGCTAGTTTTTGAGGAGGAGTGTGAAAAATTGCCAAAATCTATCTTGGACATTTTTTGTGTTTCTAGTTTGTGAGAAAATATCACATGTGTGGAGCATGTTCCCACATGTAGAATAAGTAAAAATAGTTTAGTCATGTTGACTTTAGGGGTATCATAAAGATTTTGTATCAAGCATCTTGGTGCAGAAATTTGATAGGGCCCATTTTGGATTTAGAGGTTAAATGTTCAAGTACACATGTTTTGTCATGATTAGGCCAAAATTCATTTGTGATGTAACTCAAGATAGTTAGGTTGCTTACACATGTCAAGTTTAGGTTTGATGAGTGATGCACCCTATGTGGTGGCAAAAGTCAAAGGGTCCAATCATAAGAGAGAGATGTGTTGGAAGGGTCCAATCATCACACATCCAATAGGATTAGAGAGGCTATATTTAAGGGGTCCAATAGGAATTAAACTTGGATCTCCATGAGTTTCTATATGTACTTTTATTCCCTTCATTAATGTATGAGATATCTATGAGTTTTTTGAGTCAATTTGGAGACTTACCAATTTTGCTTGTATTGTTTTCTCTCTCTAGATGAGCCCAAAAGTGGTATTTTCTCTCTCTACCCGAGGAGAGGAGCTTTTTGGGACTTAGATTATTTCAAGAAGTCTTCCACATATGTGAAACACCTTTAGGTAATGAATGAATGCATGTAAAATGGTCTTTTTGCCTTAGATCTTGTCATTGATCTTGGATTTCAATCAATAGGTGATCTATAGTGCATGAGCCAAGCTCAGGAGATCAATTTCACACATTAGGGCATTCCCACATGTGTGAATTTTCACACATAAGGCTCTTTGGCCTAATTTGCTAATTTTTCATATGGTGATATGCTTTTTTTAGAGCTATGTTTGGCATGCCGACTTACAAATTTTAGGCTATTCTCCTCCTCTCATTGCCCCTTCCCCTACTGCTTAGGCTTTCATTGCATGTATCTCGCAAAAAAAATTCATGAGAAATGTGAGAGATTTCAACTAGCTTAGTCAAATGTGCTACATTTGTTTATATGGCAATTGAGGCCAATTTCATATTAGACTTAGAGTTTGACTTTTCAAAGTTATGTTACTCTAAAAGCATTTGAATAAACACAAATGGAAAGTGTGGGAAATGATATTACACAAGTTTTAGTAGATTCAAATTAGAGTAGTAGAGACATTGAATCTAGTCACAATAATAGTAGGGTTTTATATTATGGAGGGAAACCAAGTTTGAATTTAGGTCTGGACCTGCTATAAAAGGATGTAACTCCTGGGAAGAGAAACAATTATCTCTGTCTTATCTCATTCATGCTTATACATGGTTCTCTTGGATTCTACTATCCATTGCTACACCATACTTATGATATCTTGCAATTTTCTGTGTAGAATGTTCATTAAAAACTATTTTTAGATCCATCCATGTGAAATACAATATCTTACTTATTTTGTATGGACAAAAATTTTATTTTATGTTTTGATTCATGTTTGATCAAGATCTATTAGAGTTTGCATCTCATTCATAGTGTAGATGTTGGTTTTTCTACATTGGCAAGGCTGGTGAATTGTTGTCTTTCTAACCCAAGATCATTTTGTAGGTTTGGCTCTCAATTGATCAAAAAACATTCACATGGTATTAGAGCTTGTGTTTCAAGTTATGAAGGAAACAATCACATCTATCAATGATTTGGAGAAGATATCAATGCTAGAGCATACTAGATTGGATTCTACACCAAAATTGAGTTTCTTGCAAACGTAGATTGGATCCTTTGTAGATCAAAACTCTATTTAGGTTTATAATCTTGATCAGTTCCAATTTCACAACATACTTGTTGGATTTGGCCGATTTTTAGAGCATTGGAAAAGCCTAAGTGGTGGCTACAAGATTGCATATCAAGTTTTAGGCAATTGCATTTAGAAATTGAAATGAATTAATTTTTTTTAATTTTTTCAAAACCCTAATATTGATTGGATCTCTAGATTGTGAGGTTACTGAACTTCATTTGAGTGTGTTTCAACCTTAGGAAGTGGCAAGAGTCATTAGATTGAGGATATATCATAGGTTGGTCAAAATTTCACTATTCTATTTGTTGATTTGCTTGGTATAAGTGCTAGAAGAGAATTGAGAAGTTTCATATCTTTGTGATTTCCTTTTGAAAACATTTGTTGTTGTTCAAAGGAGTGATTTGTGCATTGAAACAGGTTGAAAGAGAGGAGGTCATTGCTACATGGCTACATCAAGTGGAGTCATGTTGGAAGCCAATGATAGGCTTACCTCAAGTAACTATTCATTGTGGAAAGTGAGGATGAAATCACTTATGGAGATGAATGATGTTTTGGATATTGTAGTAGGTTTTGAGGAGAGACCAACAACACAACAAGATCAAATGAGGTATGACAAGAGGGCCAAAAGCACTCTACACATGATAAAGATGAATGTTACCAATGAGCTTCTCAAGGAAGTTGGTAAGAGTACTTCATTAAAGGATGCTTGGGATTCGTTGAAGAAGCTTTATGAATCCAAGTCTACTTCTAGAGTGTTGACTCTTATAAGGCAAATCTTTTCTTATTTGCAAAATAATGAAGAAAGTCCAAATACTTTTATTTTCAACATCCTCGAATTTAATCTCTAGGTATTCCAAAGGGTAGATCCAAAAAGGATTACTCTCTAGCTGGAAAATAACAGAATACAAACAATAAATGTGACTAATCAACAAATGCTTTCATGTTTCCTCCATCTTTGTCTAGCTCCATATGACTCCATATAACTAGTATGTGACACTAGTCCTTCTTCAAGATCCACTTGACACAAGAAAATGACAATAGATTCACCAAAAATTGACAATCTCCAAGCATTGGCACCACATAGTTCAAACCTTGAAAAATCAGGCATGAATGATTGATATATCAGCAAAACCAGCCAAGAATGATAGTACAACTCCAACATCAAAATGATGTAAAACAATGTAGCCAGTTTCACCATATCTTGCCAATTTGCACACATCCACATGAAATTGCTCAAACATGAGATAGAACAAGTAAAGTAAAAAAAGATCCAAAATGCCTTTTCCATTTGACCCTCCTTTGATGTTCCTGACTAGCTCCAAATTGCCACCTTTCCTTTTGTGTTGTTGAAGCCCTTTGAGATCAACTTCTTGATCTTCCTCTTGATCATCAAATAATATCTTCAGACCTGAACCTCTGAAAATACTCCCTCTCAAACATATGATTTAGATCCAACAAGATCTCATCAATGCTTGATCTCAACTTTCCACAAAGGTTAGTGAAAACAATGCCACCATCATAAAGCAAAAGATAGATTCCAAACTTTCCATCCAACATGAAGTAGAGTAGGTGAAGATGAGTATCAAACCTAATAAATCCAGCCCTCTTGAGTTCATAACAAACCTCAATAATCTCACCAATAAGATTTCCCTTGCCTTGAAAAAATTGCCTCTCGATTTGCTCCATGTAGTCTTCTCCAACCAACCTTTTGCCATCTCGACCATGAGTGAACAATTCACCATAATCATAGAATCCTTTGAGTTGATGAAGAGATGTGAGATCCATGCCTTGGATCTTCCCAAGAACCAATCTTCCATTGCCCTTTCCTTCACTAGACTCTCTCTTAATGATTGCATCATAAGAATTAGAAACCTCTTGAATAATAGAAGCCATGAAAAAAATCATTAGTACTTTCAACATAAGGATAATTGAAGTAGTCGCTTTTTTCAAATAAGAACTTCTACTCAATGATTTAGGTAATGACTTATATGATAATGATCCACCCTCATTATTATTCACAATGACATCATTCAAAGTACATCCTACTTTGAATACTTCACATACTTTTCTTCTTCTTGACTTGTGACTATCTCCCTCACCAAGTCTCATGATAGAACCATTTGATCTACTCTCTTTATGAAGACATGTGACACCACTTGTTGCACAAATGACTTTCTTGGAATCATAACAAAGATGAACATCTCCAAGTAGCATATTAGATCTTGACCTAGATCTAGTTAAAGGAAGCTTGTTAGACTTTGCATAAGATCCACCAATCTTATTGATGCTAAAAGAGAACTTTGGAAAGTTGAGGCCAATTTCTTTTTTCATTCCATCCTTTTTGTTAGCCATAACAAAAGCATCAAGCTTGAAAAGTCTACCTTGTCTATCTCCCTTATCAACCAAGATTTCTTCCTTTGTAATGAAACAAGCATCGCCACCAAACTTTACCATGTATCCTTTATCTATCATTTGACCAATACTTAGCAAATTCTTTGAAAGTGAAGGAATGTAAAGAACACCATCACGTCTTGCTTTCCTACTAGTAGAAAGACAAATAGGAATTGAACCAATACCTTCAATCACACACTCACCACCATTGGCCATGTAAATCACTTTCTTGGCTCCATCATAAGTGATCAAAGATGTAAAGAACTCCTTGTGACTAGTCATGTGTGAACTAGATCCACTATCAATCCACCATGTCATTTGCGAGATGAGAACACCAAGAAGTTTTGCTCATTCACTACAAACATCATTCATAGCAGAAGAAAAACTTCATGTTCTTAAATCTCATGATTGGCTGAATTGCTTGAGTACATATTTCCAATGTGTGTTCATGGCTACCTAACTGATCAACTTCATGATACCATTTACAAATTAGTATCATTGTTAGGTACTTACATTTCTTTCATTAATGTTTTATGCTATTGCATATTTATTTTACATGCGAGATCGATAAAGTCATATGATAATCATACACTACAAATATGGGGCAGATGGATGTGTGACAAGGAGATTCGTGAGATAGATGTGAAAAAAAAACATGAAAATATAGTGGAGGCTATATGTATGCTTGAGAGAGATTTTCCAACTTCCATCTTGGACATACAAGTGCATATACTTGTTCACTTGGTCCAAACAAAACATATAATTTTGGTTTTTGTGGCTTCAATATATTGAGCATCATTTTTTTTCTATGTCATTGAACACTACTCTCATCATGCAATAAATGTTTATAGGTGGATGGTTTTTTTTTGGAGAACAATGAGGTAAAAGGCAAAAAACCTCAAGTTATAGGTGCTCTTAAGAAAATGACACCTTTTCTTGGAGGAAAAATTTCTACTTTCATGCTCTATAATTCTGGAGTGATGGATAAATGGTTGGAATTATACGAACAAGAGAAGAAAAAAAGAGTGTTGGCTAGAAACAGACACCGCCATAATAGGCATAGGGTGTGAAAATTGTCAACATTTCCTAGCTAGTTTGAGGCCTAAATTGGCTAAAATTGTAAATAGTTTTGGTTCTGGAGTTTCACACGTGTGAACCAGGCCACAATGTTTTTATTTACTGTATTTTTTCAGTATGATGAAGTGTCAAACTTCATACCCTTCAAAATGAGACCATTTTGATGTATTTTGGTCATATAAGCCATTTTTAGCTATTTTTCCTATATAGGGAATATCTAGGGTCAAGTACCTTCTAGAGAGAGGAGAGAGAGTCATCTTCCTCATCCATAAATAGTAGGGAAGTCGTGGAGAACAGGTTGGAGAAACCTTTTGTATGCTTCATTGAGATCAATAGATCATTGTCATTGTTTCTTCCTCCATTGAGAGCATTGTTGTGTGTATTGTCTTCAAGCTATTGTGTATGATCTTAGGTGCTTTCCAAAAGTGATAGGCTGATGTATTATGGACTGTATAATGCTATTTTGGGCCGCACTTGATGTTTATGGAAGTTTCCATTTGTGATAAATGCTTTTTGATCAAGTTCTTTGCATTCTAGGTAGCATAGAATGTGTTGCCAATTCCTAGCTTATGTAGTTTGGAGTGCAAGCATTCAAGCCAATGATCTTGGAGTTTAGATCCACTTAGGATCTGTATTTTTCACATAGGGGTCAAGCTGCACCTTCACATGATGTTGCCCAACCAATGCACCATAGAATGGATGATAGACACACTCCAACAGACAAGGTCAAAGGGACAGGTCATATCTGATATGGAACGAGAATTTGCAAGAGGATGTGATTGGATGGTTTGTTTATTGCTTCTTCTTTTTTAGTAAAATACAATGTACTTGTACAATGATTGATTATTGTCTTAATTACAATTAATATGTGGCAGTATCGAAAGTATAGTGAAATGTGGGCATATGGTCATCATCATCGCATTGAACGAATTGATATGAAACGACAAACTTATGATTATGTGTGATGGCATCTTTCAATCAAGAAAGTCGAAGCAGTGCACGAGACCAAAGTCCAATCTCTGGAGAGCTTGAATATCTAGGAACTATTCAAGATATATATGAAGTGTGTTTCGGAGAAAATGGTAAATATTCTTTGTTTGATGTGAAACTGTTCAAAATCAATTATCAAGAGTCAAATGCAATCGTGAAAAGAGATCGTAGTGGATTGTTTTCTATCGATTCAACCAAGACATTCATGTTGATAACAACTTTTCTAACTTAACATTGTTAAATGTGCCTGTATTTTTTCAACCGGATCAATATTTAAAGAACAAATAGTGGTATGTTGTTCAAGTTAAGCCATGCGCAAGACATGTATTTGAGAATGCTATAGGAGACCACCTCAATCCAAGAGAGGTAGTCCAAGGTATCCTAAATGGATTGAAGGATAAATTTGACAACCTTGTCCAATCTTATGCAATCAAGGAGGAGCCTCCAAGCTTGGAGTCACTACAAGGAGTTCTCATTTTCGAGGAGTGTAGGCTAGAGAACAAGCTCATGAGGATCAATCAACTTTCTTTGATGGATGATGGAGAAGTGAAAGCATACTTCATAAAGGACAAGCCGAGAGGAAGGGGCAATGGGTTACATCAACATTTCAAGAAGAAAAATTCAAAGGAGGAGAGTGATGAGGATTCATCACACACATCAACAAGCTGCAAATCAAACAAGAAGTGCTTCTTTTGTGGTAAGAAGGGGCATTTTCCTTCTAATTGTTTCAAGAAGAAAGAGTTCCTCAAGCAAGCCCATTTTTCTAAAGATAGTGAATGTGAGATATTAAGAGAGTTATCAAGAAGGATCTCTCATGATGTCACTGTACTCTTCTTCTAGTTTTGAAGTTGAAAATTCATGGTGGATAGATAGTGGATCTAGTTCTCATATGACTAGTTTAAGAAAGTCTTTCACTCATCTTGCACCTTACAATGGTTTTAGAAAGTTGTTTTCATTCCTATTGATGGTGAATGCAAGATAGAAGGAATTGGTAGTCTACCAATGGGTGTTGAATCCACTATGATTCTTGAAGATGTACTTTGTGGGCCTAATCTCACTATGAATCTCATTAGTGTTGGCAAGATGCTAGATGATGGTTTCCAAGTTGTTTTTGGAAAAGATGCTTGCTTGGTTAAGAGGGATGCTGATGTGGTAGCAAGTGGGACTAGATGTGGTAATCTTTTCAAGATTGATGCTAATCCTTGTGGAAGTGTGGCCAAGAGGAGCTTAGGGGCATTTTTCAGGTGGTATCTACTTCAACATATTCACTTTTGCTTCTCTTACATTATTTGATGTACCATCTTGCTTTTATGAGGTTTCTAAATCTCATAGTTGGAGCGAGGCAATGCTTGTCTTGTATCATGCCTCTTGCATGGACATATTGCTTGTCTTTAATGGCTTAGACATGTTTTCAAATCATTTTGAAATCAAGTGGTTGGGTCATCAAATGTATGCTCTTGGATCTAGTAAGAGCAAGATTGAGTTTGTTATTCATAGTTTGAAAAATCATGTTTTTTCATCTTGTGAGGCATTTTGTGAACTTCTCTTTAAGTGAATCATCCTTGAAGGAAACTTACATCCTTGAGAAAGTATGTAGCCTCAAGAAGATCAAGATAGTGTTTGATTTCAAGATTAGATCCATCATGGATAAAGTTCATAGTATGTGGACTAGTCAAGCTAGAATGCATAATCTTGATAATCATCGCATTTGCTCATTTTATGATCTTGATCTTTATGATCTTTATGAGGCATGGAAGCCAAAGATTTCACTTTATGGTGAATCCATCTTCATGCAAGTGGAGCTTTCAAGTCAAAGATCATCATCAAGCACGGAGGAAATTCAAAGATATGGTGGCAAATTGGTGGAATGATCATCAAAGAAGGTGGCAAGTGATTTCTACCAAAGAAGACTTATCATGGATGTGGTGAGGTTGCTGCTATTGAAGATCCCTTGGCCGATCTTCACTTCACATGCTTACCAAAGGATCCACTCAACAAGTTTCACAAGCTCCTTGATTGATCTAGTACCTTACCAAGCTAGTTTTTGAGGAGTATGAAAAATTAGCAAAATCTAGCTTGGCTATTTTGTATTTTCTAGTTTTTGGAGTTATAAGATTTCTACACTCTATTGAGTCAAATTGGTTTTCTCTCTCTACTTGAGTTTTCTTGATTGGATTCTCTCTCTACCAGAGAGGAGGGCATTTCATACTTAGTTTGCTATAGTACAAGTCTCCACACGTGTGAAAGTACTTGTATGGTTTATTTATGCATGTAGTAATGTGCTCTTGGCTTAGATAGTATGGAATAGATCTTGGTTTTCAATCTATGTGTGATCTATGTGCAATCACAAAGTCTTAGGAGATCAATAACACACATGTAGCACTCCCACATGTGTGAAATTCAACAATATACACCTGTTGGTTGTGATATTCTTTCTTTGCTCGTTTGCTTAGTCCAAAATGTTGACAATGCAATTCATCACAATCAAGTATGCACAATCATGCAAATTATATATTCACATCGTCATCTTACTAATATCATGAAAAGAGCTCAAATAGAACATGAGAATTTATGCCTCTAACTATGTCAAATGACAAATTTGAAACAAAAAATAATGTATTTTCACTCAACCGTGCTTACTAAAATTTTCAGAAAAATCAATAGATTATGAATATATCACTAAAGGGTACATATTTACAAATTATCTTAACCAATAAGAATGTCTTAGTACACATTGATAATCACTTCCTAATTTTCTAGAATATAAAACGCTAACCATTCGTAACATATGATCTAGTGAGCTATTAGCTTAATCTTAAAAAATCACGTATTTTGAAAATCACAGGTCAATTGTTTGCCACGCGTGGCAAATTTGTTTAAAAATTTTTTTTGCCACATGAAAAGTTGGTTATTTAACGACTTTTCGTGGCTCTGCCACGCGTGGTTGTGCCACACCAATGTATAAGACATGGTATTCTAAAAAAATTGATTTTTTTTAAATTTTGCGTGGTAGTTCCACATGTGGCACAACCACGCAAAAAATTTAAGATTAGTTTCCCTCCTCCCGCACCCACAGTCAACACATTTTTGACCGGTAGGGTTGCCTGAATTTTTTTTGCATGGATGTGTCTCGCCAAGACATAGATGGCTTGACTAGGTGAGTTGCAGTTGGCCATGTCTTAAAAAAAAAGGAGTATTCAGCTAAAATGAAAAAGTCTAGGTTGAATTTTTGGGGGCCTAGGCAAAATAAAATTAGAGAGTTAGTTAGTCACGGGCTCTGAGAACTTGCAAAGTTTAGAGTGTTCGAGAATTCTTTTGTGAGTGCCAAGGTGGCAAGACACTCGCATTCGTTCCAATTGCTCTCTTATCCAAGTGTGTTGTCCACTTGTCCATTATCTTGTATTTTTTCTCTCTTGTATGTCCTCATTGGTGCGACTAAGTAACTTTGAATTAATCTTGACCTCAATTAGAGGATATTAGATATTACCCAATTTTTAAAACTTTGGAACCTATTGCAATTATAGCCTATGCATATCACGTGAGCGGATGTAAATAATGGACTAGGTAGTGTGGGCGTGAGCAGGCTCGCTACTGGCTGTAGCATGCAGCCTTCATGCACCAAGCCGCCCCGCGGCGAGGTGCGTTGAAGGCTGCCTGAGATTGCTCACGGCTGCTACCAACCGTAATTGAAGTTTGGGCCTTCAATTTTGACAAGCAGTAAGAATATGGATTTAAACATGTGTGGTCAGATCTAGTTAAAAAATGACACCGGTCTACTATGAGCCCAAATGCCAATTAAGATGATGATTTCAAATGTAATGATTCTTTTACTATTATTGGCCCTGCCCTTGTTGGGCAGGGATAATGTGACAGTTTCATCACTTGATGACGTATTCGCATCACATTCATCTTGGGATAAAAGCCCATTTCTCACTTTTTCAAAACATTTTTTATTAATGATATTGGAGGTGGACATGAAGGCCACGTGAAAGCCCACGTGAATCATTATGCGACTCCATCATGATGCATGTGATAACGTCATCATGACTCCATCACGCTGCATGTGATAAGGATCAGAGCACAGTACTAATTGCTATCTCTTTGTTTTCTCATTGCTGACACAACCTCTTATATATGTATCAGATTGCTACCTCTTTCTTGATCTATTGCTGCTGAGAAACTCTTGCATCTGCATCTATTACGTAAGATGTTCTTAGCAGAGAACAGTTAAATAGATCGTGTTGCGAGGAGGTATCACTACAACACCTATCAGAAACCCATCAAATATTTACAGCTCTTTGGAATGGAGTTCATCGAATCCAAAGAAAGACGACTGGTTGGCATTCTTTTTTATCTTTTGGCATTCTTTTTTATCTTATGACTTCACAATATCGAAAGATAAAATTGTGTGTTTTTTAAGAGAGAGAGAGAGACACACACACACACACACACACACAAACAAGAGACACGGAGAGCTGTAGATGGTTGTTTCGTCCTCTACTAACTAGTGGATAGGGAAGACTGATCACCATCTTTTGGAGAGGGTACTGTATTTTTGGAGATTAGAGTACAATTCATGCAGGGGAATAGAATCACAGAAGAGAGAGAGCATTTTAATAGCTACATACTGTATATTGAATTATGAACGTGAATGAGACATTGTCTCTACATGTTGCATGAGAACGTGACATTTCAGGACCCGTGAGAATGTTTCCGATCTTTGTGCAGCTTACTCCAGATTTCTGTGCTGGTGAAGGCACACACCATTCTGCCCCTCTTGCCCATGCTTCTTAAATTGACGTGGCCTTGGTTCAATCTTTTGTACTGACACAGATAACATTTGTGTCTGATGATGCTATCGCTATTCCGCTGCATGCTTTTCCTCTCTGTCAAAACATTATCCTTCACAATCACATCAGCAAGTGGCTGGATCAGCTTCTGGAAAGTTGCATCATCTGGTTGCTGCAAAAAAGAAAAAAACAACGATCCAGCACAATTACTGGTTTGGTTCAGCCCTATGCTCCAAATTATAAGAAAATACAAAACAATTAGACCAGGAATTACTTGAGCTGAATGGCATACCTTACATTTTGAAATGGCTTCAATGATTCTTTTCTCTGCCGCCCTCAACTGGGATTTGAGCTGCCGTCGCAGCAGCACAGAGCAAGCCCATCCTCCAGCGCCTCCAAGCACTACAGTGTGCTCTCCAGCCGAGTAACCAAACCTGCTATCGACGCCCCAAATCCCCCACCAGCACCTCTACTTGGGTTGCGTTGATTCTCAATTCCTCCTCGATGAAGAGAACTGCCCCGCTCATCACTCCACAGCCTGCAGCCATTCAAATTAACCATGTGAAGCATCTACCGCAGTGGCAATGGATCGACGACGTGCGTCTCCAATCTCGTTTGCTGATTCTGGTATGGGCTTTTTCAAAGCGGGAACTTTTCGATTTGTGGGAGTCGGAAGAAAGCTGTAGCAACAGTTACGTTGAGATTATGCAGTTAGAATCCCATACGAAATATGTCAATTCCGAAAATTTTTGCACTTACAGCTGGAAAAACTACAGAAGGGAGATTACAATAAATGAGAAGCTTAACGATTCCAATTATATTGCTTTTTAGCTAGTGACCACAATGACCATTGATATAGCAATTACGAGATCTTGCATACCTGGATTTGATTATTGGTAGCTACAATATTTGAGGACAATAAATGGGGCAGTTACATTTCCTTATGGACGTTTTTGATCAAGCCTCCAAACTAAATTATTCGGTAGTTATAGTGAGTACTAGAAGTCAATGGTAAGCCACAGCACGAAGGGTTCAAGTCTAAGTTACTTGCTTCCAGGAAGCCACACAAAGCGATTGGACTGTGTAAAAACCTTTTGAAGCTATCGTAATAAATGAAAAACTTTTCTCCCTTGACCGTAACTACTCCCAAATGAAGTTCCAGCAATCACGTCAGCTGTTACAATGGCAAACTGCTCATATACATCAATCTCCGCAGTTTTTCCTTCGTTCAATCTGATTAACGCATTTCAATGCTCTACGATTTGATTCGTACTTTATATTTAACAAGAAGGTACCATTCCCTGTAACTCAACGTCAGCATCAGATTACTTTGAAAATCAAAAACTTGATTGGTCCTAATCAATTGAAGAATAATTATAGTCTACCATCATTGCCAACATATATTGTTCTACAAACTTACAATTAATTATCGGCTCAGTGCAAACCTTTGACTTCTCAAGCTGAAAAGCACGACTAACGATACGTCTTCTGTGTGCCCAGTCTTCTCCATTTGCCATGATTAAGCCATTTCCAAGAGGAGCGGCCCCTCCTTTCTGTTGCAGCCACCTTAGTCTTAATCTTCGCAATCTCATGCATGTTGCCAACCACGAAGTTTGGATGAGGTCCCGCCAATCCCTGCTTCATCAACAATCTCCTCATGAGTCTTGGCTTCCACCAGTATTGACCCACAACCAGACGAATTTGCTCCATGCCTGCAAAATTATAGAAAAAAGTACTACTAGCACCGCAAGTACGAGGCATTAGAGTCCCGTCATTATTTGTGATTTGTAACTTTTGATTAAACCAGCACTTTAATTGTATGAGGATTCAACAACTACTTGTATACGCTAAAGATCAAAAGAATCAGATGATAGTTGAGCTGGTTAAGGACCAAAATTGCGTGACGGGCACTTTCACGATGTTGCCTTGCTGCACAAAGTAGCCTTGGTCGATATTGCACAAAGTAGAGGGAAATTACGTGGTCTCTTCTTAATTTCATTGGAAATATTATCCACCAGACACTCTGCTGTCAATAGCTGGAATGCACTATATTACTTTACAAAAAACGAGAGAGAGAGAGAGAGAGAGAGAGAGAGAGAGAGAGAGAGAGATGAGTTTCTGTACCCATTTTATGAGTGATTTCCACATTTTAGCTGTAAATGATGTTTGCCCAATCTGGACAAACTGTGCCTTTGAAGGGATTATTCTGTCTAGGTATGGCAACTATGATCGTGGGAACAAAAAACCAGGACAAACATGGACATATCTCAGGTGTGACATGACCGATCGAGTTGGCATGGCGATAGTGACAACTATGATGTCCGGTTCTGTTGCAGATAAACATGCAGCGAAAGTTCAAATTGGATCGTATTTACGATTTGAGAACTTTGCCATTGTCCTGAAAACTGATTACGATTATGGCGATGACAAATACATATTGCGTATAGAACACAACTATGTTGTGACACAAATCCAACCGTTTGATGTCATTGCGAATTTCATGCCTACTGACAAGATTCGAAGCCTTCGAATGCGGAAAAAAGGTACTGACAAACGAGAAAAGACAAATTACTGCACATTCGCAATAGTGGTTGCTGTTATAGGCATACTTGGCCAAGCGGAAGGCTTCCAAATGGAAAGATACAATATACAAGTTGTAGATGGCAAAACGACAAATGACATTCAAACAATTAGTTGTTAATCTCATTCAAGTTGCTATAATAAGTTTTTGTATTTCCCATAAATTTTGTTGTTCAGATTTGTTGTTTTTAAAACATGCACATGGATTTGGTAGGTTTCATTTTGGGAAACGACTCGTGCTCAATATTTTGAACTAGAAAAAGTTTTCCAACAAGGTCGCCCAATTATCACAATGCTAAAAAATGTTCAAGGCACACTCAGGAATGGGCTGATTCGACTTATTGTGCAACCTTATACAATTTTTGCGGCAATCCATGATTTGGCATTTCAAGAGCTTTTGTTGGATGTCCAAGAATTCCATGTCGCTCAAGCTGTAGCTGTTGGAATGGAGGTGTACTTGAAAAACTTTCATGTGTTACAATTTTACATTTATGTTTTATGTGTTTCCTTGCATGTGTTATTGTTTTATGTTACATGCTTCGAATGTATAAACTTGAAACAAATGTTCGAAAATGTATGCATGTAGGTATTCGGAACATTGAAAATTACAAATATAAATGCTCCACCGATCGACTTTGTCTGTTCGATTTGCCAATCCAAGAAGATCACTAGAAAATCATTCACAACATGTTTTTGCCGTACATGTGATATCACATTGCTGAAAAAAATGGGTGTGCTTACGGCAGAAATTGAATATGACAATGGTAAAATTGTGGCGGTGAATATTTATGATGAATGAGTCCAAACAATATTGGACCTACCTGAATCATTGCCAATAGCATATGAAAAAGACCCAATCTCCATTCGTGAGAAAATGGTGGCTGTTGACACAAAAGCAAAATATCAACTTGATGGTCAAAACAATCTTATTGGAGTGGAGATGCCTTGCACACGGTACATATACGTACTTTTGATAGAATGCAATTTTTTATTTACTTCAATTATTTCGCTTTTTCCGTTTCTGGTTTTCTAAATCCTTTGTTCAAATTGTATGTTGCAGTTCTATACCTGTTCGCATGCCTATTTTACTCAGATTGCCAGAACTGATGCAAGTACTTCACAACTTTGTATGGAAGACTTTCAAGAAGCTGACTTGCCAATGGTGGAATGCTCTACCTCTGCTGATAATGCCATTGCAATGCTAAATGAAGAAACAAAGTTTTAACATGAACATGACAACATAGGTATAGTTGTGTATCTATATATGTTTAATAACTCACAAATGCTTTTAGTTCTAGTCAAGGTTGACTTTGTTAACACCAACGATGGTACATGTTTCTTGTTCTATAAACCACTACAGTAAATGCACGGTATTCTGGAACTTTTTTTTTTACATTGATAGCCAACTACGACAACTGCTTTGCTTATAGATCTTGATTTGCTGTATTGTTCATCTTCCAAAAAAATTGTTGAAAATTGCTTGAATTTGTGCAAATGTGTGTGTATATGTTATATGTTTTGACAATTTAGCTTATATGCTTTGAAAATGTAAGTGTAAAACAAATCCCTTAAACTATGTCAATGTTAATTTGTAATTTGCAAACTACAAACGTAAGTCGAACCTAATCTGGTATCATATCTTTGATTTTATTATAGTAATAATGCTCACTTTTGTAAAATCAATTTTTACATTATTTGTATTACTTTTTTTCAAATGTATATATTCTTCTGCAATTGAATATTTGAAACTTCTTTTTGGAAACCCAAAAAATCTCTTTTTAGAATACATGTTTGTTACAAAGACATAATAAATGCAAGGTTTTTTGAAACTTTGGTTTACCCTATTAGCTGTTTCATTTGATATCCTTAACTTATCGAGTGAAAAAATCTGATTGCACGAAAAGTTTCAAATTCTTCCGATACTTAACCATCTTCCAACAATTACGTTACAAAGTTGCTTCCATTTTTCTATAGTTGGTTCGTGGCTGTATTATTGCTTTCGGAATGCAAGTTTTTCAAGTAAACTGCATCTTTGGCAATTTCCCATGTTTGCGTATATGATCTATGTTTTGACAATTTGGTTTACATGGTTTGGAGATTTAATTTTAAAGCAAATCTCTTAAACTATATAAAGTGTAAATTTCTAGTACATTAAAAACCCCAAATGTAAGTTCTTGTATCATATCTTTGATTCTATTATAGTGCGTTCAAAGTAGCTATCTTTTGTTCAAAACAATATTGCGCTCTGTAAAATCAGCTTGTACGATATTTGTATTAGTTTTTTTTTCCAATGTATCTGTTTTTCAATAAGGGAATATTTAAAACTTGTTCTTGAAAAGCCAAAAAAATTTTCATTTCCAAATACATGTTTGTTAAACAAATACAAAAATGGCTACTGGAAACAACTTTTTTGAGAGTTTGGCAATGTCGCTAGGACACAAAAGTAGGCCACAAGAAATCAGCTTTCAAGCAATTATACGATATTTTGAAACATGTTTAGGTAGAAGAAACCCAATTGCGATTCATTGGCAACAAAAATATTTTGATACAGATCGATTTCAAAATTTGCACAAAATATCACTATCTATGACAAAATATCTTATCAAAGATCAAACACAAATAAAGTACACTACTGTATATCTTGACGAATTTCTACTCACTTGGACTTGTTTGGCTTTAAACATCAATCTGATCATTGTCTTGTCAAGCAATCTCGAACAAATATGGGATAGTATAAAAACATGTCCTATTCGTATTTCAAAAACAGTAACATTATGGTATGATGCGCAAAACAAACAATACAATACCAAGTTCGCAAATGATTGTTTGCAATACTCAACAGGCAGTTCCTGATATTGTTATTGAGAGGCCAACTTTTGAATACAATACGGAAATCATGCGAATCAGTAAAACAATAAACCGGAAAAGAAAACGACATACAAAATTCTATTGGCATGCTCATATGAATTGTGAATTACTCAAAATAATGGCTGACAATACTTTGGAAACTGAGCAAATTGCGAATTCTTTTTTAGAAACTATGAAAATCCCAAGCGAATGTTTGACTACAAAACAAGTCACGAGACACATCAAATACTTGAAAAAACAAAATGCACAACATTGTCATGGCATAATGCCAAGAACATGTATTCAACCGTATGTGAAAATAGAACTTGTTTTGAATGGGGAACTTCATACCGTGAACGAATTTTGCAACTAATTCATGATAACAAATACCTCTCTAGTATTGAAATCGCAAAACAATTTTGCTCAACTATTGATCTGCATGCACATATTGAAATACCTGCAATTGCCCGATATATACGATACTTAAAAAGACAAAATAACAAACTCCCAAATAATCCATTTGCAAATTACTGTATTTCTCAAGATACAAATCATAATGTTGCTCAAAATAAGCAACAACAAAGGTATATTCGACAAATAAAAGACACACCTATACATGTTTGCCTCAGTTGTGGGAAACTCAATTTCAAGCATCAAACAAAGCAATTACCAGTAGAAACAAGTCTATATTTAAAACAATTAAAACAAAATCATTTCGATTATGCAGATGAACATACCATGCGAACTTGCAGAAATTGTTATAAATATTTGAAGGCCAAAAGAATGCCGCCATTTCTATTCCCAATAAATATATCAATGAACAAAAAAATACCAACCGTCGAAAAACTGAACCAATTAGAAGAACGCTTAGTATCACCTAGACTTGCATTTGCACAGATTCGACAACTGCACCCAGTTTTTGGTCAATTTAGTTTGCATGGAAGCATTGTTAACGTACCTAGTAACTTGGATAGGATTCAAACTACATTGCCTCGATTCCCTGATGAGAATTCCACTATAGCTATACAAATAAAGCGAAAGCTTGAATATAAATCAGTTTTTGCTTCGGGCTTAGTTAGACCTAATATCGTAATGACTACATTGCATGACCTTTGCGAAACAAACTTGTATACTGAATTGGCCATACAAATTCTCCCTAATTGGAAAGAACAATTACAAGCCAATGAATTTGCATATCGATTACATAATACTAATAGCGATGTTATACCACCAACTATCCTACAACCGTTAACTTTTCCGATAAAGAAACCACGAACTTTGTTGAAATTGCAGATGAGACGTTTTTAGATACCCTTATACATAATTTTTTAACATCACATCAAATACAAGATTTTGAAGACAAAATCATTTCAATAGCCCCAGCCGAAGGTTATCAACCATTGGGATTATTTCAAGACAAAGATAGTGAGGAATTGAATTTCCCAACTTTGTTTTATAGATGTCAACGATACAAAATGCTCTGTGAAAACAATACATACCAACAAATTGCACAATGGGAAATCATGCACCATGATAGGCGTTTTGCAACTCACATTCCAAATCTATTTTACAAAACTATTAAATGTCAAATTAAGTTCATTTTATCAACTGCACGCCTTCGTATACGAAAAGGAAAAACTTATGAAGATACTCTTAAAGTAAAAGACATGCTTGACACTTCAAAAATTGCCACAGTAATGAAATTTGATATTGGATATAGAGATCTGGGAATGCTACGCACATCACCAGATTATCTTGACAGAACAAAAAAGGACATTTTTGCAATGATCAGACAACTAGGACCACCAACATTATTTGTAATGTTCACAAGTGCTGAGTCACATTGGCCAGACCTTGTAACATGTTTACATAGCCTAGCAAATATTCATGACTCAGATACACACTTACGTTTAGAAGAAAGCAATATACAAAATTTTATTCGACATGATCCTATAACTTGTGCAAGATATTACAATCACCGAATGAACTGCCTCCGAAAATTGATTCGCCAAGATCATTCCATTCTTGGTTCAGTAACAGATCTTGCATTTGTAACTGAATTCCAACATAGAGGTAGTGAGCATGATCATGCACTTTTGTGGAAAAAAGATGGTCCTCAGTTGTACACAAGTTCTGTAAATGAAATTACAACTTACATTGACACATATATCACATGTGACAAACAAGCCTGCCTGAAAACATGCATATACAAACACACAAACATCATAGTACTTGCAAAAAAAAGGGTCAATCTATTTGTCGATTCCACTTTCCGAAACCTCCCATGAGAAGAACAACTATATTGATGCCTTTACAAAAACAATTTGCAAAAGAATTTAAAGCGTTACAAGACATATCACATTCGATAAACAAACACTTGCAACACATGGGACTAGGAATGGATATGTCATTCGATGAATTTCTAACAATGCTTCAATTGAACGAACAAACCTATTTACATGCAATTCGATTAACAATTCAACAACCAACATTGTTTTTGAAACGCGAACCTCGAGACATTAAAACAAACAATTTCAAGCAAACACTTGGACGTCTCTGGCAGGCCAACACTGATATACAATATATCTTAGAACCATACGCTGCTGCAAGTTATTGTACATCATATTTGACAAAAATGGATAATACAATAATTGCGGCTCTACATGAAATTATTATACAAAATCCTACTAATG